>JAGXJF010005555.1:0-441411 GCA_019208055.1 Stipa capillata | reverse complement strand
AGGCCATCCTGGGCAACGCGGCTCCGGGCCGCCGCCTCCGCCGCCTCCTCCGCCGGCGCGCCTGTAACACCCATCTTAATATATAAATAAGTTTCTATTTTGCCCCATGCATACATGGCATCATTCATGCACAACCTTGCATAAACTTGAATATTTTCTAATTAGGGTTTATAGAATACGTGTATATCTCTTTCTAAAAATTCAAATACCTCTTTTGAATCGGAAAAGCAAACAGAGGAGAGAAGGGTTTAGAATTGGGTGGTTTCTCAGCAGATGAGTGTTTGAGGTGTTTTCAATTGGAATAGCTCCGTAAGTCTCTTGTCTATCTCTGTGCCAAATTTCATCCAATTCCGTTGAGTAGATCAAAATCTACGAGCATTTTACCGAGAGTAAGTCTGCTGTTCTTGCCAAGTCGGAAGTTCCGATCCCAGGACCGGAAGTTCCGATTTTTCCCGAAGGTCCAAACTAGGGGTGACCCCGGAACCTCCGGTTGGGTCGGAACCTCCGATCCAGGAACCGGAAGTTCCAGTTTTTCCCGAGCATCCAGAATAGGGGTAACTCCGGAACCTCCGGTAAAGTCGGAAGTTCCGGTTTTTCCCGAGTGGGTGACGTCGGAAGTTCCGGTCAGGTCGGAACATCCGATGTTCACATCGGAACTTCCGATCTGGCTGTCAATTTTGAGTTTCGAGGTTGCCACGTGCCGTCGCCGGGGGGGGGGTGTTGAGCGGTGGCACCTGCGTGGAAGCTCCACCAGGGCACTCAGGATCACTTCCCCAAGGGCCCCCTTCCTCTTTTCCTCCTCCTCTTTCATTTCCTTAGTGTTCTCCTCCTTCTCTTCCAAAAACAGCACAAGGGAAGCTCAATCTCCATCATCTTCTCCAACTCCGGTGGCCAACTCCGGTGAGCCAACGGCGTCACTCCGGTGATCCTCCTCCTCCTCTTTCCCTTCCCCTCCTTCTTCCCCAATCTCCCTTCCCTCTTCCTCCTTTTATTCCTCAAGCTTCCTTTCCCTTCCTTACTTCTTTCTTCTCCTTTTTCCTTAGCTTGAGTTGAACCTTAGCAAGAAGAAGGGCTGTTGGAGGAAGAAAGTGGGTGAAGTTTGTGTTAAGGTTTGAGAGCAAGAGCAGCTGTGGTCCTTTCCAACCTTTGGGGTGTTTTCTTTCAAGAGGTATATAGCTCATTTTTGAACAAATGAATACTTTCAAAACCCTATAAAATGTTTTATTATGTAGTTCATTCTCATTGTTCCTAGTGGTCAACACAAGTAACTATTATGCTAGGATATAAGGTATTTCCTTTTCGAACTAATATTCACACCAACATTGTAAACCCTAACACAAATTTCAATTCCATAGATCATGCATATAATTACTAGGGTAACCACTCCAGTTTCTTAAAGAGTAAAATGAAGCATGATTCTTATTGCAACACCTTAGCATCTAAGAAACCCTAGTATCCCATTCATCGCATTTCAATCATGCATACATGCTGAAGATTCATTCCTTTTATCGTTTCCTTGCCGATGTCTTGCATTGTTTGCGACAGAGCCCGAAGAAGAAGAACCGCAAACTGTTGAGCTCACTCAAGTCTCCGAATCCTACGACGAAGGCAAGCAGATCTTGTTGCATTCTTTTACCTTTCGTACTTATATGTGTGAATGAATGTTGATTGAATTGTACGTTGGGATTGGGTTCACTAGCATGCGTAAGGTGTATTATCGCATTGAGAACATCCTTATCGCCCTTTTAGCTAAAATTTGCTTAAGTAAGTTGGGAGAGGCGTGGACGTTAGCGGAATCGATACCGAGAATGGTTGAGGATGGAATAGTACTCGCCATGTCCCGGGTGATCGTATTGCCGGAACGGTCCAGGACATTACCGAGAATTGATACCGGAATGGTTGAGGATGAAATAGTACTCGTCATGTCCTGGGTGATCAATTGTCGGTAATGATCCGAAAGTTGATTGAATGTAATGTGAATTGGATTGATAGCCCTCTCGGACGTTAGCGGAATCGATACCGGGAATGTTTGAGGTAAGCCTCGATATCACTTGGAGCCTTGCAACCTCCAAGGGAAATGCACTCAACATGTCCAGGGTAGTTGTATTGCCGGCAGCGATCCAAGAGGTGAATTAAATTGGAAATGGGGGTGGGCTACCCCAATGTGATGTCTCATTTGTCTTGAGTTCCTGGTATTCATGCAAAATCCTGAAGTTACTTTGGTGCTATCCGTTATGATTATGTTATGAACTAGATTACTATTTCGATTATGGATTATTTCGATGGAATTGCATCATGTTTAATTGCTGTTATACTAGTATGTGTAGGACATTTAATCAAGCACGAATAAGTCTTGCGAGTACCTTCGTACTCACCTAGGATATTCCTAGACTTTTGCAGGTGAGCCAACTGTTGCGGATCTTTGTGATGAACTTTAATCAAACTGGTTTCCTTGGTCCACGTTCGACTCGTGGGCGTGGTTTGGATGTTATGCCGTGGTTGATGCACCACTGCGGGGCTTTTGTTGTTTTTCCGCTGCACTGTACATGTTTCTGTTTCAACTAAGTTTACGGTTATCGCCGACTGATACATGTGTAAAGTTCACCTAGTGAACAACTAGTTTTAATATATTATGCTGTAGTGCTTGTTTTGGTATACGAGTTGTTATTCAAGCTGCCCATATACAATGTGTGAATGCTATGAAGTGTGTGGGCATGCCATGGAGAGTTATTGTTGTTCCTTCTTTTACTACGTCGAGCAGGACTCGGTTGAGTGACCCGCTGGCTGTGATGCTATGTCGGCCAGGCAGGGTGAGGGTGGGTTCTACCGGGCCTTCGGGCGATCCACTAGCTCTCGGGCTAGGTTAGGGTGTGGGTAGAATCGCCGGGCTCCTCCGACCTTGTTCTGCGTGGTAGGATTAGAGAACGGCTTTAAATCTCCACCGGAATCTGGAATCTATATGTGGTTCCGGGAAGATTGGTCGCTTCCGGCCGGCTCGCACGTGGCGGGTGTCGGATCGTTCCGTCTCGGTGCGTACGGCGCAGGTACCGTGCCACTGTAGAGGGCGAGTCCTTCGGTCCTTGGCGACTTCGTGTTCCCCTAATCATATGTGGATTTCGGGTCCGTGACAGCGCCCTACGGCGCCGGGGGCAGGAGGCAGCTGTTCTGGGCAAGGGCCCTCCGGAACAGCGCCGGCTGGAGGCGCGTCGGTGGCGGACGCAGGCGCCGCCGCCGGGCAGAAGAGGAAGGAGCCGACGCCGCCCCCTGTCGCGGGACGCCATGTTCCGAAGGGCGCTTGGCGGTAAGCCAGAACTTCCTTTTTCCCAACTTTCCTTTTTTGGCTAAGTGTCCCGCTCGGGTGCTGACCCGAGCTTGTTTGTGTTTGTCCTCCCAGGGAGAGCAAGAAGTCTCGCCCGTCCCCGAGCTCTCCTCCTGCCCCGAGGGCTCCTGCCCCGAGGGCTCCCGCCCCGAGGGCTTCGCCAGCCCCGAGCGCTCCTACAGCCCCGAGCGCGGCTGCACCCCCGAGCGAGCCTGTGGGCCCGTTGCCGAGCGCGCCCTCCGCCCCGAGCGCGAGCCCAACCCCGAGCACAGCTCCCGCGCCGAGAGCTGAAGCCGCTTCGCGGGAAGAGGCTGCCCCGAGCGCGGAGGCGACCGCGCCGGAAGAGATGGACGCGCCGGAGGCGGTGGGGGCTCCTGAGGCGACGGAGGAGCCTCGTGCCGCCGCACCCAAGGAGCGGGCGACGGCGGTTGAACAAGAAACGGCCCCGGGGGAAGGGGCCGAAGGCACCCGGCCCGAGGGAAGGGCCGGTGTTTTGATCGTGGCCGGGCGCCCCGAGCGCCAGGAGGAGGAGCTTGGGGGCCAAGGCCTTGCTGCCCCACCTGAGGAGCAGCCTTCCGCGCGGCGAGGCCAGACGTCTCGGGGGGCTCCTTCCGATATGTTTGAGGCCGCGCATGCCACCATCGACCAGCTCCGCGAGGACCTCCTTTCTAGGGAGAGGTCCTTAGAGGATCGGGAGCGATCCTTGGAGGAGATGGCGGAACTGCTCTCAGCTCGTACTCGCATCGCCAAGCGAGAGTACGAGAAAGATCTTGCCGAAGTTGAGCGCCAGCGGGACCTCCTCGACGAGATGAGAAGGGAGATCATCCCGAGGACGCGAGAGATCGACCGGCAGGAGCGGGAGCTCAACCGTCGGGCCTCGCTGATTAAACCGCGCGAGCAGGACTTGGCGAGGCGAGAGAAACGCGCCGCCGAGGAGGAGGCGCGGCTGCAGCAGCTTGCCGATGATGTCACCCATCGCGAGGAGCAGCTGCTTCTCCACGTAGGAGAAGTGGAGACAAAGGAGGAGGCGCTCGGCAAACGCGAGCACTCCCTAGAAGAGGCGACGAACAAGCTGGACGCTGAAGTCCAGTCGCGCGTCAACGCTGCCCGCGAGGAGCTCGCCAAAGAGATGGCGCAGCTCCGCACGGAGAGCCAAAACTTCAAGCAGCGGCGCGAAGACTCGCGGGCGATGAAGCGCACCCTCCAAACCCAACTCCAAGAAGCGGAGAAGACGAGGGAGCGCGAGTCCTCAGAGGCGGCCGCGAAGCTGGAGAAGGTGGAAAAGGAGAGGGTCCAGCTTCTCACCGAGCGGCGCGAGGCGGTGAAGATGATGAAGGCCATCTTCTATCGCGCCAGAAACGCCGCTGAAGCCGCTGGACTCGGTACGACCTCCTTGCCGGGTTTTGACGACGCCCCCGGGAACATCGCCCTGGGGTTTGAAGGCATCACCGAGCGCCTCGAGGGGCTTGGCTAAGCCATGCGTCGCCGGCTCGAGGAAGAAGGCCGGCAGTTGGCGGTCGTGGTGGCGGAGCACACTCTGACGTGCTACCGCGGCCGCGACCCTAGCTTCCCCTTGGTGCCGGCCTTAGAGGGGATCGACGAGATCGACGAGGCCGCCGAGGAGGAAGCCCGGAAGGCGGTCCGCGTGGCAGCCGATGAGATCGCCTGGCGGTTTGCCCGTGAGGAAGTCGCCGATGAAGGCGACGGTGCTGGCAACGGCGATGGCACCGGCGACGGCGACGGCGCCGGCGAGGAGTAGCTCCTCTTTATTCTTTGTTTTGCTGTTCTTAGCCCGGGGCTTAGCCCTTTGTAAGAACTTTTGCTTAGGCTTTTGTTATGCAAAGAAACTTCGGCCCGAAAGCCCTTTGTCCCTTGCTTTTTCTTTCTTGTTGTGATTGTGCTGGAAATGGCTTCACTTCCTTGCTTGCTTCGGGCGAAGCGTCTGGCTCTTGCTCGGAGAAGGACGAAGAGCGGCCCTCGGGTCCCCCGAAGGCCCCAGCCCCCGAGAGCTGGATGCGCCGCGGCTGAAGCTGAGGAAGGCCCGCCCTCGGACACAGGGTGTCCCCGAGCGAAGCCTCCATTAACTCCTTCGTTTTTCTGCAAAAATTTCCCAAGTCTTTGCGCTCGGGATGAATATTGGGCAAACAGTTGTTAATATATGTCGTGTTAGTCATTGTATATTTGTACGCTTTTTCTTATCTTGGAAAACTTTCATTTTTACACGGCAATGTTTCCTTATGCCTCTGGAATGCTGCGGGGAAAACCGCCCGGCGCAGGCGAGAGCGCGTAGGGTACTTGGGCGGCTTAATTACCAGGCTGATGTCGAGGGTTAAGAAACCAGGCAAGACACCAGGGCTTTGAGCGGACAACCCGAAGTATTCCCCGTGACTCCCGTCGCTACCTTCAGGTAAGCCCGTGGCGAACACAAAAGACATTTTGGAAATATTGGCGAGGAAAAACTAGTCGCTCGTGTAATGCTCGGGGGCTTAAAAAACATGGAGATGTGATTAGAAGCTTAGCTTAGTTGAGGGATCGGGTCTCAAGGTGACTTGGTGCCTCGTAACTTAGTGTTGCTCCAACGGGCGGTAACCGAGGGCTTCGTTATGGTGAACCTGTTTACTTCACAAACGATTATGCAACTTGCTTAGCAAAAAGGGGTGTTTTCCACAGGTCCCTCGGGGGGTTTGCCTGTTAACGCGGTCTTCGTGTTTTCGAATCCGCCGACCTGTCCCGAGTGCGAGAAATGAAGCCATCCAAATGACGTGAAGTTGGGTAGCGCTCGGGGCTGCTGACCAGCAGAGCATGGGTGGCCAGGGGCTTATTTGCCTTGACTCGGATGTGCTCGGGGTACAGCTATCCGTCCGAGCGTCTTACGGCCCAACTTCAGATATTTAGACTGGGCCGACTGCTCGCACTCGGAGCGGTGGGACCTACTCGCACTAAGGGGGACTTGGGAGCCCTGAACACGCGCGGAAAACCACTCTTTTGCGAATTACGGTGGAAATACTGATATTTGAATAGGAAAATTAAACATTGCACAGGGGATTCGTATGAAGGGAAACTGTAACTTTATATTGATAATAAAGCTATTCGAATAGCCGAGAATACAAGGGAGCCCCCGAGCGCGAGCACGAGCGCGTAGGATACTCGGGTGACCTTTGGCCGGACCGGTGCTCGGGGTTAAGGAACCCGACCGAGCGACCGGGGCTTAGGGTGACGAACCCGGAACTTCCCATGACTCGCATTTGGCACTCGGGGAGCTGACCTTAAAAAAGCAAAAACTTACCCGGGCTATTCACGGGAAAAACTTGCGTAGGTGCTCGATGTTCCAGGCGTTGGGCAGCGGCATTCCATCTTCGGCGGCGAGCCTCACCGAGCCTGGCCGGGTGACTCTGGTCACTCGGTATGGTCCTTCCCATTTGGGCGAGAGCTTGTTCTTCCCTTCCCGCGTCTGGACGCGGCGAAGCACCAGGTCTCCGACTTCAAGAGACCTTGGCTTGACGCGGCGCTCATGGTAGCGGCAAAGGCTTTGCTGGTACCTGGCAGCTCGGAGGGCAGCTCGGCATCTATGTTCTTCAAGGAAGTTGACATCTTCGACCCTGCGCTGATCTTGATCTTCCTCTGAGTACGCCGCCACCCGAGGGGAGCGAAAGGTGAGCTCGGAAGGAAGGACTGCTTCTGCCCCGTAAACGAGGAAGAAGGGGGTTTCACCGGTCGCCCGGCTGGGGGACGTCCGGATTGACCAAAGGACGGCGGGGAGCTCTTCTATCCAGCCAGCGCCGCACTTCTTGAGCCTGTCGAAAGATCTTGTCTTGAGCCCCCGAAGGACCTGAACGTTAGCACGCTTGACCTGTCCGTTGGCTCAGGGATGCGCGACAGAGGCGAAGCAGATTTCTGTCCCGAGGGCTTGGCAGTACTCGAGGAAGGCGTCGCTTGTGAACTGTGTGCCATTGTCGGTGATGATGCGGTTAGGCACCCCGAACCGGCTCATGATGCCTCGGATGAACTTGATTGCTGACTGCTTATTGATCTTGACGACTGGCTCGGCTTCCGACCACTTGGTGAATTTGTCGACTGCGACGTAGAGGTACTCATAGCCTCCGACTGCTCGGGGGAACGGGCCCAAGATATCCAGCCCCCAGACCGCGAAAGGCCACGAGAGGGGGATGGTCTGGAGTGCCTGAGCGGGCTGATGCATTTGCTGGGCATGGAACTGGCAGGCCTCGCAGCGTCGCACCAGCTCAAAGGCGTTCTCGAGGGCTGTCGGCCAGTAAAATCCTTGCCGAAAGGCTTTACCGACCATCGTGCTTTCGGCTTTACCGACCATCGTGCGAGACGATGCATGGCTACCGCACTCGCCCTCGTGGATGTCCACGAGTATGTCGTGGCCTTCTTCCCGGGAGATGCATTTCATGAGAATGCCGTTGGTACCGCGCCGATAGAGGTCCCCCATCTACGAGCGCGTACCTTTTTGATTGCCGCACAATTTTTTCCTCAACGGCTTCGTCTTCGGGAAGAAAATTTTCTTTCAGGTATCCTCGGATCTCGGAGATCCAAGAGGTGTCCTGAGAACAGGTGGCGAGCACGAGGTGCTCACCCAGCGGCGGCCTGACGGGAGGATCTCCCACTGAAGGCACCGCCTGGGTAGACTCGCCTTGGCGCGAGGTTCCCTCTTCGTCTTGGTCGGCGGCCTTGACGGTCGGCCGAGAGAGCCTTTCTTCAAAGGTCCCAGCCGGGACCGGCTCCCGAGAGGAGGCCAGTCGCGATAGAACGTCGGCGGCGTCGTTGTAGCGGCGAGGAATATGCTGGAGCTCCAGCCCATCGAAGCGCCGCTCCAACCTCCTGACTTCGCTTAGGTACGCTGCCATTTGAGGGTCCGAGCACTGATATTCCTTCGACACCTGATTAACGACTAACTGGGAGTCGCCTTTGACGAGCAGACGGCGGATCCCGAGGGATGCGGCGGCGCGCAGCCCTGCAAGGAGGCCTTCGTACTCGACCATGTTGTTGATGGCGCGGAAGAGCAACTGCACGACGTACTGGAGTGTCTCACCCGTCGGAGAGGTGAGAACCACTCCAGCCCCCGTGCCCTTGAGCGTGAGGGAACCGTCGAAGTGCAGAGTCCAGTGTTCGGTTCCTCCTCGTCCCGGGTCGGAGGAGAGCTGTTCGCTTTCATCTTCGGGCACCGGCGTCCACTCGGCGACGAAGTCGGCCAGAGCTCTGCTTTTGATCGCGTGGTTGCTGACGAAGCGTAGATTGAACTCCCCGAGCTCGATGGCCCACTCGACGACTCGCCCAGTGGCCTCCCGGTTGCGAAGGATGCGCTCGAGGGGGAAGGCCGTGACCACCCGGACCTCGTGCGCTTGAAAATAATGCCGGAGCTTCCTTGGTGCGACGAGCACCGCGTAGAGGAGCTTCTGCGCTTGGGGGTAACGTGTCTTGGCGTCGCGCAATACCTCACTGATGAAGTAGACGGGATGCTGCTGTACGCGCACCCGGGTAGAAGGCTGCTCGGGCCCAGCCTCCGAACGACTGACTTCGCTCCCGAGCAAGGCGGGTTGCTCGGGTACGCTCGAAGGATGGGCTGGGCCTTCGGGGTCGGGGACGCTCGGGGACTCGGGTCCGAGAGCTCCGCCCGCTTCCCCGAGAGCTACGCTCGGGAGCTCGCTCTCGGGGGCTCCTGTTGGTTGCTCGGGGTCACCGCTCGGGGGCCCGGGAACCTTCACTCGGTCGGGGGATGCCGGGAGCTCGGACCCGACCTCCCGCTCGACCACGAGGACAGCGCTCACCACCCGGGGTGTCACCGAGAGGTAGAGAAGCAAGGGCTCCTCGGGTCTCGGCGCTACCAGGACCGGAGGCGAGGTGAGGTACTTCTTGAGGCCCTCGAGGGCCTGCTCGGCGTCGGGGGTCCTCTCGAAGTGGCCCGACTTCTTGAGGAGCTTGAACAAGGGGAGGCCCCGCTCCCCGAGCTTGGATATGAAGCGTCCCAAGGCGGCCATGCAGCCTGTTAGGCGCTGCACGTCCTTGAGACGCGCCGGCGGGCGCATCTGATCGATGGCCCGGATCTTCTCGGGGTTGGCTTCTATGCCTCGACTCGAGACCAAGAAACCGAGGAGCTTGCCGGAAGGGACCCCGAAGACACACTTCTCAGGGTTCAGCTTCATGCGAGTACTGCGGAGACTGTTGAAGGTCTCGGCAAGGTCCTCGATGAGCGTCTCCTCGCGCCTTGATTTGACGACGAGGTCGTCGATGTAGGCCTCGACATTGCGACCTAGCTGCGACTGCAAAGTTATACGCATGGCCCGCTGATAGGTCGGGCCAGCGCTTTTCAACCCAAAATGCATGCGGACATAGCAAAAAGTCCCCGCAGGGGTTGTAAATGAAGTTTTCTCCTCATCCTTTACAGCCATACTAATCTGGTGATAACCAGAGTAGGCATCTAAAAAATAGAGAAGATCACACCCTGCGGTGGAATCTACTATCTGATCGATGCGAGGTAAAGGAAAAGGGTCTTTCGGACAAGCCTTATTGAGGTCGGTGTAGTCCACGCACATCCTCAGCTTGCCATTGGGCTTGGGGACAACCACCGGGTTGGCGAGCCACTCGGGGTGGAGAACCTCTCGGATGAAGCCGGCTGCGAGGAGCCTGCTGATTTCATCCCGGACGAACTCCTGCCTTTCTGGTGCTTGACGGCGCACCTTTTGCCGAAAAGGCCGGGCGTCGGGGCGCACGGCGAGGCGGTGCTCAGTCACTTCCCTAGGGACCCCGGGCATGTCGGACGGTTGCCATGCAAACACGTCAGCGTTTGCCCGGAGGAAAGTGATGAGCGCGCCTTCCTATTTAGCGGCCAGGCGGCCGCCGATCTTGACGGTCTTAGACGCGTCTTCTCCCAGGGCCACCTCCTTAACAGGGACAGAGTCATCGGCGGCGACTCTGGCCTTGGTCGGGGGCGGACCCGAGGACTCGGGGTGCTCGGGGACGTCGTCGAAAGCAGCGGCAACCTTGGAGAAGAGTCGCTCGGCGTAGGCGACGGAGCCCTGAAGGTCGGCCGGCACGGTGATGGTGCTGTTGGGGCCCGGCATCTTGATCGTTGAATAGGCATAGTGGCAAGCCGCCATGAACTTGGCGAGCGCCGGGCGTCCCAAGATGCCGTTGTAGGGGAGCTCGAACTCGGAAATATCGAAAATGATATTCACGGTCCGATGGTTGCCCTTGGTACCGAAGGTGACCATCAAGGACACCTGGCCCAAAGGCATGGTGAGGCCGGGGGAGACGCCGTAGAAAGGCAGCGTCGGCTTCAGATCCCCCTGGGGTACCTGCATCTTGCCAAACACCTCGGGGGACAGGAGGTTAAGCCCTGCACCCCCGTCGATCAGCATGCGGGTTACCTTAATATTGCAGATGGTGGGGGAGACGACGAGCGGGAAGCGGCCCACGCCCGAGATATTCTCGGGATGGTCCGAGCTGTCAAAGGTGATCGGGGAGCCCGACCACTTGAGCGCTCGGGATGCATCAGCGCTCGGGGTTGCCGAGCACACCTCACGCGCCAAAAGTTTGAACTGACGGCGTGAGGCGGGCGTGAAGGCGCCCCCGTTGATGCATGCCACTGCCTGCGGCTCCTGGAAGCCGAGGTCTTCCTCTTGCCCGCCGGAGTTGTCGCCGCCCTCAGAGAGGTACTTGACTGTCCGGCACTCAGAGAGATCGTGCCGGTCGGTCTCGTGAATTGGGCACCACAGGCCTGAGCTCGACTGGGGAGCCCGGGGTGGCTTCTTGCCACCGTTCGGCCCGTCGCGCGAGGGCTTACGAGGCTTGGCCTCCGCCGCGGCGACGGGCTCGGACTTACGCTTCTTGCCCTTCTTGTCCCGCTTCCCAGCGGGACGAGAGGGGCCGGCGCCGTCGACCGCTGATTGGTCGGGGCGCGGGTCGTGCCAGGCACGGGCTTCCGCCGCCTTAGCGCACTTATCCGCGACAGCGAACAAGTCCGCGGTGGACAGGATTTCCCGGGTGCCCAGCTTCTCAAGCATCTTCTCGTCGCGGACTCCCTGTCGGAAGGCGACGATGACGGCTTCGTGGGATATCTTGGGGATGGTGTTGCGCACCTGGCTAAAACGCTGGATGAAGTGCCGCAACGTCTCCCCTTTTTGCTGCCGGAGAGTGTGGAGATCGCTTTCCGTGCCAGGGCGCTCGAAGGTGCCCTGGAAGTTCGCCACGAACTGGTGGCACAGGTCCTCCCAGGAAGAAATGGAACCTGAGGGAAGGTTCATGAGCCAAGACCGGGCCGAGCCCTTCAGGGCCATCGGGAACCAGTTGGCCATGACCTTCTTGTCACCACCAGCGGCCTCCACCGCGGTGGGATAAATCTGGAGGAACTCATCGGGATGGAAGGACCCATCATACTTCTGCGGCAGCTCTGGCCGAAACTTGTTCGGCCAGGTTACACGACGAAGTTCGGGAGTGAAGGCCTGGCAACCTGTCCCATAAAGGGGGGGGTGCCGGCCTCCACGCCTTGCTGGATGTGGGGGCGCGCCTGAGAGCGCGCGCGGCCGGCGGTAGGGCCGGAGGAGGATTGACCCTCGTCCACCCTATCGCGCTCGCGCTGGCGCTCGATGATGGTGCGCGCGTCCTCGACTTCCTCTCGCCTAGCAAGACGGTGGCGAAGGTCTTGAACGTTCCCCCGGGCCGGAGGGGCGACCGAGGGTGGAGATCCGCCGCGCCGGCCACCGGCAGGCGCGCGCGGCGGTCGTGGTGGTACCTGCGGCGAGGCCGCTGAGGGGACGGCGCGGGCGCCGCCACGCCCGGAGGAGGTGTGAAGGCTCCTGGCCGCCGCCTCGCGCCAGGCGGTGTCGACCAGGTTAGCGAGGTCCTGGAGCCATGGGCCCACAGGGGACGCCGCTGGCACTGGGACGGGAGGATGCCGGAGGAGGTACTGCGTCGCCTCCAGCGCGCTCCCATCCCCGGGATCCGTGAAGTCCAGGCGGCGACGAGGTGGAGGCGGCCGGGAAGGCCCGGCGGCATCCCCAGAAGCCCGCGCCCGTGGCCGGAACTCAAAGGCACCAGCAGCCGCCGACGTTCCCCCGGCCTCGTTGAGCTGATCTTCCAGACCAGGGGAATCCGCACCGGGTGGGGACTCGGATCCAGCCAAGCTCACCTCACCGGGGGGTGGATTATGATCCACCATGAAGGTAGGCCCGAAAAAACTCTAGACGCCCCCTACCTGGCGCGCCAGCTGTCGGCGTGTAGACGCCTCTAGCGGTGGTCCGGTTGGACCCCCTTTGGGATTCGGCCGGGGGTGATATAGAGTTCTTCTTATGAGCCGGTGATGGATCGCGGGATAGGTGATATTTGACGCAGGAGACACAGAGATTTATCCAGGTTCAGGCCACCCGGAGGTGTAATACCCTACGTCCTGCTCTTTGTGGTGTTTGTATTGATTCTATGGAGGTTACAGAGGTGTTCTTTCTTACAAAAGCTAGCTGTTCTCCAAGCTAGCAGAGGGTGTTCAAGGCTTCGAAGAGCCAAGAAGATTGAGCTGGTATAATGCTCTCTAGGAATCCAAGCAAAAAGATCTAATTTAGAGTGGTCTAACTAAAAATCCAACCAACCCTTTGCATGGCCTGGGAACTCCCCTTATATAGTCGGGGGTTCACCACAGCGGCCAAGGGCGACTACAGGCAACTTGGGCGCTAAGGAAACGCCCATTCCTCCATTTAATGCGCTGCTCCGATTTTCGTGCTGGACATCCCCCCGCCATGCCGCCGGACAGGGACCCTGACACCTTTATGCCCAGCGGGTCCCGCAAAGGGAGACTTACCGGACTTATTCTGACCGAGTCGGTGAAGCACCCGCTCCTGGGCCCCGCGTGTCAGCGACCAAACGCGCCGCGGGACGCGCGGTGATTTGACCCAAAGCGGGCAAAAAGGGCTGACAGCGAGGCGGGCGCGCGGGGCGGCGCGCCTGGTCGGTCAACAAACCTGTCAGACGGACCCATCCCCTGGCAGGGGCTACGGCAAAAAGGGATTTGCCCTGCGCGGATGGGACCCGTTCTGACCAATATCGTGCCCGCACAGGGCTTAGCATTTAATGCCCGAATGACAGGCATTAAATGCCTTTGCCGGGGCTGAGACTTGCCGGAGAAGCCAAGCTCCAGAACGTCGCGCCCGGAGAAGGGCCCCACAGGGGACCCCACGACCCCCGAGCGCTCCGGTCCCGAGCGGCCCCTTCGGCTTCCGAAGGATACCAGCTACCCCGGGTTGCCCCGAGCGACCCCGAGCGCTCCCTGGAGGGACACTCGGGGCCCCTCGCGAGGGGGGAACACCGGGCAGATTGCTCGGGAGCTCGCCCCGAGCAATCTCCAGGGCCCCACATCTTTCGGGACGCCGGGCGCTCGGGATGTCGGGCGCTCGGGGGGAGGGCCCCGAGCGCCCCCTCGGTTCTTGGGCCTTGGGCTCTCGGGAGCCCAAGGCCCCTTTTAGAACACTCGTGCGGACGCGATGCTCGGGGAAAGCCCCCGAGCATTTGGGCTAGACCGCCGGGCCCACTTACGGCGGCGGCGGGGTTTTCTCTGGTCCGGTCGCCACGTGCCTCGCCCTGCGGCCTCTGGTTGGCCTCCACCGGCGGTTCGGGGGACCCTGGGCCCCATTCCGCCGACAGTGTCGTTATATGTTTCTGTGCGTGCATGTTATAGTGTTGTTCATGTTCACATGGATGTAGTTTTTGTTGTACTATTACCATCTGATCACTATGCAGTTATCATACAAATTGACTGTAGTGACCATATGACTATTTTTGTCTTAGATAAATTTGCCTGTTAATTACAATTAGCATGTTAGTTTTTTTAGTTGTTGTATTGATGATTATGGTCTTTTATTTTTGTCTTATCATGTTATTATTAGTGTAGCTATAGGAGTAAGTTTTTTTTGTTAATTGTTGCAACCGTACGAGTGGGGGTGGTGTTGGGGGGTGAAACATGTGATTTTTCTCTCTCATTTTTAGGTATCTGGTCGGTATGTAGTTTATCCTGTAAGTTGATTTTAGTGACTATATCACGATACTGTAGTTAGTGTTGTTCATGTCCACATGGGTGCAGTCATGCTGTGTTGTTTTTTAGGATAGACTTTTTATGTTTAAGTACAGACACCATGTTTGTTAGTTCTTGTTACCATCTAATTATTTTTACAGTTATCATGCAATTTGATTGTAGTAACCATACCACAATTATATGAGTTACCTTGCCTGTTAATTACAGTTAGCATGTTACATTAGTTGTTGTACTGATCATTATGGTTTGTTATTCGTCTTATCATGTTATTATTAGTGCAGCTATAGGACATTGTTTTTTCTGCTAACATGTGATGATTTTATTTTATTTTGTCCCTCATTTTTAGGGATCTGTTATTAGAAGGAATAGGGCATCGCCTTCTGTCATCGTGAAAATCTATGGACATCTTACAGATGCACAGAAGGATATTGTGGATCAGATGGGGTTCAAATCACTTTTGGACATCAAGTGTGAGACCTTGCACAACCCTCTCATCCATTGGCTATCAAGGCAGTATGACCCAGACAGTCGTTCGTTAGTTGTGTATGCGCGTGGTAGGATTCCTTTGACCGAGGAATCTGTACATCACACACTTGGGATTCCTCTTGGCGGCGATGACGTGAAGTATGAGGATGATGAAGAGGCAGAGGATCGTATAGGTTCTGAGTTGTTTCCAGAAGATGGGAACAGACCTAAAATTATGAAAGTTGGCAAAATGATAATGCAACATAAAGAAGTTGATGTTAGATTCAAGAGGTTGTGGCTGATATATATTGTATCCACCATATTGGCGCCGACCACAAGCAACCAAGTGAGCAACAAGTGTTATTCCTTGCTGGTAAGTTTTTTGTATTAGATGTCATGCATTTATGTGTTTCTTCTCTTATCTATGCTGTACATGCAACACTGCAATATGTTTTGTTGATCATATGCATATGTTCCATATGTAGGAGGATATAAATGGTGTTTGCCGTCTCAATTGGTGCAAATTTATTGTTAATGAGTTGCATGGGCAGTTAGCTAAGAAGAATTTCAATAGATCTTGCTTATTCTACCTGATGGTAAAAACATTGGCCCTTCTTTTTTGTTTTTTGATTGTGTTTTTTATGCTCTTTTTAAAAAAAGATTTATACATCTAATATATTCTATTCATTTTTTTGTCAGTTGCGTTATGTTGATTGTGTGGATCACAGTGGACATGACGTTGGATTGTTTGATGCGCCTTTTTGTGTGAATGCTTGGACAAAAGAAGCTGTTGAAGCAATTGTTAATCTGGATGTGCAGAAAGACGGTAGAACTTTCAGGTTGATGGAGGTGAGGGATGGCTAGAACCTATAAGTTGTTAATCTGATCTTTTTTTTGTGGGAACTGTATGTGTATAGGGTGGGGGGTAGGGGGCTAACTGCCAGTGTTTTTTGCATTTTCAGTGCATAGTATAGTAGTCTAGGAGTGTAATTGTTTGTGGAGGGTAATGGATTTCTGCATTGCATGGTAACTGACATATATAACTGTTTTTAAGGAGTGATGGAATAAAGTTGCGTTTGTTGTTTCAGATCAATTTTTTTTATATGATAGCTTCTAAGTATGTCGAAAGTCACTTTTTTATACATTTTTCTTTTGTCCAGTTGAAACCTGAATTTTCTGTAAATTTGAGCTTGTTTGGCGGAGCAGCTGGGTTTGAAGAATGGATGAAGCTGAACACAGATGCTAGTTGCTCGGAAGAGGTAATTTATGCTTTTTTGTTTTTATGGTTCAATAATGTGATATCTGTTTTTAGTGTAGTATCTTATTTTCAAATAATTTGCAGGAACTCAACAAGGTGTCAAATCTCACGCTGGACTTTGGAATTGGTTTAGGTGGCTTGCTGTGTAATCTTGTTCAAGGATTGACAAAAGTACGCTCAAGTGGAAGTGTAACAACGGAACATGGTCAATTCAGTGGGGCTTATGGAAGATCGCAAGGTCAGCAACGCAGGAGTCGAGCAACTGAAATGGCAGGTGGTCCAATGGAGGACGGCTGTGATGATGAGTCAAGTTTTGAGGATTTAGTATCTGATGAGGGTGGTAGTGATGATGCTGAGGATTCATCTGGTACTGATGATGGCAGCGAGGATGCTGATGATGATGAGATGTCTAAATTAGATAATGTGTTGCCAGATGCTTACTCACCCCTTGCTTCAATTGGAGTCTCGGATACTGCAGGCAGCAAGGCAGTGTGTAATAATTCAACTTGTGTTTTTCCATCTCAAGTACCTCTAGAGGAATCAAGCCAGGTGCCTATGTCAGACCCTAGCTTGCTATTATCACCACAGCTTTCAGAAAATGTTGAGTCAGATGATAACAGTCAGTATGTACATGCTATGATCAAGGATTCAGCAGCTGATCTTGCAATGCGTCTTATTGACATGAAAAGACATCAGAGAGCAGCAGGGGTTATGTAACACCCTAATTTTCTGAAACCCAGAAATTAGGGCTAACAAAAACTTTTTCGTTAACAATGTCAACCGGCCAATTAAAACTTTAGTACAAATCGATGAAGATAAATATCAAAACACGAAAACCCTTGCCTTATTTTTCCATCGATCTCCATTTCGTCGAAACCCTAATACTCCGAACCCCCGTCCGTCAACCTGGGCAACTCTGCTCATCACCTTGTCTTCGTGCGCGTCCTCTCGTCCTTGCATTTCTGCCGCGACAGCCCATGGCAGCCGTTGCCGCTGCCACGCTCTTGCCACGGCAGCCGCCGTCAACCATTTTCTCCGCCGCGGCAAGACCTCTGCCACCGCCGTCGTTATCCTTCTCCGCCGCAGCAAGCCGTTCCTGCTGCGACAAAGTTTCTACCGTCGCTACCATGCCTCTACCACGGCAACTCCTTCTCTGCCACGGCAATGCCACACTGCCGTTCCTTTCCGCCGCGACAGCCGATTCCCACCGCGGCAAGTCCTTTCCCCAACCGCGACAGTACCGCGGCAACAGTTTCTCTGCCGCGACAGCCCTCTCTCTTCGCCACAGACATACTTTCGGCATTCCTCCCCTCTAACTAATCAGTGCCACCCTCCGGAACCCGGTGCCACGCCCTGATTCCTATCTACCGATTTAATCCTGAACCCCCTCTCGAAACCCTAATGCGACAACACCGTGCAACAGGACGTTGCAACCGCGGCACCTTGTCGTCAAATGGACCCGAGTCGAGATACAAAGGTTTCTAAGAGTTCCCATATCTTGAGTCACCCTGCCGCACCCCTAAACCCTAATTCCCTCCTCCTTGATTCGACGAAAGGGCAAAACCCTAACGCATTACACGCGCCGTATACGCCGCCGTATCGACAGTACCTCACCCCTAACACGTCCTAAGCCGACAAAAAGGTCTCATCTCGAGTTCCGTATTCCTGCCCCACCTTGCCGCGTCCCGAAACCCTAGATTCGAGCTCCCGACTCTTTTCCTTCCGAATTAAATCTCAATCTCTCTAAAACCCTAACTCGTCGTAACTCAGCCACAGTCCTAAACATATATGTGAGCATACCGGCAATATTTCCCCAAGTGTATATGGGCACATACACCTTGGAGTCCTCGTCATATCGCTGCACGTGTTCATTCGATTTCTACCACCTTTTCTCTCTCCTAGAGTATACAAACCCTATATATATGCAAAAATCATCAAGTGTATGTGGACACATACACCCCCAAACCCTATTTCGTCTTTCCCGGTAAAAATCCCTAACCACCCCAGTTATTTTCCTCTCCTTACCATATGACACAAAAATATCTTTTCCACCTTTACCAGATTACCGTACCGGGAGAAAAATATCTGTCCAGTAGCTTTTTACCAAACAGCCATTTACCGTTTCACCGACTCATCCATTTATCTCTACTATAGCCAAAACCCTATTCCTATAATGCCCTACACAATTCTTCACCCCATATGCAAGCATATACACCCCGCCACCTTTTCTCTCTCCTGGTATATATATATATACGTATATACACCTCTGTCTCCTACTTAATTCACCCGAACAATCTTTTCTCCCGAGCTGTCTCCGTCCTCATCTGTGATTTCCCAGAGCTCGTTAACAGCAGCGGCACCGTAAACTCCCATCACTCTTTTCCTTCTTTAATTGAGCTCAGCATCTGTCCCATCTTCTTCCTGTCCTCTCCCGTCATTTCCAAAGTCTCTCTGCTGAGCACAGCAAGCTGTCCACTCTCCTTAACTCCCCTCCTGTCTCATCACAGCATTAAACCAACTCTGAGTTGTCTCTTTCTCAGTTAATGTGCCCCAGCTCAAGTCACTTCGCGAGCCCTTAATGTTCCATGTGCTAGCACCAGACTACTAAGCACCAGCTGGAACCAGCTCTTCACCCCTGCCATTATAGCACCAGCTCGGCTGCTCACTCTTCTCAGCTCCTTCACTCTCCCCACCTGAGCTGCTGCTTCTCCTTCTTCCATTCTTCCCCTACCACAGCACGAGCTGCCCAAACCAGCTCAAACCAGAGTTTCCATCTCCTCCAAGCTGCCATTCTTCACTCCCTCAGCTCCAGCACCTCCCTCTCTTCTATGCCTTTGTTCATCAGTGTTCCGGCTAGCACCAGAGTTCTTCCCCTTGCTCCGTCTTCCTCCCCCAAGCAGCCTCTTTCTTCCTCCCATCTTCTACCTTTCTCCTCCTCACTGCAGCCAGTGCCCAAGTCCCCCAGGAACCGAGCTCCTTGAGCACCTTCACTCCCCATCCCCAAAGCCCTTCTCGCCGGCCGACCTCTCCATGAGCAGCGCCGCCCCATCAGCAAGCCGCCGAGCACCTTCTCCCTCCTCTCCAAGCTGCGGCCAAGCTCTTCCCTTTTCTCCCAGCACCGGCCACCAGTTTCTTCTCGCCGCGCGGCAAGCGCAAGCCGCCAGTGCGCCGCCGCCCTCAACCGCTCCCCAGATCTGGAGCGCCGCCGCCGCGTCAAGCCTCACCGGCGGTCCTTTCGGGCCGAGCCTTCACCAGCACCAGTCCGACGCCCTCCCCTTCCGATTTGCCGCCGCCGTAGAGCTCTTGGCACCGGCCGCCGACCTCGCCATTCCGGCCAGATCTGAGCTCCCCATTCTTCAACCCCCGCCGTGACCTCCGCTCAAGGCGCCGCTCCGGAGCGCCACCGCGACCCCCTCTCGCCGCCAACAAGTTCCAGAACCGCCGCCGTTCCTCCGCCCCGGGCGAGCCACCCTCAACCTCGCCGCCAAGACAAACCGGCCGCCGCACCAGGGACCCTCCCGAGCTCCTCCCAATGCCAGATCTGGCAACTATCCCTGCCGCCCTCATGCCGTGCCCTTGTAGCTCTTTCCTGCCGTCGGCCAGACCCCCTCCTCCTCCCCTTCTTCCTCTGCAGCTAAGGCCACCACCGGCGAGAGCTCACGGTGAGCACGGCAAGAACCCACAGTCCATAGCTCCCCTGTTTCCCCTTTTTCCCTATTTAATAAGCTGGCTACAGTGACCTAAGTAACTAATGCAAGCACCTCCCAGCTAATGGTCACTAATCCGCTAGCTAGCCCTAAGTGAAGTTTCGAAATCGTTTAAATTCCAGACCCCGACATTTCTCACGCATATATGTCCTGTATACCTCGGGTTATATCCAGATGTTTAATCTAAACCAAATTCAACATTTTAATTCTAGAAACAGAGAAGAGTTAAAAGTGTTTATAGGATTGTTTCAATTAAAACGTCAAATACATTTGAAGGTACCTATCTCGGTAATAGCTTAAACCATCTCCAGGCCAAACGGTGAATGTCCAGAACATTTCGCCCTAAGCCCTAAAACATGTTCCAACAAGTTTTTGACCTCCATCGTATTCTGAAACCTCTGGTTTAATTCCGAACTATGGTGCGAGAAATTCAGTAATTAAAGTAGTTCTAAGGCCTTAACGGTAAGGATTAGAGTTAGGGTATTCTTTCTCCCCTCTTTAAAAGTCACACATACGCTACATATACCATGTTCAGTTGCAACCCCAAAGTAAACTTCCACACTATGCAATATATTCAAGTGAAAGGTTCTCCGATTTCCAAAAGCTCTTAACGCTACCCTCTACGACCCATGTCTACAATCAAATAGAAAACCCTAAAACGTATTCGCCCTAGCTCAGTAGAAGCCCTAGGGGTTTCATCTCGGCCGAGAATCCTAACCTACCCGAGTACCCTTTTAGGAATGTCCACCGGAGCCCTTAAGCACGACACTCGATAGAGAATAACCTTAGCGGTGTTTTGAGTTTCCAAGTATACCTAAAACCTGCGTTGTGCCCCAATGATTTAAAGAAGGTAAAGAAGCCCTAATCATTGATATGCCGTGAGTGGGTATTTGTCGCTAAGTTAACATAAGACACCTAACCCTAACCCTAAAACTACTTAAAACCAAATAACTTATCAAGAGCATTATGATTTCATGTGTTGATTTTTCCGGTTCGATATTCGATGTTCTTGCCTTTTCCTCATGCCGTTAGTTCATTCGTCATTTCCTCGACGTGTAGATACCGATGTTAGAGATATCGCGCGAAGGACCCCGGACCATTGCCGTAACAGTTTCAAGACCGAGCCCGGACAGGACTGCCAGGCAAGCTATTTCCCACTTGACCATGTCGAATCCTATATGTGCAAAGCGTATTTACTTTGATTACGAAACATGCATGCTATGTTTATCAACGATATTTTATGTGGTTTTAGCTATACCCGATAGATGCATTTGAGCTAGGGTTGACTACCCGATTTCTTGTAACCCTAGTTGATTTGTCGATTGGTTTCCAACCGGCAAAAGTCTAAGGTTATAGGCAGTAGCCATTGCTTAGCCCTGCTATAGTTAAAACTAAAGTTTTGACTCAACCCCCCGGGTACGGGAAAACCAAAACCCTTGGATAACGTATGTTATCCGCGGTGATTTTCAAAAGAAATGTTGCAAAGATTTAAAATAAAGTTGGAGATGATTTTGGATTCGGGTAGGAAGTAAGGTGGTTTGAAGGAAGACGAAGTAGCTGAAGGCTATTCGGTGTTTGCTGATAAACTGGAGTCCTACTCGAATCAGTTAAGGACCGAACCTAAAGTGCTGCTGAATCAGTTCCCCCACCGTACGTCCACATGTCCTTTATGGGAAGGACTTGACTCGGTAACCCGCCTAATACTAGGGTTCGGACCCGTGGGAAGTAAGAAGTATGTGCTAGGTTAGGACGATGGGCCCTTAGAGAATTCTCACGACGCTATTTGCGACAAGATTCCTAGATGGTGAGGCCAAGGCGGGTGTGAGGATTCGACATAAAGATGAGCGTTTCTCCGTGTTGTGGTGTCAGGCTGCCTGGGCACAACCGGAGTTGGGGTAAGTCTCATTTAGCGGGTCCGACTCTAGTATGAAAGCAGGCGAAAGGTCTCGTTGTAATAATCCTGGCAGTATACGTTGCAAAGTACTCCCAGGGTGACTTACATCTTGTGGGTAAAGCCGTACCACCTCTGCAGAGGGTTTAGAAACTATTCGAATAGCCGCGTCCTCGGTCATGGACATGAACTGATAAGTCCACACACTGGTTAGACTGAGCTTTGGTTGTGAAAGCTGGGAAATGGGATTAAGGATGTGGGCATGATGTGTCCACAGTGGGCAATTTAGGCCATGTGTCGGTGGTAAGGAAATTGCCGAAGTGAACCGCCGTATTGCCGGGGGTGACCGGAATACGGTTTGGTGATGGAAGACCTAGTTATCGTGTTGCGGAAGCTGACGGTAATGGGTCATGAGCTGTTAGGCGGTGTTTACCGCATGAGATGTGATGTGATGTGATGTGATGAGATGTGATGAGAAGTTTTCTTAAAGTGCTTTAGATTTGAAATGCTTTTACAATCTACTTATGTGTATTTAAAATAAGAACTTACATTTTCGCACAAATTGCAACTTAGGTTAGAGCTATCCCTTGAATTATTCCCTGCATGAAATATAGCCGTATATTTCCTCCTGTGGGAATAGCTTGCGAGTGCATTCAATGTACTCACCTGGCTTGTTGATTTGGCCAGACGAAGGAGACCTCAATTCCGAAGATACGTATAGGAACGCGAAAGCTAGGGCGTAACCCCCAGTCAGTTGCCTGTCGGGTATGGCATACTGATGGGCCACCTCTCCGTTGGATTTCCGCTGCAAGTTTATAGCCATTGGGCTACAGGTATCAAAATATCGACCTTAACGGTCTATTTAGTCGTTTTCGCATGTATGACAATGATATACAGGTTAACTGGTGTGTATCGGCTACTGATCCAGGGACCGATACAATAATCACAAGGGCTTACCCGGCCTAAAAACCGGGGGCGCCACAGGTTAGCTGTGGGAAAGTAATTGATGATGAGACAGTAGTATCAGTTCCTGAAGACTCGACGGTGTTAGTGAATAAAATCTTGGAGGAAAGCATGATTGTGGGAAAATCAGGAGAAAAGAGGAAGGAACCAAGTGGAGCAGCAGAAGATAGTTCGATGAATTGTATTGTCGATGGTTCTGTATGCCCAAAAAGTGTTAAGGTTGATGAAGTGTTACCTACTACAATCTTCTCTAATAGGAAATCCAAAAGGTAATAGATTCCATACATTGTTCTTTTTCATTTTATTCTATTGTTTCTTTTTTTTAGTTGTAGAGTAACTTTTATAACAGTGTTTATTATTTAATTGCAGTATATCCAGGGCGCGGCAAGGTACATTTAAAAGACAAGCAACAAGGTTTTCTCCACGGCTTGCAGGTTTGCGATCAGAATGTGAACTAGGTAGCTCAGGGAAACCAATTGTTGTAAACTCATCAATTGTGGTTGAGGATATGATATTGAATGGTGGAAGCAAGAAAAATCCCATCGTCATCAACTCTCCAAGTATCGGTGTAGATTGCACGATCAAACCTGGGAGTAGCAGGATGCCTCTTGTTGTTTCACCTACGATAAATGTAGACAATGCAGCTGGTCATGGTAGTGGTAAGTATATGGTTGACAGACAGCCTCCTGCGTCTATAAGCAGTGTTGGTGCTTCTCGCCATTGCAATGTAACAAGCAGTAGGTGCGGCATTGATGTTCCTGTATCTATTCAACGGCTAGCAGCAAATTTTGTGGAGAGGAGGAGCACTGCAGCAAGCAGCAGTATGCCCATTAACGCTGAAGGTAATGAATACACATTGCAAGAAGAGATCCAGGGGATAGAGAGTGATGGTTTTAGTGTGAAGGAAGGGGTGGTGTCAGTTTCTGCAGAACAAGGCCATGTGATGACAATACCTATGGTGGATGCAATCAAACCAGGCGCACCCCGACACATGCATACAAGGAATGAAGTGGACAATCGACATGGTATGTTCACACCACCAAGGTTTGATTTGGGGATTGATTTCTCATCTCTAGCACATAGTACGACACCAGAACAAGCTGCCGTGTTTGAACCACCGCTTGCATGGGCTCCTCCAGTAGGTAGGTTTTGAATGATTTTTTTGGGTAGATAACATCTGATAACTGTGCTAATCATATTTCATTCTGCTTGTTTTGTTTTATGTCTTGTCATACAGGATACAACGTTGCTGGTGATGAAGTATTGCCAAGTACATCAACGGATGGGTACTATGAGGAGATGGATGATGCATTTGAAATGAATGAGGCTTTTGCAGCAGCGCTTGATGAGATTGAAAGAGACCTTGAAGCTACAAAGGGCAGTCAATTGTCAGAAGCAAAGGAAAGTAGAAGTTCAGAGGCCAGCAGTTTGCAAGTTGTGGAGGAAACTCAAAGACTAACAGGTAAAGTAAGCATAAGAGAGTCAGTAGGGGAAAGAGAAGGAGGGAGAGATTCAAAGGCTGCAGTTGAAGAGGTGGTTTTTGTATATGACACACAGGTGTATGGCAGGAGCAGCACACCTAAGGATCAACCTCGTAAGGAGAGAGTCAAGATGCCGTCAAAGTACAAGCTATCACCATATGACAAAGTTACTGTGAGCAATGAGCAAGCAGATGTGTGTAGAAAGATTTTGGCAGTTGTAAGAATGCTAGAAGGGTCAAAGATAAAGAAGTAAGTTGCATATTTTTTTGTTTTTCTTTGCTGTCTTTTCTGATTTTATACCAATTTTGGATGTCATTTTATTTTTAATGAGTTAATTGTGTTTTTGTAGGGTAAAAATCACCAGTATGAATCTATGTGGGTGTACACAGAAGAATTTGCAGAATCAGTAAAGTCGAGGGGTGAATTGTCTAATAATATGGGTGAAATTGGGATATCTTATGTAAGGCATCACCACAAGAAGGAAAAGAAGATTATTTTTTCCTACTTGGTTGCAAGGTACCTATTGGAAGGGAATCTGGCTAAGAAATTTATTAAAGATCAATTTGCAAGAGAAAGGACGGGGGAGAAATTGAGTTGTCAGGAGCTAGTAAGTCCTAGTAACATTTATACTGTTCAGATTGGTTACTCAATTTTTTATATCATCCTGATAAGATTGGTTACTTAGTGTTTTTTGTATCATCCTAATAACTGTGTGTTTTTTTGGTGGTAACCCGTTTTATATCTTCCTGATAACTGTATCATTATAGTGTGGTAACCTGATTTCCTTACTAATTTTTATGTCTTTTTTTCCCGATGAAAACAGATTATGTTCCCAGTGTTGCAGAAGCTAGGGAGAGGAAAAGATGACCCATCACATTAGTATGTTCTGGTGTTGAATCTGGTAGCTCGGAGGTTTGAGATTCTTGATTCACTTCGTGATGGAACTGATAAGGTTTTGATGGAGCATGCAAGCGAAATAATGGTGAAAATCAAGGAAGCGTGGCTAATTTATTATGGGCAATCTAAAGTGCAGATAGCTGGATACAAGTTGGTGTGTATTGAGACAACCAAGCAAGATAACCTGTGAGCATTTATTCACTTTTTTTATTATGTGCTTTGCATTCTTTTATCTTTTTCATTTTTGTCTGTGTGGTTATTCGTGCAATACAGGCGGGACTGCGGATTCTTCATGGTCAAGTTCCTTGAGCTCTGGGATGGCCAGAATGTGCCAGCAGTGTCGGCTGGGCAAATCCCTAACATGAAGAAGGTGCTGACACACAACTGGTTGTCATCGGAGCTCAATACCATAAAGAATTGGAAGCACGCCTCGACAATAATGCATAATAAGGTACTAATTATCATTCATATATAGAAGAATTTTTTTGCACGGTTATGTTGTCTCAAAAAGTAGTATCATGATAAGCTAATAACGATGATATATGTGGAATGTTTGATACACATACTATGCCGTAAACATGCATAAATAGGCAGTGCCAAATGTAGTGTCAAGCAGAGTTGTCAAAGAAAACTTCATGTCTGATCCTATGTGAGCTTGTCTTTACAAGTTCTAGCATCATGGCCTGTCGATTGGCAGATTTTACATTGTCTCTTTTTCTTGGGAGCGATGTCCATAGGATGCTTGTAGGCTTTTTCTCTAGCTCGACCTTTTGTGCTAGACCTTGGTGGGTCCCTCACAGTCATAGTATTAGATGATTCTGAGGATGCAACACTTGTAGCAATAGGGATTATAGGAACTTCAGTAGCAGCACTATTTGCAGCAGGAACGATAGGGGGAGCAACACCATCAGTTGCATTAGCAGGAGTAGTTGGGTGACCAGTAGGAGTAGTGGCAGGAGCTTTTGCTTTCCTCTATTATTTCCTCCTGAGTGACATTAGTTTTCAAGGCTTTTATGTGAAATGTTGCTATATGTTGCGCGTCTTGAGATACAGATGCTTCCCTCGCAATCTTATTGAATTCACTCACTGCTCATAGTTGCAAACCTCATCTGCCTCCGTGATTCCTCTGGCGTTTGGTGTTCTCTAACGTGTGCTTCAACTGTCGGGTCACCAAGTGTAGTATCAGCATCTTATGTCCATCTCTTCAGTATGTAATTGTGTGGGATTGTTGTCACACCCATCTGGACCATGACCTGCATGGGGGGAGACACGGGCAATGATGGTAAGTTTTTGTTGGAAGGTAGATAATTGTATGTTAAGCAGGGTGGTAACTATGCATAATTAACACGATAAGTTTTCAGATGAATAAGTAATATAAAAGAAGCATACCTTTAGGATATGGCAACAAAGTATGCCATCTCTATCAAACTTACAGCACTCACAAGAATAAAGGCCAGATGATATGTCGGCAACCACCTTGTATGATCTAGGTCCATATCCATGAACATAACCTACAAGGGATGTCAGCAAGTATGCACTATTTTCTAAGGATTGGCAACTATAGGACATGTTCAACTTCATCTCTCCTTGGAATCGAAAGTAAATCTGTCTGGTGTAAACTTTTAGCATCTGCAGCTCTATAGGATGGCCGCTCCATGTGTCAGTTGTAGTAATAGCTGATTCAGCCTCCTGTTTGTTTTCTGCATTCATGATTTTGTCCTGTATCATTGTGTACTGTCTGGCAAAGTCCAATATTGAGTTCTGTGGGTAGATATATCGCTTAAGTACTGCGTTGAAGCCCTCACTACGTTGGGTGGATTGGAGGAAGGGGTAGAAACAGCACATGAAGTATGCAAGCACCCAGTACTTCCTGTTGTCATACAAGTGTGAAATATCTGTGTTTTCTGCAAGGTCATGCTGTTGTATCATCGCACTCCAGTTCTGTTCAAACTCTTGTGGACTCAAGCTATTGTTGAGGCAATCGTCAAATGCTTTGAGCATCTGTGAGTTCCGTGCCACGAGAGACCCCAACTTTTCTTGAGCCTTTTTCATGATATGCCACCTACAATTCATGTGTGTTGTTTTTGGGAACACCTTGTCTATGCCATTTCTCATGGCAAAATCTTGGTCAGTGATTATGTGTGCTAGTGGTACCCCTCCCATAGCTTCCAGAAATGTTTCAAACAACCAAACAAAACTGTCTGTCACTTCATTCCTCAGAAATCCACATCCAAATTGTATGGACTGACCATGGCTATTTATCCCAATAAAAGGTGCGCATGGCATCTTATAGATGTTAGTGAGATAGGTTGTGTCAAAGGAGATGCAATCATTGTAGTACTTGTAGGCTCGCCTAGATGCGCCATCTACCAAGTATATATTTTGCACTCTGTCATCCTCATCAAGCTTGATTTTGTAAAAGAAGTCGATATCCTCTGACTGGAGCTTCTGAAAATATGTGACTGTGTCCTGCATGTCTGTGAGACGGTGCTGAAGACGTAGTGATGCTCGGTAGTTTGCCACATCTTTCTCCGTTTTCATTTCTTTACAACAGGCTGCAGATTTTGTGTGTTTTCTTTCATTTCACGCTTCTTACCAGCCTTGTGGCAAACAATTAGCACCCTAGCTATCTTTCCATCAACTGCAGATATTCTTCGGTATTCATACCTTATCCCAAACCCATGCCTCCTTGCATAGACCCTATAGTGCTCTTCAGCTGCCTCTAGACTATCAAAATTCATGGTGAGAAAAGGTTGCTGTGGGCTAGAAATGATCTCAACACCATTTTCCTCATCATTGTCTCTATCAGTTGTATGCCCACTGGACCCATCAATGGTGGGCTCGGTGATGGTGTGTAGGCTAGATTGTGTATTCTGAGCATTCCCAATGGTCTCATGGCTGGACATAGCATTGCTTATTGTATTTATTTAAAGAATTTGTTAGTACGAATATTTTTAATCTAGTAACCATGGTAAGTACATAAATGCTAAAATGGTAACTGGTGGTCAAGAACGAGATAACTGTTTCATGATTCACACTATCGCTTACTTGTGATATCAAGTTGGTGTTTATCTTGTGCTACTTGGTCTGAACCATTTTGTGCTAAACTTGTTATTTTTACACCTAGCCATGTTGGCATTGTTGATATTTCGAATTCGTCACACATAGGCTGAATATTGGATGGTATAGGATCCATGGCAATCTGCAATAAGTTTTTTGTTTGTTTGTGTTAATCGGGGATATCTAAAGTTGATGTAATTGCATTTTTTCAGGTAACTTTTCATACTCATTATGTGGACATAACAGGAGGGCACAGAAGCGTTTGTGATTGAATGTCCCTGGATGCTGCGATGTGATGCATATCGTCAGTTTTGACTACTACAGGAAGGCAAGTTATAGAGTAGAGCAATATATAGTCATGTAAACAGTCATATGTTTTGGTGGTAACTTGACATGTTAGGCAGCACGAAGTAGATTTGGGGATTTTGTTGAGATGATTGTGTTCTCAGATGATTGATGATCAAGGATGCAAGAGATGATCAAGTAGGATACATGTTGTCACCTGCTATATGATCTGATGTTTTTTCTTCTTTTCTGTTGGGTGATGCTGTTGGTTACCTTGAAAAAATTTATATCCTTTTGGTTGGTTTCTCCATGGATTTGTTGCTTGCTTTGGTCGGTAGAGGTAGAATGGATCTGTTGGTTGCTTTGGTCGGCACAGGTAGAAGAAAAAGGAGGAATAGGACAAAATAGCTGAGCTGGTATTTGATTCCCAGGAGAAATGCACGGCAACCTGTGCGCGCGCACTTCCCGCACTCGCGCGGTCAACCGTGCTCGTGTTCAGTGATGGACCCGCACTCCCGCGGCCAACCGTGCTCACGCTCGCGTTCGGTGATGGGCCCGTCTCGGGCTGAGGTGGGGTGGGCCGCCGCACGATAAGCCTACAGGCCGCACGGTCGTCAGGTAGTAGCGTCTTATATTGTAATAACATAGTAAAACAAATTAAGCACTACAAATTCAGACCGACGATCAGATCTTGTAATTTCTTCTAACACTTCTAGAAGCGAAGTCAGTAATAATTGCATCGATATTTATCTCATCTAACTTCTCCTTCTCAATGCATAAAGTAGCGAGACCATTTAACCTTTGTTGTGACATTGATGATCTTAAATAGTTTTTCAATAATTTTAATTTTGAAATGCTTCTTTTAGCTGACGCTGTAGTCATGGGTACAATAAATAAAATTCAATAAGCAATTAAAATATTTAGAAAATAGTCCATATCTCTATTTAACAGTAAATTAAGAAAGAGGAGGGATGAACACATACCATATTTACACTTGCATCTGATCTCTAAAACGGTTATTTGATGGGGAACGAGTAGAACCGTTGAAAATTGAAAAAGAGTTGATCGGGGAACGATAGAACCACATCATTTGCCTCCATTAATGGCTGGGTGCAACCTAAGGAAGGCATAGCCGCACGGGAGCGATAGTGCTATTAAGGAATTTTGGGGAAGACGCAGGTCCTGAGAAGACGAATATGCAATAGGAAGAGTTGAGGAGTCTGATCAATTAATTTTTCCCGTACATGATCTGGCCTGTACGTGATGCATTTGTTGTGTGAGCTGGACTAAGTCCTGCAGCTTGGGCCATTTTATTTTTCTCTAAACTATTTGGGCCTAAATACTAGAAATATACTAGCACTACCTGGACTAGGGCCCCTGCATCTTGGGGGCCTAGGGCGGTCGCCCCGTTTGCCCGGGCTATGGGCCGGCCCTGGAAGCAGGGAAGCTAGCCCGAACCTTCACTTTCAGCACCATGCGCCCTCGACTCCTCGACTGCGGTGCGGCAGTGCCGAACTACATGCATGGCCACGGAGTTGGCCAAGGAGCACGTGCGCTCGGTCCATCCCCGTGAGAAACCATGGAGGCACCGGGCACGTATTAGTTCTAGCTGTGCCCAGTTCACCGAAACGTGAGGACAAACGTCGTAGAAATGAAGATGTTTGACTGGGTTGTGGCTATAAATAAAGATGTCTGAAATGCTTCTAAGTTACCGAGAACTTATTCATATACTAATTTGATGTTAATCACCTTATTTTATACCAATTTAGCTGTAAATGACCAGCCAATTAAATGTAAATGATATACTTTTTACGTGATTACTGGACATGACATGTTTTCAAGGTGATTTGGCGTAAAATCGAGCAATAAACCATGCACTGCACACAAATTTAATACCAATCATAGCTAAAAAAGTGACTTCGATGCATTCACAAGATAGTGATTTAAATTTCTTTTTAGAAACATTGAGAATGCAAAATTGAAGCTTGTCCACGAGCATTGTCAATTTCCAAACTTTAGCATGACTTTGATACATCCATCAACTTACAATCTCCTCTCCACAAAAAAAAATCCAAGATACAATATTCTCTCCACAAAAAATAGTCTTTGTATAGACATATCTGAACAAATAAGAAATGGTTTTGATAAGCTATCTCTGGAACATCATGCATCCATTTGGGATACACATCAAATTTCATTACAAAACTGGCAATTCATCGACGCATTAGACAAATAATAAGAAATTTTAAATATCTTGAGTGATGATGAATTCACAAAGCGTGCAATATGAACATCACATTGGATGACCACATCTTATCTAATGAAGTGAAATGATCACGGGAACCAATCAGAAAGGCCACATGAACCTGCGGCTCGGCATGGACGGCCACGCACTTGTGACCCTGCAGCTTGGCGGCACACGCGGAGCATGCGGCGCCTGGATCTAGCTCCCGTAGCACCTCTCAATGCCCGGTTCGGCCATTGGAGGACGTCAGAAACGAGAGGATCTGGACAACGAGGGAGGGAAGCCACGCGCTCGGGGACGAGCAAGCTAGCAAAAAGGCGCTCGAGCATGGAGGCGACCCGGAGGACGGAGGCGAGCTTCGCCGGTAGCCGCCACCGGTGGCCTCGATCCTAAACCCTAGTCGCCAGCCTCCTCTTTTATCGAGTGGGCTACCTGGTTCATTTGGGAGGGTTGCAGGGCTGGGGCTAGGGTTGCGAAGGATCTTTCTCTTTCTGTACGACAGTCACCCCGCAAAAGCCACAGAAAGGACCTCTTGCGTTGCTTTGGATTGATACACGGTGCGGGGTTTGGCTTTTAGTTAAGCACGTTTGGCTTATAACAATGCTCTTTCTTAAATAAATTTTACTTTCTACTAAGATAGCACGAAAGCCCCTTCTAGACAGCTTCGGCTTGTGCATAAGCCATCTAAAGCTTAATGGCCACCAGAAGCTACGGTGTGGGGAAGCCTGAGAAGCTTTTTGTCCCCTTCTAAACGGCTTCTAAGATTTGAGCTTATTGCTAAAGGTGAATTGTAGAAAGTTTGTAATACCCTTTAACATATTTGATCACTGTTTGAATGATAATTTGTATCAAATTCATGCCTCACGTACTGTTTGGATAATACAATTTCCTTTTTTTATTTTGATCTGACATTTTGAAATTGCATGCAAGTTCAGCTTTAAGAGAAACATCTGTTATTCACAATTATTTAAAGCAAAATAATGAATTATATTTTGAGCAATTTCAGCAAATAAAAGGAAAGAATTTAGAATATGCTAGAAATGGGATGAACTGATTGGGCATACACATGTATCATATCATAGACATTATATGAACATAGAAAAAAATTTGGGCAGCAGCCTTCAAAAGCACACATCCATCATATGTGAATTTACAAATAATTCATCTTCATATCATACACATCCACATTCGCAAACTTGAGTGTGCAAAGAATTAGCAAAACATTTCAATAAACCAAAAGAACATGAACTCAGGACACAATCAAATTGATGAACAATGCATTCGTACACAAGAACTTCGGGGTCGGGGAGGTAGCCGGCAGGCCTCGGGGTCGAGGGAGGCATCGGTGAGCGTCGGTTGTTGAGGTCGGGGGAGGCACTGGTGTCGGTGTTGGCGTCAGCATCGGGTGAGGTTGGGCCGGCGTCGGGGTCGAGGTCGGGGCAGGTCGTTGTGGGCATCGGCATCGGGTGAAGTCCAGGCGGCGGACGGATGACCACGGGCCGATGGGAGATAGACAATGGTGAGGTCGAGGGCAGCGCGGCGATGGCAGATCCGGGTGAGGAGAGGGCGATGGCGGCATGGCCAGAGCGAGGGCGCGAGCGGCGGCGCGACGAGGCTGGATCTGGGCGGCAGAGGTGAAGGAGAGGGCGGCAGGGACGAGGACGAGGGCCGCATGGCGCGGCAAGGGTGAGGGCTGACGGGAGGCGACCGGAGGTGTCACAGGGGAGGAGACCAGACGTGGGGAGGCGCCCGGACGCGGCGGAGGCGGTGGAACCGACAGGATCTCGGGGAGGCGGCGGCGGGATGGGCGGAAGGAAGGGCTCGGGTGGCGGGGCGGGACTATGCATGAGGGAGGAGGCGTGTTGGCCGAGCGCATGAGGGAGATGGGAAGAAGGGGAAAAAACGGTTCGGGAATGGTATTTCGACTGTAAAATTTTTTAATCCTAGGGGCAAATTCGAGATGGGTAAGTTAGAAGCTCGGAAAGCCTCTCAAATGCAGCTTCCTCCTATGAACACAAAATGGGAAGAGCTTCTCCCATAAGCCACGCAGCTTCCACCCCTTTCTAGACGGCTTATGGCTTCCTGGGTCCATAAGCCGCCCCATAAGCCGTCTAGAAGGGGGCCGAAGTCTAAAAAAAATTCTCAAGTCCAGTGTTGTCTTTTGTGCTCACATTTGAAACAAAATGTGATGAAATATTAGCCTGCTCTTATGAATAGCAACCAGATAACACAAAGCTCCTTTTGCCCCTAAGCTCAACTCACCTCTAGAATCATGATTCAAATTCTTAAGCAAAACAACAAAGGTAAAATAGGAAATTCAAAACACTGAGCAACCGATTGTGCCAACAGTCCTCTGTCTCCAATAGTATGATTTTTGTTGACGTAGAGGAAAAAGAGTGAAGAGAGAAAACGTTACCTTCCCTTAGCTAGAAAAGGCTAAGAGAAGACTTGTGACCCTAAAATAAGGATATTAGATATACAAATATTAAATATTAGTAGTGTATCCATATATTGCTATAAATAACACATGTGTCGAGCGTGATAAGCGTGTGGTTTCCCTGCATGTAGCAACAAATGCCCCACTGAGCACCTCTCCAACTCACTTTCTCAATGCCATGCTTCTCCTTCTCCAGTCCTACACGTATTTTTCCGGTTTATATTAAACCAATTGAGAACATTATTGAAAACGGTAGGTTTTTTCACAACTATGGCATCATTTATAATTTCACCTGCTCTTGAATATAGTAGTGATAAACAATATTTTTGGAACTTCCTAATAGAATGTTTTAGGCTTTCAAGAGTACCAAAGAATCAGCTTTCAATTCCATCATTATGGCTCTCCGAAAATCAAAAATCAACACTCAGTCCGATCAATTGGTGTTTTCCACTTTCTTTTTGAAGAAACTAAAATAAAAACTCAGATTTAAGTCATCCATCCTTGTATGGTATTGGTAGTGAGTGAGATCGATAGAGCCGTGTGAGTACAGGAGGAATGCGTCTGACAACACAACACCAACAGAGGGGGAAGGCTGAGGCTCCTCAGTGCTTGATCTAGCCTCACCTCATCTTCATGTTTGTGCCGCCTAGGAACAACGTTGGTGCCCAAGAAGAAAGAGTGTGGCAATTGTCGTCGGTAAGACAGGAGGCGACATGATGGCTCAGTTCAAACGGACGTGGTGTTTTGCATAGAGGAGGAAGAGAGAAAGAGATATGAGAATAGGACAAATATAGAGATAGCACTGTGGGTTTGATATATTGGATCACTGAGATGGGATGATGCCATCGTGTAGTTATTACAGTATTCAGCAGAGAGATACTTGAAAAAGAGAAGTATAGACGGCAGAAAATGAGACAATAAAGAAAAAAAGAAATAAATCTTATTGAACAACAGAGAATAGGTAAAATCGTCTAAATGCCATAAATATATTGTATCAAAGTAAACAGATTATAATGCTACGACGTGCAAAAGAGATCACGAGATTGTGAATCTTTTCGTTAAAATATAAACATCTGGACGAAGTATTTTCGAAATCGTCACTGTCCCACGACGGATCGAAAAGAAGCGATCATCCTCGAAAAGAGATGTAAAAAGCTGAAACAAAACCCTTTCTCCTCCGTCCCCCGGAAGAGAACGCATCAAAAGGTTCAAAACAGAACATGAAAAGGCCGAGGGAAAAGGAGTGATGCACGCCACACGTTGGCGGCGCACTTCCACCTCACCGGCGGTTCAATTGTACGAAATGAATTTCTAGGTCCCGGGATTTCTTACCATCAAGTTGGTAAAAAGCCGCGATTTATTTTTATTGGCAATTGCTAGAATTATCTATGATCTATTTTGGAAATCCCTTTTTTGTTTAGACTGTTTTTTGAGCCTGACGGAGCAATGCCGCGTGGAGGTGGAAGGTCTACGGGTCGTCAACTTCTTTTCTCGGAGAAGAAACAATGACGGTATCTGAGGAATAAGCATCGGCTAACTCTGTGCCAGCCGGCCCTTCGTGGCCAGCAACACAGCAGTGCAGCAGCACCTGCAAGGAGAAAACGACGCAGAGCAGCAGCACATACCAAAAAGAGGGGGAAAAACCCCTAATGGAACCGGAGAAATCTCCGACCCACTGCCACTGCGAGGCAGGCGACCTCCGTCTTCCTCCACTTCTCCTCAGTCCTCCCATCCCCACACCCGGAGATTCGGATCAGCACTCCGCAGCAGCGTCACGCTGCCAGTGGAGTGGAGCCTTCCAGTGGTACGCAGGCATCCTCCAATGGCGGCCTCCTCCTCCTCCTCCCTCCTCGCCCCGCCCCCAGCCCCCGGGGCGCTGCTTCGCCATCCTGCTGGTGGTTGCGCCGCTGGCAGCGCCGCCTCCCCCTCCTCCCCCTCCTCCTCCTCCTCCTCCTGCCGCTGCTACGGCCGTCTCCCGGCTCCGCCCTGCGGCGGCCTACACCTGCGCCCGCCTGCTCGGCTCCCCCGCCGCCGCCCAGCGCCCGCGGCGGCCGCCCGCCCTGTGAGCACCTATCCTCTCCTCCTCGTCGCTAGAGACGCAGTAGTTACTGAAACGCATCGGCCGAATTATTTTGTCGAATTGCTCGTCTACTTGGAGAGAAGACGAGCGCTTCAACCAAGGTCAACCTGTTCCCCGTTTGGGAGCTTGATGTGATCGTAAATCGGTGTAAATCGTTGGCGCATTGCAGAAATTTCCTTTTGATCAACCTGTTCGCTGTGCATATGTCCTACTATTTTGCTGCGAGGGTGCTGACTTCTTGTGCGCTGTGTGTTTCCAAGGTGAGGTTTTGCGGGAATGTTGGCTATGAGTGGCCGGCTGTGCTCACGAGTTCGACCAAATGGGGATCGGGAAAGGGTTTATGCGCTGGGATGGGTGACGTTACTGGGGATCAAGTTGGTGAGGATGGCGGCGACGACGATGATGGAGTCCATGTTTCCAATGAGGCCCTTCGCGCCACCATCCGTAAGAGCAGAGAAGTGCTGGCGATGCACAGGAACCTACTTGAGCAGGTATCCTTTCCATGTTTTGTTGCTGGAATCAAATGCATTTCCCAGTATGGAATGTTTCAAATCATACATTTCTGTCTGAAGCTCTGATCGACTGGGTTGCTTTGTATCCTTTCCTTACTACTCCCTCCAATTCACAAAAACATGGCGTTTTGGACATTGACACGGTTTTCAAATTAAAATGTAACTGGCCACTAGTTTTTATTGTAATAGATGTATAAAACCCAACAAAATTGTAATATCACGAAAGTACTTTTCGAGACAAATTTGTATATGTACTTTTCGAGTATCCAATCTAAATATTGGAAACAATATTGATAGTCAAACTTTTAAAAATTGACTGAAGCTATGTCCAAAAACACCATGTTTTCGAGAAATGGAGGGAGTATGTTGCTGGTATCAAATGCATTTTTCAATGCAGATTGTTATGAAACATTTCTGTGTGAAGCCCTGATCCAACGGGTTGCTTTGCTACAACATTAGCAAACTAAAAAGTTGTAGTAAAATTTATCAACCAAGTCTAACACGTTGTTACATGGCATGTGGCCTTCTTTCATATAGAGATGGATTTTAGTTACAGATACATGCTCAATTTGCTTGAATGATAATTTTAGTACGAACTTCCTAAACCATGCTATACTTTAAGTATCTTGGCTTATCCCTTGCTCTTTTTTGGAATTATTCGTTCTCTTAAAACGTAAATTTTGTTTGCCAGTGATTTGCGATTCACTTTTACAGATATATCTGTGTTACTGTTTATTTTCTTGCATTAAAACATTACTATCTGAAGCTCATTCTTCTCTTGTTTATTGAACCGTTATGTTTTGAGTTATGATATATGTCCAACTTATTCAGATATCGGGAAAGAAGTTCATTTCAATTATTGAGGCCAGTTCCATTCATAATGAGCAAGATCCATTTAGTGGTCAGAGTGCTAGTTCCTTTTCACGTCTGGATGCGATTTCAGAGGGCAAAGAGATCTATGGCCTTCAGATGTACCTTGATAGGCGTGCACAGCAATCTGTAGTTGGTACAACTCATGGAGTATTTACTAGTGATCAGAATGAGCACTATGGAAGTTTAGAAGGCGAACTTTCTAATACTGATGTTACTGGATCATCTAGCAAGGTCAGCTATGAGCACTATCTGTATGACAGTTACCCTAGTGCTGCCCCCACAGTATATCAACCACAATCTGTTAATGGTATGAAGCAGGATTACGTGGCACAACAAAGTCAAATAAGTGAATGTCATGACAATTCATCTGCTTCAGCTGGCGTTGATGTTATGAATGTCATATTGGTAGCTGCGGAATGTGCTCCTTGGTCCAAAACAGGCATGAACCATATAATATAGCTACAATTTTTCAAGTGTTTTATCCCCAAGGTTGGAGATTTAAACTTAACACCTCTAGGGTGGAGGACTGGAGAGCGTGTGGGCTAGCCACCCAAACATAACACCACTTGGTTCCATTTGCTGTGCGAGTTGAGTATTTCTAAGGGGGTATCATTTGTGTTTCTATCTAAAGTTTTCTAGTTTGCATATTGTAGGTTATATTCGTTCTAGTTTCTCAACTTGATATTCTGATGAGCTTTACCTACTCAAAAGCAGACATGCCGACCTTACATTTAGAGTTTCTTTCCATGCGCGCATGCACACTAAGTTGCCCTACTGCTCACCCGCACACGACCGCAGCAATACCTAAGAAAAAGAAAAGAAGCGCACACACTAGCCCACCACTATTTTAAATAGTGCACTACAGCAGACCAGGGGTCATTGCCACCATGTAGTGGCTGTTGTAGTCTCAATAAAGTTGTGCCATCGGAGCAGCATCTCCAGGGACTTATTCCATTGGATCACTATAGAATCTCCTAGAAGCAAGCTCGGTAGCTTCCGGCTGGCTCTGTCATCTTAAAAAAAGTCCTTCCTGCTTACTAAGCTAAGCAAGCCTGGTTCTTCAAGCACTATGGTTGGACATGGATCGACCGTGAGAATGAACTTGTTTATCATGTAATGTTTAGAAGAGTCACGGTTCAGTTCCTGCCAAACTTCTTCCCATCATGAGTAGGCGATGGAGATATTGATTCCAGTCACTCAGATGAGGAAGGGCAGCATTGGCTTGGGCCTGTCCTCATAGTCATCTCGGAGACTAAGAAAGCTAAATTTCACATTCATTGGATAGATGTTCGTAGAAAGCAAGGCCTGGGCAGATCTGTATATCTAGATAGAGTCTTTCTCGCTTGGTAAAAATGAGCATGCATGCTATGGCTTATACTGTGGATGTTCAGAAAACCAGCCCAATACGTCCTATTTCAATCAATTCCTAAACCTGGTGTAATAAAGTTACTGGGCCAGTATTACTGGCACTTAAGTAGAACTGCATTTCAGTTTTCCAGATAACAGTATAAGCTATCTATTACATATTGAATTATTTATACAAAACTCGAGATATGCGCACCGACTAAAAATGAGCACGCATGCTATGGCATGGCATATACCTTGGATGTTCAGAAAACCAGCCCGATACGTCCTATTTCAATCAATTCCTAAACCTTGTGTAATAAAGTTAATGGGCCAGTATTGCTGGCACTTAGGTAGAACTGCATTTCAGTTTTCCATATAGCAATATAAGCTATCCATTAGATATCGAATTATTTATACAAAACTTGAGACATGTGCACTGACGTATTGAATTATTCCATATTATTGCAAATATAGCCAATCATTTTACACCTATATCCATTACAGAAACATTTCACTGCTGCACACCACTTAAAACAACGATCGATACACAATCAACTCAAGAAGTTGACCTTGAGCTCTGTTTTTGCTGCGCGCTATGCTGTGCAACAATTTAACTATTAAGAATATTTGCCACATATAGCAAAAAGTGTTGTTGTGATTCTAATAGGTTTCCAGTTAGTTAATAATCCCAAAAATAGTATGTTAAGAGCCTTCTATGAAAAGCCACCGCGCTCTCAAGCTGTGCCTCATTCTTGAATTCGGCACCATCGCCAGCCATAGGTTCACTTTCCCCCCTGTTGAGCATGTATGCATTCTTATTGCTGCCATCAACCACATTCAGAAGTGATTCACAAGCTAAATGAGGCGCATCTATGGCTTTTCATGAAATTCAGAGTTGTCCTTCCATATTTGCCTACGTTAAGAGAAAACAATTCTGTAAAAGGTTCTGAGGTTTCAATGTAAATACCTAAAGTAAAAGGCTTTTTTTGCAAAAAAAGAAGATGCGGTGTTAGCTGACCCAAAGGTGCCAATACGAGTCCGCCACCTATTTTTATATTGTATGGCTGTCTATCGTGGTCTGTCAAAATACAGTTAGCTTAAGTGGGTAGTAAAGGTTGTTTCTGTTGTATAATAAATACACATTGCTCCACTACCCCGCTCATTTTCGCTTTTCTCTCTTGCTCAGAGAGCAATAACCATGTCTTATTCTCCTGCAGGTGGACTTGGTGATGTTGCTGGAGCTTTGCCGAAGGCTTTGTCCAAGAGAGGTCACCGTGTCATGGTATGTATTCTATAAACCATCTTATTGCAGTGTTTTTAAATAGAGATTCAATTAAGCTGCTGAAGTGCTGCAAATCAACATGGAAGAAGCAGATGTTATTAAAGTTTATAGAGTAACTTATTAATCCAGTAGGTGAGCTAATTGAAAAATTATGTAGCTCAACTGAATGGAAGTGACAAGAGAACTCATGGGTATCATGACATTTGTGAAATTTCATAAGCAATCAACTGTGGCAATCATTTGCTTTATAGTCATGTAGAATGTGGGTCACTACTGAAGAAAAGGATGTGTCCAGATAATTATGATATGTCCAGCATCACTCATATTCTACACCCTTTTTATCTGGCACATGGATTGTCCTGAAGCACTTCAGCAAGATGCAGAACACAGCCTGTTGGTACATGGTAACATGTACTACAGCACAAATGACCTAACTTCTGAGCAGTGCACCTGTGCATTGTGGCCTTTTGTGGTACATTGCACTGAAAAGAGGGTATGCAAACCTAGAGTTGGTGCGAAGTGCAGAAATAACTCACATAGGGTATCCAAAGCAAACCTATGCTCTTGTTTCGAGAATGCCAAGCACTTTGCATTTTTGGAAATAAGCCCATAATAGCTGAAATCAAGATCTATTGTGATTACTGATAAAAAGGTGGTGTTTGGTTGGGAATTGTAATCGGCTAATGGTAATGTAAATGTATTTTGAATACATATGTAATGCAATTTGAATACATCCACTTTGTGTGCATTGGAGTTCACTCCCAATATGTGTATTGTGGTTATGGAGTAACCTAACCAAATAATGGGTGATTTGTTCCCTTTCACATGTAATCACACTACGGAGCAAAGACCTTCCTACCAAACCCCACCTAATTTCACATTTTCCGAGTCTTTAGATTGCTCTGTAAACAACTATTTGATGATTACATTTGTAGAAGAACTTGAATAGTCCCTCCGTTTCAAAATAGATGTCCTTTAGAGTTGGGCACAAGAATTAAGGTGTGAGTAAGATGTTAATATTGCCCTTTAGTCATTTTCATTTCCATCTCTTTTTCCTCCGAAAGGAAAAAAAAATGTTAGTATCACTAGTACTAGTCCCATGAGTAATTACCTCTTTTTTATGATATTGATGATGGGCAAAATAGGAACAAATTACTAAAACTACATTGAAAGGGTAGAAGGACTAGTATTTTGAGAGAAGTTAGAGAGGCTAAAAGGATATATATTTTGAAACCGAGGGAGTAATAAATAGGTCGTTCTTTCAGTAGTACATTTAGTAACTTAATATACATGTGTATATTTTACAGGTTGTAGTACCGATGTATGGGAACTATGAAGAACCTCAACAAATAGGAGAACCGAAGAGGTTCCAGGTTGCAGGGCAGGTGTGAACTCTCTTGTATCATGGTAATTTTTAACTTGTTCTAGTCTTGATAATAGTTCCTTTTGAAAATATGTTCTGTTTACAGGATATGGAGGTAATATATTATCATGCATACATAGATGGCGTGGATTTTGTATTCATTGACAATCCTATCTTCCACCATGTTGAGAGTGAAATTTATGGTGGAGACCAAACAGTAAGTAATGGTTATTTTGGTTATTAGATTACATGATATCAAAAGCTGACATGATATTTACGTTATTTAATAGTCGGTTATCTGTTTCTCTTGCTTTAGGGTTGCTTATGATTGAAACAAGTAGATCAATTTTTACCTGCAGGACATCTTGAAACGAATGGTTTTGTTGTGCAAAGCGGCTGTAGAGGTAAATTCTCTCGTTACTGAAACAATTTTTCTCTACATGCGTCCACCACTTCATTAGTAAATCAACACTTAACATGTCCTACTTCACAACAAAAAATCTGCTGCAACAGAATACCAACTATAGATGAGACTTGGGTCCATGGTCCTTCAGATTTATCTATATTTTGACATACAGAGCAAGAAAGAATGAAAAATTGCCTTTTAGGGAGAGATTTTTCTTAAGTTAAAGCGTGATGATGGCTATGACGCAAACAGCTTTTAGCTGCAAAATTCTCGAGTATTGTCCTTTCCCTACATTTTTCCACTCCCCCAATTCCCACTTGTAGGATGAGTAGTGGATGCTGGAAGAAGTGTACGCAAAAAGTGCAAAAAATAGAAACACATATAGAATAGTCACTCCTTTAGAGGCCTCGTTTGTAACATGACCGGCCTTTGTTTAGCCCTGTTATTCTGTATGATTGGCATCTTTCTTCCTCAATATGCTTACCTTGATCTAGGTTCCATGGAACGTTCCATGTGGTGGTTTCTGCTATGGCGATGGAAATCTTGTGTTCATTGCAAATGATTGGCACACTGCATTACTGCCTGTTTATTTGAAGGCTTATTATCGTGACAATGGTTTCATGATATATGCCCGTTCTGTTCTTGTGATACACAATATTGTACATCAGGTAAGTTTGTTTCTCCTTGGTCTTACCTTTCGTGTCCCATATGTATTCATTCCACTTTTTTATTATGTATTTCATAAATTTTACTACTAGCAGTTTATGGAAAATTCAGTTAGTAATCCACTCTATAGAAGGAATTTACTAAGGTAACACTCTCGTACTGCATATTAGTCCTCAGCGGCAGATGTCATGAATATATAAAGTAATATATTTCTACTTTCCTGTTAAAAATTTGAACTGTCTACTTTTCTACGAGAGGAAAATTGTTTTTTTTTCTTAACCATTAGAGCTTTCTGATGCATGATTACTTATGCAGCATGTAAACATGCAATTGGTCGTTGGATTGAGATCCAAAAGTCACAAAGAAATGTGAATTTTTTTGACAACATTGGCACAATATGCATCTACTGGTACACAAAATTTCAAATGTAAATTGATCTACACGATTTACACATTGAGAAACAGAAAAGACAAAATCTGATGTGAACAGTATCTTTAGCTTCTATTCATATTAGAATTTGTCTTTTTTGTTTCTCGATGTGTGGATCGAATTTGGATTTGAAATTTTGTGTCGTGGTAGATGCATCTTGTGTCAATTTTGTCTTTTTTTTTGTTGAAAATTTTCGTTACCTTTGGATCTTGAGATCATCAGCTTGCACCTATCCACCTACAGGATAGATTGCATACTAGTTGCTCCCACATTATGACAGATATCTGAAATGTTAAAACAAAGGTTAACATGCAAGTAATGTACACGGAGATGGGCATGGTTTCAGATAGGAATGCCATCAGGTGTTTTAGTCTTGCAAATTTGCACACAAAATATGTGGAGTTATTTCAGAATGCTGAAAGCAAAAAATGGTCACTTTATACAGGAAAACATGCACATCCAATCCTCACAAGGATCCAGAAAAGATAGTTTCTACAGGAGCTGCAAAAGTATCAGTTAGTTTACAGCGTCTTCATAGAAAAAAAGTAGTTCTTTACAGATGACCTCAACAGTATCACTGTATCAACATCAAAAAAGAAAGAAAAAAAGAGAGAAGAAAAGGAAGTATCATTGTATCAGTTATCTTTGTTTGTCATCATAATTGCTTCTACTTCCTTGCCTTGCATAGTTCTGTAGTGTAATCCCATATATGGATACTGATTGAACACGGTACAGTTCCTGTGTTTGTTACTTAAATGTAACGATTGTTTTCTAGCAATATATTAGCCATCCATATAAGTTAACTTAATTTCTCTTGCAGGGTCGTGGCCCATTAGATGATTTCAGTTACCTGGATTTGCCCAGTAACTACATGGACCTTTTCAAACTTCATGACCCATTTGGAGGTTATCATCTAAACATTTTGGCAGCTGGAATTAAAGCTGCTGACCGTTTACTTACTGTTTGCCATGGTTATGCATGGGAGCTCAAAACACCTGAAGGTGGCTGGGGCCCTTCATGGGATCATTAATGAAAGTGATTGGAAATTCCAAGGCATTGTAAATGGTATCGATACCACTGATTGGAATCCTAGGTCTGATGTCCACCTAAAGTCTGATGGATACACCAACTATTCTCTAGAAACTGTTCAAACAGGTAAAGCACAATGTAAGGCGGCATTGCAGAAAGAACTTGGACTCCCGGTTCGTGGTGATGTTCCTGTCATTGCTTTCATTGGACGGTTAGACAATCAAAAAGGTGTAGACCTGATAGCAGAAGCAATTCCATGGATAGCTGGCCAAGATGTACAGGTAATACTGCTGGGTACTGGAAGGCAAGACCTTGAAGATACATTGAGGAGGCTTGAGAGCCAGCATTACGACAGAGTTAGGGGGTGGGTTGGTTTCTCTGTCAGTTTGGCTCGTCGTATGACCACAGGCGCTGATATACTATTGATGCCATCAAGGTTTGAGCCATGCGGGTTGAACCAGCTCTATGCCATGATGTATGGAACTGTCCCAGTAGTTCACGCGGTCGGTGGTCTCCAAGACACCGTCCAGCACTATAATCCCTATGAGGAGGTTGGGCTTGGTTGGACTTTCGAAAAAGCAGAGGCAAACAGAATGATCGATGCGTTAGGGCACTGCTTGAACACATACAGAAACTACAAGACTAGTTGGGATGGACTCCAAAGGAGAGGGATGATGCAAGATCTAAGTTGGGACAATGCTGCTAAACGCTATGAGGAGGTTCTTGTTGCTGCCAAGTACCAGTGGTGACCGGTGAGCAAATCCAAGAATCCACTGATGGCTGTCACTGACAGAGACTGGAAGGCATTAATCTTGTATCAGCCGCTGGGTGCTTCAATTAATACAAAGCTCTTGGTGCATCATGCAGCTGTCTGCTTACCCCATCTCCCAAGTTGACCATGTTGGTAGAAATTGGATGACCAAATCTTTCTTGTCAGAGGTTAGATCACTTTCAACGAGGCACTTTGCGAGTTTAGTTAGACAAAAGCAGTGGAAGAGGTCTTAGTTAGACAAAAGCAGTGGAAGAGGTCTTTCTCAAAAAGAGGCATAAACAGCACAGAAAAGATTCCGAGGCAAAAATCGTGCATTTCTTAAGTGGCTTCTAGTTTCATATTCCCATGGGATGATCTCAGTTAGATGCTTCAGTGCAGGGGAATACCAGCTAGCTCTGGATTCGTTGCTTCATTTACCAGATAGTTTGTTGTACCTCCATTTAGGATTTTGTTGTTCGGTCCTTTTTTCGATCATGTCATGTAGATAGATAATTAGAATTTTCCCCCAGTTTGGTGGGCGTTTCCTTGTAGTTAGTAATTTTTATTCATCCGTTTCCGTTGGTCTGGGCTTGCAATGCTGCTGATACCATGCTTGGGTCTGTTTGCCGGTTGTCCTGGGACATTCAGTCATCACATGAAGAGGCATGCAACGGTCGTGCATGTTGCCAAGCCCGTAGGAGATGCCGGATGCGTGACTACGAGGAAGGTGGTGGTCCTGCACCAGAGATAAGGTATCACCATTCGCCTACCAGAGTTCCTCTTAAACTTTCACCTGCGAAGTTCCTTCTACGAAAAGGGATTCTTCCTCCTCCGGCTTCAGGACACGGCAACTCCGACCATATGTATATATGGGCATAGGCGCATAGCCTTTCCAATCAACTGCATACTCACCAGCTAGATTCCTCAGCTAGCCAAGAAGGTTTGCTCATTCATCGAGAGAGAATTCTGAATCAAGAAGCAGCTTCATCAACCGAGAGATACCATGGCCACCACCACCGGCCGCGCGTACGAGGACTTCGTGCCACCGCACGACATGGTCATCGAGCTGGCGACGCACACCCTCTCCGTCGACCTCACCGCCACAGGCACGCATACATGCCTGTTCTTTTCTGAGTCCCTCGTGATTTTAACCGCCGTGAGCTCTCGAGATTAGTTTGTGTTGCTTACGGTATCATACTGCAGGATACAAGAAGGAGCACATCAGGGTGCAGCTGGTCCGCAACCCCGGGCTGGTGGTCTTGCGCGGCGAGCGCCCCGTCGCCGGCAACCTCTGGAGCCGCTTCCGGCTGGAGTTCAAGGTGCCCGACGGCTGCGACGTCAAGGGCATCCACGCGAGGTTCGAGGGCGGCGTCCTGCGCGTCACCATGCCAGCCCTGAAGGCCGGGCCTGCCGCGGCCAGCGACGCCGGCGAGCAGGACCCCGCGGCGGCAAAGACGTACGCTGCTGCCGGCGTTCAAGACGGTGGCGCTGCACGTGAGAAAGCGGGTGGTCACGCACGAGGAGGAGAAAAAGAAGACGAGAGCGTGCAGAAACAGCCGGAGGAGGAGCGCGCGACCGCCGCGGTGCAAGACGGTGGCCGCCTTGACGACGATGCCGGCGCCGTCGGAGGGGAGGAGGCGGTTGCTTCGTCGTCACGCCGCGGCGGCTACAGCTTCCTCCCGGAACGGAAGAAGTTTGTGACCACCGTGATCGGCGCGGTGCTCGTCCTGTTTAGCCTTGGCATCTATGTCAGGTATAGCTTGTCGCCATGAGCCGCCGAGACAGTGCAGCATGGTGTTGGCTTGTCGTCAGAGCAGCGCTGAACTAAAGAATCTGCGAGCTAAAAAAAGAAGTGTGTGATACTAAGGGCGTGCTCAGAGCAGTGTTGCAATTGACTAAATGTACACTCAGTTACCGTTTCATAACGGTTTAATTTGGTACCAAAATGTACGCTCAGTTACACACCTCAGACTGTTCTTTCTATTGTCAGTCAATTCAATGTGGTTCCTGCGCTCTCGATGGTTTCGCCAACTGAATGATGAAATCTATCTATCTATTTATCTATCTATCTATTACTATATTAATTATAGACTCTCTAGAAATTCACACGTTAATCAAAGAAAAAAGAAAAAAATCTGTCCATCCATCTCTGGTTGGGCCAAGTTATAATGAATCATTACTATATTAATTACAGACTCTCTAAAATTTTTCACGTTAATCGAAGAAAAAAGAAAAAAATCTGTCCATCCATCTCTGGTGGGGCCAAGTTATAATGAATCAGATTACAGAAAACTCCGTATTAAGTACGATCAGATTATAAAAAGACTCCATATTAAATACGATTAGATTACAGAAAAACTTCATCTATCTACCTATTACTATATTAATTACAGACTCTACTCTCTAGAAATTTTTTAACCATCCATCAAAATTGGCCTAAGTTATAAATCTGGAGATTTATCGCAGAGAAGAGATTTAATCCATTGTCCCGTACGTGAAGGAAAGAAAAATCAAAACAGTCGTACTAGGCTTGGACTCGCGTATGGATAGTGGATTGGCTCTTTTTTGTGTTTAAAGAAACTGTCCTGTAATTGAAGGAAGAAAACAAATGTCTTATGCTTGGGACTCCTTTTTGATATGATGTAAAAATCTCTCTATTCGCGAGTTTCCTTTTGTTACTTCTATAACATGATCACGTGATATTCGTCTGAAGAAAAGAAATGCATACAAAAGAAAATAAAAATATTACCTCCAGTTATAAAAACACGAACTTTTAGAAAACGTGCGATCAAACTTTGCCAAATTTGACTCATAATATTTGTCACTATTTTCATAATATATATTTTCAAAATTTTCTCCTAACATATACATATAAAAAGTAACGGTGTAAAATATATGTCAGAGATCATGTCAATTTCCAACACCTCATCTATTTACTATATTAATTACAGACTCTCTACAAATTCCCACGTTAATCGAAGAAAAAGAAAAATATCTAGCCATCCATCTGTTGGGGAAGGGGTCCCCGCGCTACCCGGTTCCGACACTTTCTATACTTAAGGGAGATCAGCGCACTCCGCGACAACCCCAACCTCGCCACGACGCCAAGACCGCGCGATGCCGACTCCGTGACGACTCCCACTTCGTCGCGGTGCCAAGACCGCTCAACGCCAGGACCGTGACGGCAACTAGCCCGTGCGTGACAGGCGGGACCCACGGGATATTCCCAGAATATTCCCGAAGGAAAAGTCCTACGCGTCCCCAGGGGCGTTAGTGCATTTAAGGGGTATAATTGTAAAACGCCTGAGGGCATTCCTGTAATCTCCCCTACCCCTTCATTTTCCCTATAAATAGAGGGACACCCCTCCCATTTGAGGGATCCCAGAAATTCTGAAATCACTAGTTGGCTTGCTCCTCCTCTCCTCCGGTTTGCAACATCGCAGCGGGTTCGAGTGTCCTCGCGCCGTGCAACCCGCGTGCGCGACTGCGGTGTCTCCGCGACGTAGTTTCCCGGGCAACCCTCGTAGGTCCGCGTAGCCGTGCGGGGGTGCCACAAGTTCACTGTCTAGCCTCGTTGCTACGACAGTTGGCGCCGTCTGTGGGAAGCTAGCAAGAAGCCGTGTGACGAAGACTGCAGTCGCCGCCGGGAGCGCGAAGACGTCATCGTCAACCCGCAGGACGATCGAGCTATTCTACCTAAGAAGTGAGGAAGGACGAAGTGGAAGACCACGGCCGACACCGCAACGGGCACGAGAGCAACGACCTGAAGAACGGCACGTGCCGGTGTCACAGCATCCAGCTCGACTCCTCGTCACGGCGTCGACCTCGGCATCTCCGTCACGGAGTCGACCTCGCCCCTCCGTCGCAATGTCGACCTCTACGGTCCGCCGCGGCAGGGACTTCGCCACTCCGTCACGGAGTTGACCTCGCCCCTCCGTCGCGGTGTCGACCTCTACGGTCCGCCGCGGCGTCGACTTCGGCACTCCTTCATGGAGTCGGCTTCGGCACTCCGCTGCGTTGTCTCCGTCACGGAGTTGACCTCGCGTCTCCGTCGCGGTGTCGACCTCTACGGTCCACCGCGGCATCGACTTCGGTACTCCTTCACGGAGTCAACTTCGGCACTCCGTCGCGGTATCGACCTCTACGGTCCACCGCGATGTCGACTTCGGCACTCCGTCGCGGTGTCGACCTCTACAGTCCGCCACGGCGTCGACTTCGTCACTCCGTCACGGAGTTGACCTCGCCCCTCCGTCGCGGTGTCGACCTCTACGGTCCGCCGCGGCATCGACTTCGGTACTCCTTCACGGAGTCAACTTCGGCACTCCGTCGCGGTATCGACCTCTACGGTCCACCGCGATGTCGACTTCGGCACTCCGTCGCGGTGTCGACCTCTACAGTCCGCCACGGCGTCGACTTCGTCACTCCGTCACAGAGTTGACCTCGCCCCTCCGTCGCGGTGTCGACCTCTACGGTCCGCCGCGGCGTCGACTTCGGCACTCCTTCATGGAGTCGGCTTCGGCACTCCGCTGCGTTGTCTCCGTCACGGAGTTGACCTCGCGTCTCCGTCGCGGTGTCGACCTCTACGGACCACCGCGGCATCGGCTTCGGCACTCTGTCACGGAGTCGACCTCGCCCCTCCGTCGCGGTGTCGACCTCTACGGTCCACCGCGGCGTAGACTTCGGCGCTCTGTCACGGAGTCGACCTCGCCCCTCCGTCGTGACACTGACCTCGACAGCGTGTCACGACGTCGATTTCAGCACTCCGTCGTGCCATCGACACAGCTCGACACGTGGCCGCCCACCTGCTGGCTTGTTCCTTTGGCGCCCAAGCTTGGGAACAACATGCGAGGGGCTCATCTTCAGCATCATCACCCTAAACCTCCTCGTATGCGCTGGGAAGCCTCATCTCCCCCGCACGAGTCGAGTCAAAAGCCTCCTCGTGTTGGCCGGGAGGAACTACCTCTCCCGCGTGAGTCGAGCACCTAAACCTCCTCGTGTGCGCTGGGAAGCCTCATCTCCCCCGCACGAGTCGAGTCGAAAGCCTCCTCGTGTTGGCCGGGAGGAACTACCTCCCCCACGCGAGTCGAGCACTTGAACCTCCTCGTGTGCGCCGGGAAGCCCCATCTCTCCCGCACGAGTTGAGCAAAAAGCCTCCTCACGTTGGCCGGGAAGAACCATCTCCCCCGCGTGAGTCGAGCACTTGAATCTCCTCGTGTGCGCTGGGAAGCCCCATCTCCCCCGCACGAGTCGAGCGCAAAGCCTCCTCGTGTGCGCCGGGATGCAGCCCGTCCCCCGCGCGAGTCAAGTAAAAGGCCTCCTCGCATTGGCTGGGAAGCAACATCTCCCCCATGTGAGTCGAGTATTGTCGCTCCCCCCGCATGAGCCATCTTGCAAGCCAAGAAAGGCCCGATGCACACGTCGCCGTGCGCCTATCTCTAAGTGTTTCGCTTCCTTTTTGGGCAAGGACCCAGTACGCACGTTGCCGCGTGTCAATCCCTTCTTGCAGTAAGTACCTAACTATTTGATACAGGAAGACAAGCTTAAGGCTAGAAGACGACTACTCGCGCTACCCCCCACGCCGAGGGACGCGAAGTTTTTTCGATTAGGAGGCAAGGTACGCGGTACCATTCTCAACATCGCAAGGGGACTATGCCACCATGCAAGGTACCAAGTACCACGCACGACATCGTAAGGGACTACGCCACCATGCAAGGTACCAAGTACCACGCACGACATCGCAAGGGACTACGCCACCGGGGTACCCACGGGCAAGCAGCGATGCCGCGACATCGACTCCTCGATGTGTCGTCGCGGCGTCCCCGTCGAGCTTGGAGCTCCGTCACAGTGTCGACCGCGGCACTCCATCGTTGCGGTATCTGACGCAGCATCCAGAGTAGCGCTCCATCGCTGCGTCAACCTCGGCGCTGCATTGTTGCGCTCCGTCGCAGCGTCTGCGTCGACCTTGCCGCTCCGTCGTGGCGTCAACACGGCACTCCGTCGCGACGTCGACCTCGGCGCTCCATTGTGGCGCTCCGTCACGGTGTCCCCGTCAGCCTTGGCGCTCCATCGCTGTGTCGACCTTGCATCTCCATCGCGGCGTCTCCGTCGTGGCACCTCCGTCGCGGCGTCAACCTCGGCGCTCCGTCGCGGCGTCGACCTCGGCGCTTCGTCGCGGCATCTCCGTCGCGGCGCTCCATCGCAGCGGCGACCGTGGCGCTCCGTCGCGGCATCTCCGTCGCGGCGCTCCCTCGCAGCGGCGACCGTCGCGCGCTCCGTCGTGGCATCTCCGTCGCGGCGCTCCGTCGCAGCGGCGACCGTGGCGCTCCGTCGCGGCATCTCCGTCGTGGCGCTCCATCGCTGCGGTGACCTCGGTGCTCCGTCGTAGCGTCTCCATCAACCTTGGCGCTCCGTCGCGGCGTCGACCTCGGCACTGCCGTCGCGCGCTCCGTCGCGGCGCTCCCTCGCAGCGGCGACCGTCGCGCGCACCGTCGTGGCATCTCCGTCGCGGCGCTCCATCGCAGCGGCGACCTTGGCGCTCCGTCGCGGCGTCGACCTCGGTACTCCTCCGTCGCGCGCTCCGTCGCGGCGCTCCCCTCGCAGCGGCGACCGTCGCGCGCTCCATCGTGGCATCTCCGTCGTGGCGTCGACCCCGGCGCCCCGTCGCGGTGTCGACCTCGGCGCTCTGTCGCAGCGTCGAGCTCGGCACTCCGTCGCGGCATCTCTGTCGTGGCGTCGACCCCGGCGCCCCGTCACGGCGTCGACCTCGGCGCTCTGTCGCAGCGTCGAGCTCGGCACTCCGTCGCGGCATCTCTGTCGTGGCGTCGACCCCGGCGCCCCGTCACGGCGTCGACCTCGGCGCTCTGTCGCAGCATCGAGCTCGGCACTCCGTCGTGTCATCTCCATCGCGGCATCAACCTCGGCGCTCCGTCGCGGCGTCGGCCTCGGCGCTCCGTCGCGGCATCTCCGTCGCGGCGCTCCATCGCAGTGGCGACCGTGGCGCTCCGTCGCGGCATCTCCGTCGCGGCGCTCCCTCGCAGCGGTGACCGTCGCGCGCTCCGTCGTGGCATCTCCGTCGCGGCGCTCCGTCGCAGCGACGACCGTGGCGCTCCGTCGCGGCATCTCCGTCGTGGCGCTCCATCGCTGCGGTGACCTCGGTGCTCCGTCGTAGCATCTCCATCAACCTTGGCGCTCCGTCGCGGCATCGACCTCGGCACTCCGTCGCGGCGCTCCGTCGTGGCGCCCCATCGCAGCGGCAGCGACCTCGGCGCTCCGTCGCAGCGTCTCGGTCAACCTTGGCGCTCCGTCGCTGCGGTGACCTCGGTGCTCCGTCGTAGCGTCTCCATCAACCGTGGTGCTCCGTGGCGGCGTCGACCTCGGCACTCCGTCGCGGCGCTCCATCGCAGTGGCGACCTTGGCGCTCCGTCGCGGCGCTCCGTCGTGGCGCTCCATCGCAGCGGCGACCTCGGCGCTCCGTCGTAGCGTCTCCGTCAACCATGGCGCTCCGTCGCGGCGTCGACCTCGGTGCTCCGTCGCGGCATCTCCGTCGTGGCACTCCATCGCGGCGTTGATTCAGCACTCCACCGCGGCATCACCCTCGCCGCTCCGTCATCGTGGGGGCCGGTGACGCCTAGTCGCTCCGCAACCTCGAAGAGGAAGGTCACCTGTGTCGCGCCGCTCCTTGCGCCCCGAGCAGGAAGCCTCGCCAGCGCGCCCTCCACGTCGCCCCGGAATGTCACGGGGGTCTTGAGTGAGCGGGACCACGGTCGATGTGACGCGGTCGCTGCGACGGGTCCCGTCACTATCTTCTCGCCAGCGCGTGCTCCACGTCACCCCGGAATGTCACGGGGGTCTTGAGTGAACGAGACCGTGGTCGATGCGACGCGGTCGCTGCGACGGGTCTCGTCACTATCTCCTCGCCAGTCGATCCCGGATGTCGCAAGTCAGAAAGAGGCAAAAGCTGGTGAACCTGTCAAGTCCCTGCAAGAGAAAGTGAACAGACATGGGAACAAGAAATCATCCCGCGGGACACGCCGCACCTAGCAACAAAAGCATGCACAGACACAGCATCGCCACAGCATTTGCAAACACGTCTCACCAATCATGCTAAAGGGACGAGTACTGCAACGAAGACGCATACGCATGGTGTTGGCGAGACTACATCGCTCCGCTCGAATTGTACGAACATGGCAAAAAGCAAGAAAAAGAGAGGGACGCCCACACATACGACAACATGCATCTCTCATTTTGACTACCCTGGACCATTTTGACTACCCTGGAAATGGTAGCAATTCATTTACAAGATGCACAACAACAGAAGAAAATCAGCATATACATCTATCCCATCTCATACATAGCAGTAGTAGTTCAGTTTTACATGCACACGCCCATCTCATACATCCCAACACCATACATCCCAGCATTCTACATCGAGAACAAAGCACGCGCAATTAAATATGCTCATACGCGCGACGAGCAGATCGTGAGAAGGCCCGTTACCCTTGACGACCGATGGGGAATGGCGGTGCGACGATGCGCCCCGACACCCTCACCCCAATCGCCTCGAACAGGGGCGACGGCGGCTCCGATGCGGCAAAGGGGGAGCGGCGCAGCACCTGGCTTGGAGCAGCGAGAAGCGCAGCGGCGGGTGGCGGTCCGGCGACAACGGCGACGCGGCATCGTCTCTCCGAGGCAGCACTGCGGCGGCGGCCCGGAGCGGTGTGCGCGGCAACGGGGGCGGCCGCAGGCGACCGGGAGCGGCCGGCGGTGCTAGGCGGCCCGGGGCGGCGAGCAGCCAGCGGCGCGAGGCGCGGGTGGCCGAGCGACGGCGGTGTCGGCCCCGGCTGGAGCGGCGACGGTGGCAAGCGGCGGCGCAGCGGCGCGGTGGCGACGCGAGCCAGCCGACAGCGGGGCCGGGCACGGAGCAACGGCGGCCGGGCGGCGCGCGGCAACCGGCGGCAGCGGGGCCAGGCGCGGAGCAACGGCGGCCGACGCAGCGACGCGGCAGCGGCGGAGCCCTGGGGAGCGCCGGAGGCGTGCTGGACCGGGGTCGGCGACAAGCGGGGAAGCCGGCGGAGCGGCGGCGCTAGAGCCGACCGGGGCGGCGCAGGCCCCGGTACAGGCGGCGTGGTGGCCTCGGGTGGCCGGCAGCCACGGCGCGGGCGAGCTCCGCGAGGCGACGGCGGCTTCCGGGGACCCGAGAGGCGGCGGCAGTCGGCGGCTCCCGGGGCGGCGGCGCAGACCCGAGAGGCGGCGGCTTCCGGGGCGGCGGCGTGGATCCGAGAGGCGGCGGCAAGCGGCCGGCGGCCAAGGGGAGCTCGGAGGCGGCCGGCGGCGTGAGGGAGCAAGGCAGCCGGCGGCCAAGGGGAGCTCGCAGGCGGCCGGCGGCTAACGGGAGCATGGCGGCGGCCCGGACGGCGCAAGGCGCGCGGCGGCCGGCGACGGGGCCCGGGCGGCGCGGGGCGCAAGGCGGCGGCGCGGTGGCGCCGGGGCAAGGCGGCGGCGTGGTGGCGCGGGTGCAAGGCGGCGGCGCGGTGGCGTAGGGGCAAGGCGGCGGCACAAGGTGGCGGGGGGGCGCACGGCAGGGGAAGGCCCCTTGGAGGAGGCGCGCGGGGCTTTATAGCCCCCCCCGGGTGACCTAGTCGGCCCAGCAAGGCCCGTTAGGGCGTCCGGCCAGGGCAGTGAGGAAAAAAGAGAAAGGAAGAGAAAAGAAAGAAGAGGAAAAGAAGAAAAAAAAAGAAGAGAAAAGAAAGAAGAAAAAAAGAAAGAAAAAGAAAAAAGAGAGGAAAAACAGGGGGATAACTGTGCTCCTTCGAACCCCCCGATGGCTTGACTAGAGCTCGAATCGCGCATCAACAATCAAATCGCAGAAGACAGGGCCCTAGTGGTCGGTTCGGGCCGCGCATCGACCCCTCAAGAATCGGTGCGCCGCCTCGGGCGCTCGCTAGCCGATCGCCCAAATCGACGAGGGACTACTGTTGGGGAAGGGGTCCCCGCGCTACCCGGTTCCGACACTTTCTATACTTAAGGGAGATCAGCGCACTCCGCGACAACCCCAACCTCGCCACGACGCCAAGACCGCGCGATGCCGACTCCGTGACGACTCCCACTTCGTCGCGGTGCCAAGACCGCTCAACGCCAGGACCGTGACGGCAACTAGCCCGTGCGTGACAGGCGGGACCCACGGGATATTCCCAGAATATTCCCGAAGGAAAAGTCCTACGCGTCCCCAGGGGCGTTAGTGCATTTAAGGGGTATAATTGTAAAACGCCTGAGGGCATTCCTGTAATCTCCCCTACCCCTTCATTTTCCCTATAAATAGAGGGACACCCCTCCCATTTGAGGGATCCCAGAAATTTTGAAATCACTAGTTGGCTTGCTCCTCCTCTCCTCCGGTTTGCAACATCGCAGCGGGTTCGAGTGTCCTCGCGCCGTGCAACCCGCGTGCGCGACTGCGGTGTCTCCGCGACGTAGTTTCCCGGGCAACCCTCGTAGGTCCGCGTAGCCGTGCGGGGGTGCCACAAGTTCACTGTCTAGCCTCGTTGCTACGACACCATCTATGTGGGTCCGAGTTATAACGGTCTAGATTAAATGAGACTCCATGTGATTGTAATTTCTTTGATATTTTCTAGGAATAGTAATAAGCAAAGACTCTTAGTCAATGTGAACTATGAATAGTAATAAGTAAAGACTCTTAGTTGAACCGTGAAATAGTAATAAGCAAAGACTCTTATTTTAGGTAATCTGAATCGTTACAACTCGGTCTCACCAAATAGATGGTTCGATATTTTTCATAAATATGTACATGTCTGCCAATCCATACATGCAAGATGTGCTTAATTCTATCTCGGTGTGTAATACATGCTCAAGCCCTGTAAGACTGTGAAACTCAGCCATCCATGTATTATGTGCTGCTTAGATACAATGATTATCACACCAAAAGTAATCAATCAAATTGACATGCATGCAGAGTCCAAATAATATTCCTCGCAAAAGTCCAAATAATGTGTTGGCATGCACGCTTCCTGTTCCTTCATCTACAGGTGTCCTAATGTCTTATGGTTTGTTAGATCAGCATAAATTTGACGAAGCACCGCACATAGAACCAAAGATACGTAATAGGAATTTATGCGATTTTTCAATTACATATGTATGCATGTTTACTATATTCGTCATGTTTTATATCCAATATATATTTGTAATTGGTTCATATATTTTTCTATTTTTCAATTCCTATACTCCAACTAGGCTAAAAAAAATGTTTAATAACTAATAAAACTGCAGAACATAAGAACTAGCCCGTGCGTTCGCACGGGTTAGCGACCAGTTAAAATAATTTTCCACGTCTTATACCGCCGAAGAATGAGTGCTGCAAATCCTCAGTAAATCAAATCTGTAAATATCCATTGATGATGCAAGTACATGATTCACTACAACCCATAAACGAACTAAGAACATAGTTTTGGTCAACTAAATTATTTTCCTAAAAAAAAGTCAAATTTCCGGGCCATTGAATCTAACTCCAGTGGATCTCGACGCGTTTGCCGCCTAGTCGCCACTGCCACCGGATCCACCGCGGTGTCCAAATTTACGGCTTGATCTTATTTTGGCCACCACTGGAATCATCCGAATTTAGGTAATTTCAGTGATTTTGGTTTTCGATTCAGCCAAAAGGCTGCCTGAATTTCAGTGAAATCCAACCTAAGTTTGACGTTATTTGACAACAATTTGAATTTTCCTCGATTTCATGGGTCACCAACATATTATGAATGAAATGCAAATATTCCGGTACCTAATGAAATCACCGAAGTTTCATTGAAAATAAGAACCCTACCAGGCCCCGTGGCTAGCAACGCCACCCCCACTGTGGCTGCTGCCGATGAAGACGACGCTGCTGCTGTTACGTTGGCCGAAGCAACGTCGGAGACGAAGATGGAGATGCTATACCATGCCAACTGATGTTCCAAAAAGATATTTGTTGATAGATGGCAAGCAATTCGGCTCTTCTTTTTCGGCTGCTTACGAATTTACCCCTAATCTAAAACGTGAAATCATTGTTTTGCTTTGAGGTTTGTAAACTCTTCAAAAAGTAGATCATACGAGCAAAACCCTCAATCATTTGTGTCACACACTCACACTAGACCTAAGGAGATAATGGGCGGCCCATTTCTTTCGATGTTTCTAGCACTCGCAATAACAAAAGCTCGCATTTCTTCTTCTGATGCGATGGCGTTGTTCCCGCGCTTCCGCTCTCCAACGGGGCGGGCTGTCCTCGTGGCCGGCCGCGGCGGCGACTTCTCCGCGGCGCCACGCATCAGCCGCCTGGAAATCTCGCGCAGGTAGCTCCCCACCCCGCTGCCCTTCGTCTCCTCCTTCTTCCCCGGCTCGCGCGCGCGGGCCCTACTGGATCCCCGCGGCATCATGCCGCTGTTCCCGTGTGCGCCGGTGCCGAAGCACGGCGGCTGAGACGTTCTGAGCCCGTGCTGGTCCCGGAGCGAGGAGGAGGACACTGAAGAGGCGGGGCTGGAGGAGCCCGACTCGGATGCCTTGCCGCTCCTGGCGCCCGGCGGCGACCGCCGGCTCTTCCTTTGTCGGCGCCCCTTCGACTCCTCGCTGCCGCCGGCTAATCGCGTGGAAACCACGTCATCCTTGGGCACTGTCCTCCTCGATGCTGACTCCTTCCGCTTCCTGCCGCGCGCGCCGAAGCACCGCGGCGAGGCGGATGAGCGGCTGCGCTGCAGAGAGGTCTCGAGCCCGAGCCGGTCGGCGAGCGAGCAGGACGACGAGGACGTAGAGGACGCGGAGGGGGAGGAGCCGGCCGACGACTCGGCCGCCGCCTGGCCGCCCACGCTCAACGCCCGTACTGACGGCGACGAGTGGTCGTGCTCCTGCCCGTGCTCAACGGCAGTCGCCGCCGAGGCGTCCAGTGTCATTATCGTGCAGACGGCGCAGGGGAACAGCCACGCCGCGGCGTACGTGCGTACACGTGCACCGGTGTACGTACGTCGGAGTTGGGGAGGATGAGTTGGTTGGTGCTGCCATCGCGTGCATGGTGTGGTAGCATGCTATGTATACGCGCACACATGCATCATACGTGATTGATTGGAGCGAGGCACGGCGGCGATTACGGCTGCATGCGTAGTCCTCCCCGAAATGCCATTCGATCTTTGCTACTCGCGCCGGTGCATGCACTCCAAATGCCTCTATTGCCATCTACATCGCTTGTCGCCCGCATCGCGGGTCTCCATTGTGCCTCGTCCCATCTTCGCATGGTCGCTGGCCCACGCCGTGGTCACTGTTGCTTCTAGCACACGCTAGCAACGTAACACGGTTCTCACAATATATATTATATAAAAAAATATGTTAAATATATTTTACAGACATATTTAAAATATAAATTACATGAACAAAAAATTCCGAGCATTAGCCATACGTTAAATTGTGAACAATAATATGATCCAATGCTAGTAGCACCGTGGCCGGCGAGGAAAGGTGTAGGGCTATATATGAATACCCACATGCCACGCATCCAAGGAAGTCATGTCTCCTATATGGCATCCTATTTGGCTTTCAGCTTACCTGAACATGTAACCCTATCTGTCAAGATTAAAGATGACAACAGGGACATTCCCTGCCGAGGACTGGTTGAATAGACCCGTCCCCGTGGCCCTGAAATTTCCCCGTCCTCGGCCTAGGGGGAACTTTTCTGCTGCTCCCCACCCTCGATAGGAATAAAAATCCCATGGGGCGCTATGGGTAGCCGGGAGATTTGGGATTTGGGGGCTGGCAAGCGGTGGTGGGGCAGCGGGAAGGGATTGAGCCTAGGGTTTTGATGAAACGGGTCCACATGTCAGATTTTAGCGGGTCCCCACGAGGGACGGGTATGGGTGTAGGAGCCCATGCCCGACCCTATCAAATCCGATGGGAATTGATTTGAACTGTTTACAGCCCCACGGGGACTAAATCTCTCCCATCTTTGTGCCCTAATAGAAAAATTCCCCGACGGGGATTGGAGAACGGGTCCCCGTTGCCATCTTGAGTCAAGATTGGATAAAAAAATCTAGCACAAATCAATCATTCAGGTAAAATACATTATTAAGAGTGTTTTTTTCGGTTGATTGTGGTCAGCTGTGCTAGTTTATAGTAACATTTTTTTATATGGGTTTGTAACAAAAGTGATTAAAAAAACAAAACCCAAGTTGTAACAAGGAGGATGCATCAAGCATCAGCTAGCTTCAGGGTCAAGAAAAATACTTGCAGGCAAGCAAGGCAAAACACCTAGCTAAGAGTAGAGTAGGGTCCCATTGATCAGCATGCTGGCCGGCAAGGTCAGGTATCCTTTTCCTTTCGTTCATCTCCATCCCAGATATGGTATATCTTACATCTCATGTCCTAATCTTTTACCTCTCTATATATATGCGAGCTGCTGTCTCGGCTCGTCTCTCATTCAAGCAACGGTACGACAAAGCGAAGGCAAGAGATGGAGGCAGCAGGGCTTCGCTCTCGTGTCCTGGCAGAAATCGACCCCCATAGCGAATGGGTTCATGGGGACGAGTTTGACACGCTCATCGTCGACGTCACAGGTACACATGAAAGTTCTATGCTTAAATGGTAGCTAGGATTAATCTTGATCACAAGGTTGTTATCTATATATGTGAGCCCCACTTAGAGCAAAAGATTTTTCCCTAGTCCCTGCCCTAATTCCTGCAGGAATTAGACTGTTTCCTGTGGGATTCATGAGTTCTGAATATATGGTAAGCCGTAAGCTAGTTGTAATAGAAGAAAATGGTCCAACACTAAAGCCTTATTTGGAACGTGAATTTTCCCCTAATTCCCTGCTGGAATTGAATTCGTTCGTTCCAAACATGTTGCAGATGTTGTTTTAGTATCGGTTGTACTGAGAATTTACTGCTGGGATTCTGAACTAGTATGACATAACTACTAGTATTTGGATTAGTGGGGAGGCTAAACTGACAGATGACATGCATGCCGCTAACGCAGGATTCACCAAGGACCAGCTGAAGGTCCAGGTGGAACCGTCGGGGAGCCTCAGGATCAGCGGCGAGCGCGCCGTCAACGGCGGCCAGCAGTGGTGGCACTTCCTCAAGCGGTTCGACCTCCCGGGCGGCTGCGACGCGACTGAGATCAAGGTCCAGCTGGACAAGGGCGTGCTCTACGTCCAGGTGCCTCGTCCCAGCGCCGCCGCCGCCACCGGCGACGGCGAGCAGTACGCCGTGGAGCCATACGGGGACGCTCTGCAGGAAGAAGAGGACGGCGCCGTCTGGAGCGGTGGCCACACGGCAGCGTGGCGAGACCACGGGCACCCGGCGTGGCGGCTGGCCAAGAGCCTGAGCAAGCACCGGCACGTCGTCCTGAACGTCGTGCTCGCTGTCGTTCTTCTCTGGCTCGTGGCGTTCGCCAAGAACAAACCGAGCGGTGGGCAGATCAAGAACGAGTGATGCATGCACACACAACAGCACAGAAACACCAGATATATTTCTCTAGATGATAAAATGGAATAAAATCCCTGTAAATAAGAAGGATTTGGATGGTCCAAAATTCGAATCAAAGGCTTAAGGTGGCAATCACTTCGCTTGGCAACGTGCTCTGAACCTACGTCTCGATAACTGAGTCACAGATCACTGAGATTCACGAGAATCCATAGCAATGCGGCTAATTGATACTCCGTATATGGATTCAGGAAGAGAGAAAACCAGCTAATATATTGTACAGATTTTATCGACCGCAATCTACTATTTCTTCCCCGCGGCACGCATTGCACAGATCTCATGGAAGAAGATGGCGCGCTATCTGATGGCTCCAAGCAGATCTGCACCTCCGAGCTTAGCACCAGTTAATTGCTGTTTACGAAAGGAATCCATGGATTAGATATCAGAATACGGACACATAATACTACTCTAACCTATGGTCCCAGGTTATTAGTCCTTTATCAAGTTCTTGCGTGATCTGAAATGAGGGAAGAAATACGAAATATCCTTGAGACTGCGATTTTATCTCAGTGGCAGCTTACTTTTGTTTGCAAGACATCAAAAGAAAATTAGATAACCAGGTGCCATTAAACGTGATGTGACAGGAAGTAAACATGTGGTTTGTTTTGAACTATAAGCTTATGAAAATATGAATGAAGAAATCTTGATTAGCAACGAAATTAGCGGACAGGATAAACATAAGGTAAGCTCGCTTAAATCAACTTCCCGCAGGTAAGCTCGCTGAAGATTTGCACCTTGCAAGTTTGAACCAGTCAACTTAGCCCCCTGCAAAAGAGAGCAATTTATAAGGCGGGCTGCCTGAGATGGTAAGCCTGGCATAAAATTTACCTTTGGATTGGCTCCTTCAAGCTTAGCTCCTGTCAAGTCGGCACCCTTAAGGTTTGCATTCTGAAAATACATGTGAATTTATTTCTCTGCTGAATGGCAGTAGAACAAAAGTACATACAGTGCTATGGATATAAGTTGATTGGCATGGATCAGTGTGCAGCGAGGAACAATATATGACTATTGATTAGATAAAGCGAACAACGAAGACATAGAAGCACTAAACATTGTCGATAATGAAGTTTTTGTGCTTTCATGCCCGTCATCATTATTGCATAATTTTTTATAACTGAAAACAGCAGTAGCAGCCCTACACATATAATTATTATGGAATTTCACTCTGTCAGTGGGGATAATAGACATAGCAAACTGAACACGAGATTTTCAAAACTGTAAATGAGCGGAACGAAGATCCGTTTCAATAAAGATACACTTTATCAAGCATGCATCTGCAGAATAGTTTCAACAGTTTATCTCAAGTACTGCAGTACATTACTCATTGGTTTTTAGAAAAAAAACTAATAAAAAAATAATTTGAGAAGGTTACTTTTCAATTCAAACCCAGCTTGACCCTTAAAAAACAGATAAGCAGGGATTAACACTTGACATAGTAAAATTGCAATTGAAAAGGAAATCTCCTAGTGATATAATTTCACAAGCAAGAAAAATGAGGGAAACAGTCATTATGCAGGTTAAGAACAAACCGTGATCAAGCAAAATTTGAGAGTAAAAGAAAAGGTTCAGTACCTTGTAGGTTTGCACTTTGAAGGTTCGCTCTATCCAAAATAGAATCATCGAGATTTGCTCCTACAAACTCATACCTACAATTTCACATTGTACAAATTACGAACAGCATCTCCAAAACACAAGTAGACAGAAGAAGGAAAGTAGTAAGCCAACTAAGCACTTATACCAAACCCGGACATCTACTCCACCGCACCCACCACCACCAAAAAATAAAATAAAAATGAATGAATGAAAAACTGCAGACAGAAGAAAAGAAAATGTGGAAGCTTCTTACTCACGCAAATTTGCATATTGGAATGAGGAATGAGAAACTTGAACCTCCTGCGAAGGAGGACAGAGGGGTCTCAATATTCGTTGTAGCATTCCACACAAGAGCTTTACACAGTATCTTATAAACGAAATGCAATAGGTGGTTCTGCTGTTGGCAACCCCTAGTTGAAGTATCATCACAAGGTCACGGAACTGATCTATCTATCTATTATAGCAAGATGCCCGTGCGTTGCAACGGAACCTCAAATAGTATAACAACATCTTATGTTTTGACTAAAACCATAAGTCTATAACAAAATATATTATTTTATCTTACAACGATTTAATAGTAGAGTGCTCGTACAACACACATACACACATATAAAAAAATTTACGCACATGTTGTTATTTCTTGTTTTGATCGAGGAAGATTAGGAGAGATGATAGGGGAAGATTAGATATTTGTTAGAGGGTTGTTGATGAGTTAGTTGTAGATATAGATTAGTTTGTTAGAGAGTTGTTAGAGGGGTAAAAAGGGTAATCAAAAGTGTGACACCACCACTCAAACATTATAAGGTGGTATAGATATACTAAAAGTAAAATATAATAGAGAAAAAAATAAAAAAAAGTTAAAAATTCTCACAAAAAAACATTCGACCGTTAATCTGGTGGACCCTTTTATTATTAGTAGACCATAACTGATAGATCTTCGATCATAACTATACCTAAATAGATCACAGCCGATAGATCTTCATAACTACACCTAAACAGATCATAACCAATTGATCTTCATAACTACACCTAAACAAATCATAACCGATAGATCTTCATAACTGTGCCTAAATAGATCACATCCGCATAACTATACCTAAATAGATGGCTCAGTACAACAACTAGCAGATCGACTCGCAATTTGAACTTTTATTTCCTGTACTGATCTAATATCATACGTACAGATAAAGAAATAAGATAATTAAAAACGTTTCCGTTGCAATTAGTACTGACCTATTATCACGCGTATATGTAAAAATAATAATACTTAAAAACATTTCTCGCGCAGTTAGTATTGATCTAATATTACATGTACAGGTAAACAATATAGATAATTAAAGAGATCACATCCGATAGATCATCATAACTGTACCTAAATAGATGGCTCAGTACAAGGACTAGCAGGCCGGCTCGTGATTTGAACTTTTATTTCCCGTACTGATATAATATCACACATATAGATAAAAATAAAAATAATTAAAAATGTTTTCGGCTCAATTGCGATGGACACCGTACTAGTTCATATAAACATTGAATGAAGCTACCAAATTTGATAAGAGCTACCGAGACACGCTACAAGCAGAATCCCAATGCAAGTCTGATACCCAAAATTTAGCTTTGTGGAGGTTAGCATACGAAAACTCTGTCATCTTAAGACACCCACAACTGAAATCAACCTCCGATAAGTCCTGCAACACATAAAAAATGGTGCATCAATGCAAAGCTCAACCCAAGTTGTCAAGAGACATTTGACTAGACAAGGAGACACCAAACTAGTCAGTGAAGTGAGCATCTCCAAGAGCTTACAAGCTTACAAGCTTAGACAGCTTAAGGCCAGAGAGATTCACGCCGCGGAACCTGACTTTCTCAGCCTGGATGCACTTGATCACATCCCTGCGAGTCAGCTCGGCCTCCGGCGAGCCGTCCACATTCTTCTCCTCCCCAACCCTCTCGTTCATGAAATCGATTAACCCCTACAAGATCAAACCAATGTCAACTCCTTGCACGGCCTATAAACCCCTACAATTAACCGGGGTGTGCGAGGCAGGGTAGTACTCCGCCTCGCACAGCAGCTGCCGGCAGTCGGCCTCGGCCAGCGCGGGGACGGCGCCGTCCCTGAGCCAGTTGAGCACGTACCGGAGCTGCTCCCCGGCCGTCGCGGTCCACGAACACTGCCCCGTCCTCCTGCAACCACCCACCCACCCACACCCAGCTCATGAGACGATGTCTAGTCGTGGGCAGCCGCAGGCAAGAGACCAGCGCGACGGACGCAGTGAGTACGGTGGTGGGGAGGCGGCGAGCCGCGCCGCCGGCCAACATGGCGGCGAGGAGCGAGCCAGGCTCCTGCTGCGTGAGCGTGTCCACCGTCGTCGCGTACTCGCTTCTCCAGTTGCTGTTCTTGGTCTGATTTGAAATTGTCACCTCACCTCCTGTTTGATGTCTATTACTAGGTAGTTTGATAGATGAGTTGGTGAAAACTGAAGACTATTGTATGAACTAAGCTTGTACTGTATAGTGCAAGTTTTGGTGTGATTGCGGGCGGATGTTTTTAATGCGGTTTGTATCACCAGAAATTGCTATGCTAATTGCACATTTGCTTTCAGTTACTCCATCTGTTCATCGAATGCTTGTCGCTTTCGACCAAAGCATCTGTAACAAGGAAATGGAGTTTTGGATAAAATTGCACCCAAAGTACACTCTGGTAATACCTCGAGCACAAAATATGAGCCAGTAAAGCGAAGTTAAGGACGGAGAACTAACAAGCACCCGTGATCAAACGTTTAAGGGAAGTTGGATTCGTAATTGCAGATCTTGTTGCTAGTTGCCCACCTCCCTACTTTTGAATTCTGATTATCGTAGCTACGGGACTAGACAGTGTACTTTAGGCACTTCCGATCGGTTACGTCGACCTCCGGGAGTACTAGAGGAATACGAACAAGTATAGTGTCCGTCGAGGAGGAGTGCGCGTTACTGCGATCGACGAGGCGGAATGTAAAACACTCATGTCGAGGATAAATAGAAACTCCCGTGTCGGGGCGAAGTGAAAACTCTCGTATTGATTTCAGGGATTACAGTTTTTCTCCCAGAAAATGGATCCCCTCTCTTTACCTCTATGTATTTATAGGGTTCGAGAGTAGAAAGAGCGAGATTACAATTATGTCATTCAGACGACCACACACCTTTAAGGGTATTTTGGTCTTTATCAGGAACCTCATGGAATATCCTAATACTTTAATACCCCAGCACTCACGGCTGCGGTGACGTGTTGTCTTGGGTGCCAGGACGGCGTGCGGCCTTGATGTCCGTCGGGATGGAGCACGGTCTTGACGCCGTCGGTGATGCTAGCGGAGTTTGTTGATGTCGGGTAAAACGTGTCGATTCAGGGAGGGGGATCTCGACGTTGTCAGGAGAAACCCGTCGGTTCGGGATAGCGCGGGGACCCTTCCCCCAACGCTGATGTTGGGTTGCTTGATCACTGTTTGATAGTTGATACAACTGGTGAAGTGGTGCTTGTTCAGTGTTCACTATAGTTTTCAGTATTTGAAACGTGGCACTGTTCTATCTACTTCATAAAATCTTTTGTGCATGTATAAAACTTGCGGTGCCATATGGCATTAATTAAGAACTATAATTCTTCTGTGCCATGCAGAGCAAGTGAAAATCAAGCTTGTTGCTGCAGCAAAATCCTGCAAAAGCAAAGCAATTCCACACCTCAGTATGAAAGAACTACCAAGACTTTCAGTCAACTCAAGCAAGCATGTTCATTAGCTGCTGAGCCATGTCAGAGCAGAGCAGCCAAAGGAGCGCCAAGCAAGAAGGAAACAGAAAACTCTGGGTGATCTGAGAATCCATGGTGGCGGTGCTGCTGCAAGCAAGGAGGCGGAGCTCACAGGCGTCACATGAACCACGACGACCGCAGGACCAGCGCCGGCGTCCGCTTCTCCCCCTCCATGACGTACACGAGTCCCGGCTGCAGCTTCCCTCCCCTGCCGAGGTTGAAGCTGAGGAACCCTTCCAGGTGCGGCCGGTGCTCATCCCCCTTCGTCGTGCCGCCCATCCTCAACCCCCACCCGAGCTCGTGCTCCGGGGTGTCGGACAGGCAGCAGCCCCAGCGCACCGGCCCACGGCCGGACCACCGTTCCATCTGAACCCACGCTTCTGCTCTCATGGCTTCGTACAGCTCACAGTCCACCATCACCGCGATCGACTGTGTTGCGCGTGGCTCAGGGTCGGTCCTCGCCATCAGCTCCATGGGAGCAACTGGAGCAGGAACTCCAGGGCCTTGCACCATTACGCTCGAACCCAGATGCGTCGTCGCCGGAGGACGAGTGTTGCCCTGCGGTTTTAGGCTGCCAAGTGGAACGGCAAGCGTTCCGAGGTTGTTGAACCGGGACGATGACGGGCAGATCTGCCATAGCCCTGACAAGCTGAGCTTGGCATCTTCCGCTGGTTCGTAGCAAACCTGCCCAAACGTTGTCATGCGGTTGGCAACCCCATGATCGCCGTCCTGCGCTCCTGTACCGAAGACAAGCTCGGCGAAGGACGCGGTAAAGCTGGATCCCCTGATGCTCAAGCCGGCCGCGCAGTTGTGTTGTTCCGAGAACGACGGCGGAGCGTCGAGAGAGGCTTCGATCCGGAGATTCTGCAAACAATCTCATCACAGTTAGAGTCCGATTGGTGCAACAGTTTTGCACCGGCGAAAAATGATTCTGGCAGCGGTCAGGGAGACATTACCTGAATCAAGCTTGAGCCGTGCAAGAAACTGTTGCACTGAGCTCCGAACGGGACCAGGATGATGGACAGCCAGTCGTTGATGTGTGCGCAGTACTGCAATCTGGTCAGCTCCAGAGGCCTCCCGGTGGCCTCCCCGAGGTGAGCCCCTGCTCCGAGCCTGCTGGTCGAGAGCTCCGCTGCAATGGTGTCCTTGCCCCTGGTCTTGGACTCCAGGACGAACCTCGAGCCGATGCCCGTCCTGTTCCCGGCCTTGCCGAGGAGCTCTCTCGCGTGCTCGAACTCGTCGCCGTCGACGAGAAGCAGCGCCCCGACCGCGTCGAGCACGACCTTCACACGGACGGGGAGTTCCGGGAAGTGGAATCCCTTGCCGTTTCTGTACATGGAAAGGATGCGCTCGATCTGCTCGTGCTTGTCCATGAGCTTCATGACATCGGGGAATGTCTCGCGCTGCAGCCGCTTCATGATATCACCCTGCGGCCAGCCAATCAAGCATCTCAATCAGACCGGCAAGGATGATTTGTTGATGTCGGTGAATGATGGTACGGAACAATGCAAGAAAGAGGGGTCAAGAGGAGGGCGTACGGGGCGGTTATGGTGGGGGTGCTGCTGCTGCGGCAGCGCCGGCCGAGGAGTCGCGTGCCCTGAGTTGCCCCGGAAGGCGCCGCGGATGAACGCCTCGCCGGACCTGAGCAGGCCGAGGACGCTGTCAACGACCCTGGGGCTCGGCCTGGGCCTGAGCTCCGGCGGAAGCGCAGGCTCCGGCTCCGGCGGTGGCAGCAGCAGCAGAGGCGGAGGCGGAGGCGGCAGCGCAGGGTCGGAGGAGGCCATGACGCGGCCGCTCACCTGCCGCTGCGGCTTTCTTAGGGTGTCAGTCACAAGTGGATATCCGCTCGAAGAAACCAAGTAGCGGCGCCGCGTCAGGATGCTGCTGCTGCCTCATCTTGCTTCACTCGAAGAAGGCAAGCTCGGGGGACAGCGCCGCGTGGCTTCCCGCCTTTTTTTTTCTTTCCTTCAGGGCGCCTTATTCCCTATTCAGCTTTCCCTTTTCGTGGCTTTAGCTTTCGGTTTGTCCGCACTTTGTCCTTCCGACGCTCAATTCAGGGGAGAACGAAGATGGCCGGAGCGTTAGCAGTGAGGAGCACCGATCAGATCTCTGCTTGAGCTCTTTTTGCCAAGGACGGGAAGGACAGATGGGACGGTTAGTAGGTGACAGTCGTCAGAATGACGGACATTTTAAGAGGTGTTTGGTTGGGTTTCTCAGCCGCTTTTCACTGGAAAAAGCTGCAGTCCAACCAAACGGCCAGCTTTTTAGCAGTTTTTACTAATAGTAGCTGTGGGCTTTACAGTGTAAATTTAGCTGTTTAGAAAAGCTGCTTTCTGCCAACTTTTTACAATGTGCTGAAGCTTTAGTACTTATTTTTTAAAATGCTATAGATGGTTTAGATCAATCAAAAGCTATATATTTATTTTCCCACAGTCAACAACAACTTTATTTATCTAAAAAAAATAGCAACTTTATCAACAGCCACAGCCTAACCAAACAGATCCTGAAGCAGCATCAGCTGTCATCATGGCGGCACTGACATTCAAGCGTGACAGCGGAAGAGACGGTTGGTCAAGGCCTCGCAGGTCCCGCTCGTCATTCGTGAAGGTATCATGATGGAAGCGTGCGTGATTGGAATTCTGCGGCGCCATTCTGAGAAGAAACCTGAAGAACAATTCAGAAGGGGAGCTGCAGAGTGATCCAGCGGCTGGACAGTGCGTTGGACAAGACGACGAGAGAAGGTTGGCGCTTATGGATCTAGCCTGATGTATTACTAGTATTGTGTGTTGGAATTCGTGGCACTAGTTATCTGCAAAACCGATAGCCTATGAGGCGGACCATATGCTGAAACCTGGATTCAGGTTTGATTTTGATGAAATGGAATCGTCGGGTGCATTCATTCGCCCTCGTCGGTCGCAGTAGCAGAGGAAGCAGATGCAGGAAGCATGGACTGACGGGGATACGGCCCCAATATGATGGCCAGGTCGATTGTCACGGGCTAGAAGGCATTTTTATCTACTCCACCTAATTACATATCTTTTTCCTAAAAAATTAATAATTAAAACTGCTTTTTTAGTCTTCTCTTTTGCGGGACTAGATCCGTTCACATGTCGAGCTGTCCGCCGGTGCTAAACAGGATCAAACGAGCATGACTAAAACCTAACACAAAGCCATAGACCTTGCACCAGCGAGATAACAAGTAAAACAACAAGCATGTTTATGTTTTCTCTATGTGAGGTAAACATGAGACATGTCGATATTTTTTGAATAGGTTCGACTATCTATGGAGCACGGTCTAGTTCTATATCGAGAGAGGAGGTTCGTGTGAAACTTGGCTAGCAACTTGGACTATCGATGACTTTCCAAGGCTACCCCTGGATCCTATCGTTTGAAATTTTGAGCTCCATCCCTCCATGAGGTTTCTTATTTATAGGATGGACTTACATCCTCTAGGGAGAGGGGGTTTATATAGCCGAAAGCTACATAACAAATGATCATGGATATTCTTGAGGTGTGAGAAAGAGAGGGGTAGAAATAAAAAAAATAGTTATAATTCCATGGCGAACTAGAGAAGAGAGGGTAGTGCATGGTCTATAATGAACTAGCTCTTACATAGACCTCCTAATGAGCTCCTTTTTGACTTGTTAATTATTTATTGACTTTTTGGTCTTCTTTAATGTCACATAAGCGCCACGTAAGACTTGAGTAGATCAGCTTATGTAGGATTATTATTTGCTCAACAGGAGCCCCCTTAAGCTGTAGTCACGGTAGTGGCTACATATCAATCACCAGATATTGGTAGGAAAATCTTTATCTTCCTTTTTTGGGTCTTTGGACTGATTACCATCATCTTGATGTTCTGTATTGATGCTTTGTTTAGGTGTTTACCATCGTCTTGATGTTCTATGTTGATGCTTTGTTTAGGTGTTTACCATTGAATGCATTCCAGAACCTGAAACATCAAGTCACAATTTTCAGTTGTCCTGATGCCGGCGTGGATAAACTAATTCGTCAGCTTTTTTAATGGAGAATAATTTTACTTGTTTACTTATCAAACAACGAACAATGCATCTGAACAAGCAATACGAGCTTATTTGGTGGCATGCTTTGTCTGGCTGTTTCACGTTAATCTTGGCAATTTCTGTTCAATAATTGGAGATCCGCCTACTGGCACTTTGGGAAAACATTTCGAGTGCTTGTAAAATATAAATAATGCAGGGTTGCTTGTATTCTTGTTAAATGATAGATACAGGTGTGACTCGAGCATTTGTGTTCTATTTGGGTGTTTTTCTACTTAGTCAATTAGCACGAGGAATTTTAGTCTATTCAAATAAGTGTGCTCTAAAAAAACACCATATTGTGGATGCTCTAAAAAGCAAGGTGTTCAACTCCCAGCGCTTTTCCAGATTAACTATCACAATGTCCTGATTCCAACCCAATCTAGGGAGATGTGGATGCTCTAAAAAGCAAGGTTTTCACCTCCCCATTGTTTAACTATCACAATGCCCTGGTTCTGATCTAGTCTAGGGAGATTTTGATGCTGCTGCTATTGTTTATGTATGTCGACGATTGGTAAACCACCGATCTTACGGTAGTCGTGAGACAGAGATACCTATTGGGTAGGGACCTCTAGGGCACAAGACCAAGAGATCTGACGACAAGAAAACATCCTTTTTATACAGGTTCGGGCCTCTCTCAGAATAACAACCCTACGTCATGTTCGTATATATTGATCAAAAGAGTATCTTACAAATGATGTGTATGTTAGTGGCTATCTTAGACCTAATCGAAGGCTACTTCGACTAGTTCCGCGGGGCTCGACTCCTTTGACGCGGCAGGTCTTCTCATGGAAATCGCTGGAGCTTCTGGATGGCTTCAGACTCAATCTCTGATCTAAAGGACTTGTTGGACCTATCAGACTTAAAAGACTTGTCCTCCCCTATGGGATTGCTGATCCTTTTATAGGGGGTATCCCCGAGTCGTACTGGACATGGACCTATGCCCGAGTAAGACTCTGGCTTCCTTAAACGTCGGGATTGACTTCCTAGTTTAAGGGGTGTCTTCCCTTCTTACGGGGGGTTATCTTATCTCCTGAAAATCTTTACCGGATACGTATTCTTATTCCGATAATCCAGGGAATCGTATACGGATACTTCCTCGTATACGGGATGCTATACTATTCATCGTCAAGCCCCCCATCAGTACGTGAAGAGAGGTTATGACTGTTCTGTAGGAAATCTGCCCTTCTCGGGAAACAACTCCGAGTAGGCGAAACCATGTACTTTGCTGACAACATCCCCGAGTAGGCGCTATCTCTACCGGGTAGTCGTGATATCCTTCTCAGGATAAAACCTCCGAGTAGTCCAAGGATTTTTCTAGGCTAGCTTGTCCGAGAAGCATCTTTGATCTGATCTGATCCGTCGATCACGGACACACGTTCGCCTGGTAGATTTCTGGGAAACCGAACCGTCGTGGCGGAATTTTCGCGTGGTGATGAAGAATCTTTTCTCTTTCTGCGCCACTGTTCGGCTGACGTTAGCCAAAACGCAGCGCGCTCATCGGGGTCGTGGGTTTGTCAGACCCTCGTTTTCCCGCGCACACCGTCTCGCATGCGGGAAAGGCAACTGTCCGTATTTAATGTGATGGAGCAGATCGTGCTGTTAACTGTGCTCCGGTCAGGCGAAAATTGAATCTCTTAAGAGACCGAGAATTTGGGTTTTGCCCATATTGCTCTCTGCCTCCTAGCATTTTCATCTTCTTCCTTGTGCCTCTGTCTCCAATCCCTGCTTCGCCGTCGCCGACCACCGTCAACGATAATGGGAAAGAAGAGCACAGCGAAGAAGTCCCCCGAGACCACTAAGTCAGCGGAGGATCCTTCGGGAGGACCGATCATCGTCATCCCCGAGTTCGAGCCCTCGGTGATGGACTCCGCCGCCCTCGAGAAACTCATGGCGGAGGAGGTCATCCTCCCGGATGTATTCATACCTCACCGGGGGGCCCTGAAGGAGACGGTCCCGAGTCCAGACACGACCTGGACCGTTGTCTTCGCAGACTTCTTCAGGTGTGGATTCCAATTCCCACCTTCTCATTTGTTCCTCCTGGTGCTCCAGTTCTACGGTCTCGAGTTAATTCACCTCAACCCAAACTCGATCTTGATGCTGGCTGTCTTCGCACATTTGTGCGAAGCGTACCTCGGCATCAGGCCGAGTCTGGAGGTACTATTACAGCCTCCGCTGGATGAAGGCCAGCGGTGGAGGTGACGTCGGCGGCACCGGATTCCGACTTCGGGAAGGGAGGAAGGACGCCTATATCTCCGCTTTCTGGAAGTCGTCGTGGTCGGGCTGGCACTCGCGGTGGTACTATTGCCAGCCTCCACTCTCCTCCGGGATCCACTACCGTGGCCTAGCGCCCCTCCCGAATAAAACCTGGTCGGAAGCCCCGAAGGAAACCAGGTGGCTCAAGACCCTTGTTGGCGGCATAACCGTACTCGTCGGCAAAGGCTTGTCGGCATGGGACGTCGCCGAGGACTTCCTTCGGCATCGGATTAGCCCTCTCCGGTCGAGGGTTACGCCCGCTTGGGTGATCACGGAAGGAAAAGACCAGGCAAGGGACTTCGACACAGGTGATCGTCCGAATCCTTTCGTGTCGTCTAGTCGGAGAACTCTTGTCTTTCTCACTCGTTAGGTTTCCATCGATTGCGTAGATATTTCCCCCGAGGAGCTTCAGAACAGGCTGAACAACCTATTCGAGCAATCTCCTCAAGGCGGGCGACTGATGTGCCATTGCTGATCTTGAAGCTCAGCTCCGATAATCAAAAGGAGATACTTTCGGTGAGTTAACTGTCTCTGCATTGTCTAGTCATGGTTCGTCCAAATAGCACAACTATTGCTATCCGGGTCTTTCTTTTGCAGCGAGTAGGCCGCGGGGCTCCCGACTCAGAGGCTGAGCGGGCTGGTGCCCCTATTCAGGATGAAGATGTCGAAATCCTCGGAACAACCGATCCGACCCTTAGGGCAAGGGTCGAAGGTTCGTCTGAGGCAGAGGCAGCGGCGGAGACAGTCCGAGCGAAGTCTCCTGCTCGGCCTCCTTCTCCTCCGTCGAGCCCCCAGCCTCAGGTATGAACTCGTGCTTGACTAGTTTTTCTCCCTTCGACCTTTCCATGATTTAGGATGACGGGAGTGGGTTGCCGGAACATAGAACACAAGCGATCCCCGCCCGGAGGAGCTGGGATCTTCCGCCGTGCCAACTCGCACGGAAGAGGACGCGCCGGTCGTGAGCCCTCCAGCGGACAAGGGGCAGTTGTCGCTGGTCTCCGCCAAGAAGTGGGGCTTGGAGGTGCCAGTGAAAGGGATCTCACCCCCGGCGAAACGCCAACGGTAAGTCTTCTTCTCGGTCCTCTTCACCATTTTATTTTTCTCGTGAAGGTTGATAGGCTACCTTCTTCGACTAGGTTGACCATTCAACCGATCAGGGCTATGACTAGGGCCTCTACCGAGAAGCAGCCCTCGATAGCGAGGCCGGCACAACCCCAGGTCGAACATGCTAAGCCCCCAGCATTGGAGGCGTTGATGCCGAAGAACATCGACTTGCACTCCCTGCTACAGGTAATCCAAGGAGTTAGTAATCAAAAAAGATAATGTACTCGGTACTGACCTCATTGTTTTCAGTTCGCTATTTCTCGGGTTCCTCCGCTCTAGAAGGTGCAGTCCAAACTGGGGGTGCACTGAGCGGAGAATGAGGAGCTAAAGAAGCGCCTCGAGGAGTTCGAGAAGAAGCGGGTGGAGAGCGAGGACGAGCTCCAGGTCGTGAAGGCCCGCCTCGCAGAGGCTGAGTCTTCACTGAACCGGAGTCAAGCCTATGCGGGGAAGCTGGAGGAGGACCTTGACCACGCCATTTGCACGCTCGAGATGGCACTCGTAGAGGTTGGAGTCACCATCTTCCTCAGCCCTCCGCGGGCTATCCGGTTGGTGGAGCTCGTGGAGTCGGTCTCCCGCCTGAAGCCTGTCGTCGAGAAGTTCCTTGACGACGAGCTCAAGCAAGGTGTACGGGACGCCCCGGCCTTCGCCCTGGCTCTGCTTAAACGCTAGCACCCGGAGTTGTCCTTGGATGCCCTCGAAGCCGACCTGCTGGAAGGCGAGGAAGAAGGACTTCTCGATGCTGTGCAGGGTGCGGCAAACGCCTTTACGGATCGGGTTCAGGCACCTGAGCTGCCTAAATAACTATGTAATATAATGTGATTAGTAACTGTGCATTAATCAGTGTATTTTTATTTTCTGAAAACCTGAACTCTACTGCTCTGTGAATGTTGGTCGTATGTGAGGATTCTCGTAGACTTAGTCGAACTTCGCGTCCAATTTCCTGGACTTAGTTCTATGAGTTGTGCCGTATGCCGCCGATTGCGATCGACCAGGCCTTAGGTTTAGTCGGATGGAGGTCTCGTTGGATCCTCGTCATCAGTAAACACGATAAGGGGTCTTCATACAGCCTATCATGGCCATGGCAGCAACTCGCGTTCCCTTGTCGTAGGGATATTAGATGCCAGTTAGTAAGTCCTACGTTTGCCCTGATTGCGATAATATTGCACTCTATCCGTGATGCCTTCTGCTCAAAGTAGTCGGGGGTGCGGATAAGCAAGCGGGTTCTGTTGGCTTAGTCATATTCCCACCTTCTCTTCTCCCTTTACTCGTGGTCGGGGAGCTTTACTACGGAACCGGGGAGCTTAGTCGACCAGGCCTTAGGTCTGATCAGGCGGGGGGCTCAGTGGCTTCCCCTGTCACCTGCAGACACGTTAAGGGGTCTTCCTCGCATCCCTGACGGTTGTAGTGCGGAACCCTTTTCCCTTTGTGCAGATCGAATCATTGGTTGCGTCTATGCGTACGCTGGTTTTGATGCCACATACTTATCCAGCCCCCGACTGTCTTATTCGAGAAGTTTTCTCGGATAGACAGTCTGAAAAATAAATATCAAACTAGAAACTTGATATTAAAAACTGTGAACTGACTGAAGTATCATGTACGAGCTACTGTAAGAAAAAACATCATCTCCTCTTCTCGAGTCATCGTTGGTTGCTCCGGAGACTCCCGTGCTCTTGTCGTGACCCGCTGAAGAAGTTTGTCGAGTGCGCGTGCTAGGCGACGGCGCCCGGAGCGTCTTATCATCGGCTTGTTCGTAGCTTGACAACTTGAGACTGGGGTTGGTGCAACCTGAGACAGACTAGCGATTGGGGGGGTGATAACTGTGCGATCTTACCAAAGGTGCTTGGACTAGGAAGTCTCTAAGGGGAATCGACTATCTCTTTACTGCTAAATCGAGTGACCTGGATCGGGCGACTTCTCCTGTGGAGCCGTTGTCCGGCTGAGAAGAAGAACCCTTTTCGCCCCTGTCCCGAACTAGTCGTAGGATCTATTCTCCAATTTGGAGGGGGTATTTTCCGGAGTCGTTGCTCGTAGTTGCAGTGGATGTCCTGCTGATGCGGGGGTACGTGCAGTGGCGTCGGAATCTGTCTCCCTGCTTGAGAGTTGATGTTTTTCCGTGAGGTCGAGGCTACGCTTGTCGCAGAGTAGCGCTTCCTGAGGGGAGCTCTTTATCGTGAGGACACCCTTTGGGCCGGGCATCTTCATGCACTGGTAGGCATAGTGTGTTGCCGCCATGAACTTGGCCAGAGTTGGACGCCCCAAGATAGCATTGTGTGCCGTCTTGAAGACGACTACATCGAACATGACCTTCTCTGTTTGGAAGTTCTCCGGTGTCCCGAAGGTAACCGGTAGTGTGATTTGCCCAATCGGCATAGCCGATGAGCCTGGGATGATACCATGGAAGGCTTGTGTCACCGTCTGGACTGACGATCGTGGCACTTGCATAGCATTGAGGGCGTTAACAAATAGGATGTTGAGGGAGCTCCCTCCATCTATTAGCACCCGGGCCACTTGGCAGTTGTTGATCATTGGTTCGACAACGATCGGGTATCGTCCTGGTCGAACACAATTCTCGGGGTAGTCAATTTGGTCGAAAATAATCGTGACCTCCGACCACTTGACTGCTCGAGGGACTTACAGTATATTCACGAGAACTTCTCGAGTAGTCGCCTTGTACTGCCTCTTCGACTCGTAGGAAGCCGAGCCCCCGAATATATGCTCGATCTCTCTGACATGCCCCTGGAATGGCTCAAGGGCGGAGTCATCGTCGTCGGAAGTCATGTCCCGGCTGTTGTTTGCGACCTGCGGGTTCTCCTCGCGGAACTTCTTTCTTTCTTCCATGAGGTACTTCTTGAAGATGTGGCACTGACGGAGATCATGTGAATCGGTTTGGTGGAAATCGCACCAGAGTTTTCCTGTCTTGTCGGAGGAAGTCGTCGGCTTGCCCTTGGTGCGCGGTCGCCAGGTACACTTCTCGGGGAAATCGGCTAATACCTCATCTGTTTTAGCTCTCTTCTCCCTATTCCCTCCGGAGGATTTCTTCTTTCACTTCGTCTTCGTTGAGTCATCTCTGGTCTGGAGGGAAGACCTGGGCAAATTTTTCTGTTGTTGCTTGATGTAATGTAGAGTTTTCTCAGTACAGGCAGCTTTTTCGGCTAGGTCCATCCGCTGTGCCATGGTTTTTGGAAGATGCATGATCAGGTCGTGCGTGCACATCTCGTTTCTGCTACCTCATACAAAGGCGCGAATGACGTCCGAGTTGGTTACTTCAGGAATAGTGTTGCAAACAGCACTAAACCGCTTGGTGAACTCTTGGAGGGTTTCGTCCGGGCGTTGGACGACTAGGAATAAGTCGTCGACCCGGCCGGGACGCGTGAAGGTACCTTGGAAGTTTCCGAGAAGCATGTCGCAAAGCTGTCCCCAGGAGCGGATTGTCCCTGGGGGTAGGTTCGTCAACCAGGTCCTGGCTGCTCCTCTGAGAGCAGTCGGGAGGTAGTTGGCCACGACCTTCTCGTTCCCGCATATGGCTCGATTGTCGTAGTGTAGATCTACAGGAATTCTGCAGGGTTCGTGGTGCCATCATACGACTCTAGGGCCCCGGGCTTGAAGCGAGATGGCCAGTGCACATGTCAGAGCTCCTGGGACAGCGCTTGGCATCCATTGATGGTTCTCCGATAAGACGCGTTATCACTGCTGTTTGGGGTCGGAGATCGTCCCCAGCTATTAGCGCGGTGCCCGTGGTCTCTCCGGGGAGGAGATTGCTCTCGCGGGCGCCTTTGGGATCGGCGCTCGTTGAGCTTGTCGCGGAGGTCGACATGCAGTTCCTCCTGGTGAGACATGTTCCTAGGATATCGTCCCTCTTCGTCCGCTTCCTTTTGTCGGAGAGGGGTCTTTGCTCAGTTGGAGCTGTGTGTCACTGACTAGAGTCGAGAGGACTCGGCTTGGGCTTGGGCCTGTTGTAGTTCAGCCCCTAGCCGTCGTAGCCATTGTACTCCATCGGGTGTCGTCAAATCTGCCATCGGTGGTCGTGACAGCAGGTTGTGCACCTCGGTGAGTCTTCAAGCAGTTCGGGACACATATTCCCCCGTCCCTTGAGGGGTTCTGTCTGCTGCCGTGGGCATATTCCCGTTCCCACGGGGAGTAGCCGTCGAGCTTCGAGGTTGTGAGCCCCCATGCTGATCCTGGTCCTCGAGATCTTCCCGACCATCCTGGATCGCGAGAACCACTCGAGGGTCTGGATTAGATGAGGTGTAGTCCCACTCCATTGTGTCTTCCTTATTGGGAGGGGTACTGTGATTGAGATCTTGATCGATTAGTCGATCAGAAGTCACAGGTGACCGTCTGGGCATCGGGCTGGTCGCTCCTGCCTAGGAATCGTCGGTTAGAACCAACGTTCCCCCGAAGGCCTTGGCGCACTCGGTCATAAGTCATCGACTTCGCAATCCAAGTACTCGCCAGTGGCGTGTTCTCCAAGATCTACGCGGTCGGTTGCTGGGTACAGATTTGTCTGGCCAAAGTTGTCGTAGAAGTCCAGATCTGAGTACCCGGTGCGTCGCGTGAGAGCGATCGTATCCCCCGCCGAGCCTGCTTCTTCCTCCTCCAGTCGAACCAGGGAGGGCCTTGCAGTCGGCGTGGGTTGATCGTGACTAGTTGCACATCTTGCCGACTCCGATACTTTCTTGACGGCTTGAGCCGGAGAGGTCCCCACGGTCGGCGCCATCTATCGACGATTGGTAAACCGCCGATCTTACGGTAGTCGTGAGAAAGAGATACTTGTTGGGTAGGGACCTCTAGGGCACAAGGCCAAGAGATCTGACGACAAGGAAACGCCCTTTTTATACAAGTTTGTGCCTCCCTCAGGATAACAACCCTATGTCCTGTTCATATATATTGATCAAAAGAGTATCTTACAAGGGATGTGTATGTTAGTGGCTATCCTAGACCTAATCGGAGGCTACTTCGACTAGTTCTGCGGGGCTCAACTCCTTCAAGGCGGCGGGTCTTCTTGTGGAAATCGCTGGGGCTTCTGGATGGCTTCAGGCTCGATCTCCGAGCTAAAGGACTTGTTGGACCTGTCAGACTTAAAAGACTTGCCCTCCCCTATGGGATTGCTGATCCTTTTATAGGGGGTATCCCCGAGTCGTATCGGACATGGACCTATGCCCGAGTAGGACTTTGGCTTCCTTAAACGTCGGGATTGACTTCCTAGTTTAAGGGGTGTCTTCCCTCCTTACGGGGGGTTACCTTATCTCCTGGAAATCCTTACCGGATACGTATTCTTATTCCGATAATCCAGGGAATCGTATACGGATACCTCCTCGTATACGGGATACTATACTATTCATCGTCAATGTAGCATAGGTTATTGTTTCGCTCTTTCTTTTCTACCGCCTAAAAGGCGCAAATCTTGCTACAGAGAAAGCTCTACCTGAAGTTAAAGTATTTCTTTGTATCAACTGTCAAGATGCACATACCTAACACTTCTTTTGGATGTTTACAGTGAATTTGCTTGTTGTGATATTAAAGATTGATCTAGAAATAACGGAGAAATTTTTTTATGTAGAAAATCATTACGGGAAAAACCACGGATGCACAAAGACGTAATCTCATTATAGGGGAAGAGTATTATAATGCACGAGACGGCAAACCATCTAACGTGCTAATCAAGGTTGCTCTCTCATATAATCATGTGACTACAGGGGCACATATATAGGGATAATGTACAAGAGTCCTTGAAGAACAAGACAACGAGTCCTTGGAGGATAAGACAATGAGTTGCACTTGATTACGCTGATACCAGCGCGGATCCCCACACCACACGATGCTACGTCTAGCATGAGTCGACGTCGTGCCCAACATGGTAACTGAATTCGGATCACTTTTCAACAATCTCCACCTTGAGTCTCTTCCAGTAGTCAAAAAAAGCAATGGACTCTTCCAATCATATCATCATCAATAAACCTTGTGTGTCGAAAGTCTGTAAGACTAATTTCAACCATAAAGACTGGAATAGTCTTGTCCAAAACACTTCATACGAAGCTAAATTGAGCAAATCAGCAGTAGATCCAAACATACAACTATTAACAAAACAGACGAACAAACCTGAGTCTTTATCAATTCATAACCCCAGCAAAAGTTTGAGTCTATGCAACTGACCTCTGATCCAACATGATATAATAGATGCTCAATAATCAAATGGCATAAGCCAATGTATCACCTGTGGTGCTAGATAAACACAGTGAAGAACTTATATCATGGAAGCTAACATGCTCCATAATGCTCGGCAAACAACACTCATTGGAGAGCAATTTGCATGTGTGATTAGCACGTACATCAAACTGCCAAAAGATAACTGAAATCCATGATATGGTTAAAAACTTGCTCCTGTAGAATAATTGTTCGGATAAAAAAGAACCCTTAATGTGCCATCAGTGGAGTAGAAACAAACTCTTCAGTAGACCTCTCTAATTGAGCAAAGACAACTGGTACATACTGGAACAGTACTAAATATTGTAGTACCTATGCAGAAACATACTCCTTCTTGCACATAATTCCTCATGTCGTATTTAAGTTGGAGCAAAACCTCTACTTTCAAAATAATAAAACTCAGAAGAGTATATGTTTGCTACCAATAGGTTTGACTTGAAAATACCTTCTCAATTTGGAAGAACCATCTTTTTTTAAAAATTTAATGTCTCCTTAATAACTCGAGACTCCATGTGTTATAACCCAAAGAAGATGAACGAATTGTCATAAAAACGCGAAAAGAGAGATGCCGCAATAAAACCGCCAAAATAGGCACCGTGGCTTAAAACTCCAGTGAAAGCAAATCAATTACTGCTAATTAAACAGCATTAACTGAGGCGGCATATCGTTAATAGAGGTAGTGTGGAAAGATGACGTGTAGAACCGGCACTGAAATAGTCACCGAGCTAGAATATGGGTCGATGCTCGGAACGAAGTCGAGGCACGGAGTTGAGTAGAAGCCGATAAAAAAAAATTGTCCATATTTACCTTTATTCAGAGTCATCATTGAACAGAGTCGAGGCACGGAGTACTGTAGTAGCTGTCGAGGGAGTCGTGGACCGACGCTGTGCATACGTGGGTCAACACTTGATTCTGCACTTGATGGTGAATTGATGCAGGGCTCCTGGATAGGCGATCTAAAATTTTGATGGTGCTGGACGGTGCTCGAATTTGGCCTCTGGCGTTGCACCGGAGACACGGGAATTAATCTTCCTGGTAGCCTTCTTAGATGCACATAACATAATTAGATTGGATTGATTTAATCTTTGTTGATGTGAGCCGACAGTTTCCTGGAACGCTTGTAGGGTGCAAATGACAATCCAGATTAAAAAAAATTGATGATGCAGTACTGCTGGTAGAATTAATTTGCGTGAAGCAAAGAAATTTGAGTAGATGAAATTTCCTGGTGACCTCGGTTTGGTGGACGTAGCAATTTGGAGATGGATTTGATCTTGTATGTTCACGTGACGATGTCTACTTGATCTCGTGTGATTTATTTCCTTCACGTACTCTGATCGATATCTAGTCTCGGGACTTGATGATGCTATCTTTCGCTTGGCTGCTTCCGATCGATCGCCTTGGGTTTCGATCTGCTGCTCTCGGCTCAAGGTTTAATAGCACCTGTTGCTCCTCCGCGATTTGCTTCGGACTCGACTTGACCGAAGCCGAAGCCTGCTCTCACTCCGAGCGGCAGCTTGTGACGGAATCGGAGACGAGTGGAATCGCCTGACTACGTGATGACGCAGACGATTTCTCAGCGAGCTGACGCAGATACGATGCGCGATCCTTCGGCGTGAGCGACCGCGTCGACAGCTTCTTTTTGCTTTCTAGATGGAATCTCCTACCCTTGCTCCGATACTATTTATTGTGATATTAAAAATTAATCTAGAAATAAGAAATAAAATTTTTTATGTAAAAAATCTTTACGGAAAAAATCACGGACACATGAAGGCATAACCGCATTATAGAGAAAGAGTATTACAATATACGAGATGACATACCGTCTAACGTGCTAATTAAGGTGGCTCTCTCATCTAATCATGTGACTATAGAGAGATATATAAGGCATGAACAAGAGTCCTCGTAGGACAATATAATGAGTTGTATTCGGTTGCGTCAATACCAGCACATTCCCCACACCACTTGATGCTATCTCTAGCATGAGTCGACACCGTGTCCAATACGGTAACATGAATTCAGATCACTTTTTAACATTGCTTATTCTGTTGTTGTACTCATTGCTTAATTTATGTTTTCTTGTACTGAAGCTGGGAGATGAGATTGGAAGAGAATCAAAGTTTAGCAACATCTGCTGCTACCAATTTTCTTCCGAATAGCAGCCATCATGGGGTCTGGATCAGTGACTCTGAAGCAGAAGAAACGAGTGAAGCATACAAAGAATAAGGACCTGTTCGGATGTCCTCCGGCTCCGCGCTCCGCGAACTCCGCGCGGAGCCGGGCCGAACGACCTAGCTCCAGGGAGCCAGCTTCGAGAAGCTGTGTTGGGCTGCAGTGCAATTTGGAGGAGTTGGAGAAACTAGGAAATGGCAGCGCCACAAGCTCCTCAGAAACGCAGAGTTGGCGCAAATTACATCCCACTGCCACCGATAAGTGGAAACTGGCCGGTTTGTTTTAGACTTCAGAAAATTTACGCACGGCTGCCACTAAAAAAAAGGTAAAGCCGGCCTCACCCCACCCGCCCTGTTCATCACAGCCACACGTGCGGAAGCAAATCCTAGCGCGCCGCCGCCGCACCCCGGCTCCGCCCGTCCGTCACGCCGCCCACCCGCCGGAGCCCTGCCGGAGCCCCACTGGAGCACAGCCGCCACCCCGCCTCCTCTCCCTCCTCTCGGCCGCCACTCCACCGAGCCGAGCCGCGACCCCGCCACCTCCACTCCTCTCGGGCGCGAGCGCGCCGCCGCCGCACCCCTGCTCCGCCCGTCCGTCACGCCGCCCACCCGCCGGAGCCCCGCCGGAGCCCCGCTGAAGCACAGCTGCCACCCCGCCTCCTCTCCCTCCTCTTGGCCGCCACTCCGCCGAGCCGAGCCGCGACCCCGCCGCCTCCACTCCTCTCGAGCGCGAGCACGCCGACACCCAGCTGCCACCCCGCCGCATTTCTCTCCTCCCGAGGTGACCTCGCCGACGTGCAGCTTTCACCTCGTCGCCTTCCTCTCCTCCCTCTCCTCTCGCCGATCGCCTCCCTCTCCTCTCGCCGAATCCTAGCCGCGACCACGCCTCTGCCGCCACTCCGGACTCGTCTTCTCCACCAACCCCAAGGTGAGCTCCCCCCTACTCCTTCCCCAAGCTATGTGTGCATATGGTGGTTGAGGTCAACATTGTGTGATATGTGTGCATATGTGCATGATGGATGAGGCAAAAAGTTTGGCATCTGTCCATCAACTTTTTGATGTTTGCATATGTGTTGTGTGGATGTGGCATAGTGATGTGTGGATGTGGCACAATGCATATGATTTTGCTATGTATGTGTTAAGTTATATGACATGATTTTGGCTATGTACAAAAGTACCTTTGTATCCAAAGCATGTACATTTTGCTAGTACATTTGAGCTCCAAAGTGACATGGATTTTCTTAGAGAAGTGTCGAGCATGGCCGCCGAATGGACCGATGAAAATACTAGGATTATCACCGAGTTGTTCGTGAAGCAAATGCGGGCTGGAAATAGACCAAACACCTATTTGACGCCAAATGCATATGAGGAGGTGGGAAAGGAATTCAAGATGCTAACTGGCCTCGAATACAAGCATGCTCAATTGAAAAACAAATGGGACAAGCTAAAAAGTGATTACAACATATTCAAGAAACTCAGATTACAGGAGACTGGAGGGGGATGGGACTTTGAGAACAACACTATGAAACAAGATAATGAGTGGTGGAAAAAGACCAAAATTGTGAGTTCTCATTATTATGTTTCTCATATCATAATGTATCCATACCACTTTATTTACTAGTAATGTTTTCTTTGTTGTATTTCAAGACATCAAAGGTTGTGGCAAGTTCAAGAACAAAGGACTTCGCAATGAAGAAAATTTGCGCATCATGTTTGAAGATATCACAACTGATGATACTGATCATTGGAATCCCGGATCTGGCTTGCCTCCCCCCTCTACTGCAGCATTGAAAGCCGCCTTGAATGTTGATGAAATCCAAGATCTTGATTTGTTAGATGATACCGAAGACCATGCATCTCAGGCTACACGTAGTGCATCTAAAGTGAGGCTTGGAATCATCTTTCCGGAGAAGAACAAGAAACCCAAGACTGCACAGGTCATGCAGGAGCAGATTACAAAGATTGGTTCCATTGCTGAGTCTTCGCACACATCATTTCAGTCTTTCCTAAAGCAAGATGACACCACCTCCGTCTCATTGCTGCTTCAATTGGACAACCTGGTTCTATGCATGATACAAGTGTGCTATTCCATGCAATTGAGAAGAACAAGGCCACCTTCCCCCATCCTCCAAAGGGTGAGCATTTCTTGTTATTGCAACTTATGTCATCTATCCTCCAAGTGACATGTATGTTTGTGGTTGTTTTGTGTAGGCAAGTATTACCTTATAGATGCTGGCTATCCTAACAGAGTTGGATATCTAGCACCATACAAAGGAGAATGGTATCATGTCCCTGACTTTCAGAGAGGTGCACCTCCAAATACTCCTACGGAGAAGTTCAACAAGATCCACTCCTCCAAGCGCAATTGCATAGAGAGAGCCTTTGGAGTTTTGAAAATGAAATGGCAAATTCTGCTCAAGATGCCAAACTATTTGATTGAAACACAGAAGATGATTGTCGCGGCTACTATGACACTGCACAACTACGTTCGCCTCCATGACAAAGATGATCTCCACTTTGTTCGATGTGAGAGGGATCCGGATTATGTTCCAACAATTCCGGAAAGATACAAGAAGTATGTTATTCCTCCAAGTGCATCGGATGCTTCAACTTTGGAGGCAAGTGCTCCTGACATGGATAGGTTTAGGAATGAACTAGCTACCGCCATTGCTCTTGCTTGGTGATGTCTTGTTCATGTGTTTAGGGATGTGTGCCCATTTTGATTTGCAAACATATGTAAAAAGTTGATGCTTTTGTTGTATGACATGTGTCAAACCTTGTTGATCTTCAAGATTTTAACTCGTTCGTATTCAAAAAATTATTCTTTGCGTAAAAATTATAAATTTTCTATGCCTATATCACTTGTACTGGAAAAAGAGCTCTCTGTATAGGTAAAATCGGAGCAAACATGCTCTCTGTATAGGCAAAATCGGAGCCAAAAAAAAACGTCCCTTCCAATCTGCACGCAGCCAGGCCACCTGCAGCGCAGCCCACTCCTTTCAGCCCGTCCTCTCTCCTTCTCCGAAATGGGCTCCTTTTCCCTGGCCCGATCTGCGCTGAACAGGCCAGCCCTCCTCACCGCTGGGCTGCCAGCCCATGTAGCGGGGGAGAAGCTGGACCTGGCGTCCCGAACGGGTGCGACTGAAGCTGGCGTGCGGCGCCGAGCGCTGGAGCTGAGGATTTGGTGAAGCTGCAGCACATCCGAACGGGCCCTAAGTATTTGAAACCAGGTGTGCTGGCTCAGATTCGTTACAGTAGGAGCACAAGCAGGGATATAGGGAAAAAATAGATTTTGTTGAATGTGGAGAAGGATGAGCTGGAGATATTGCCACTGGGCGAGGTTGTCTTTGAAAGCAGTACACTGGTTATGTCCCCTACGAGACTGAATTTTGAGCCATTTAATGGCAGCTATTGCCAATCACAGCTGTTCTTTTCCCGGATTCATTGCCTTCAAAGCGTCTGCGCCGTTCAATGCCACGGGGATTGCCAAGGCCTGTACCCAAAGCTGCAGCCTCGCCTAGAGTTTTAGGGGGTGTTTGGTTGGGCTTTTCAGCAGCTTTCCACTGGAAAAAGCTGCAGCCCAACCAAATGGCCAGCTTTTCAGCAGCTTTTGCTAACGGTAGCTATGGGCATTGCGGTGCAAATTCAGCTGTTTGGAAAAGCTGTTTTCTACCAGCTTTTAATAATGTGCTGAAGTTTCGGTGCTCATTTTCTAAAATGATGTAGATGGTTTGGATCAACCAAAAGCTATATGTTCACTTTCTTACAGCCACAGCAGCTTTTCCAGACAGCCAGCCAACAGCAGCTTTATCAACAGCCACAGCCCAACCAAACAGGCCCTTACTATATGAGGAGCTTTGTGAAGCCGTGGCACAGAATAAGCTTCTCTGAACCTCCAATGATTGAGCTGGGTGTGACAAACACTATCGTTATCGCTTCCATCTCAGCTCATAATGTATATGTTGTTTTATCTATTTCATGGCTCTGGGCATGGTTTTTTGCCTGGTGGCACTTAGCTGCCATCGTAGATTATCATGGTCAGGTTAGGCAGTTTTAGACTAGTCAACTAGTCATTAGCATGCCTATACTCCTATGCTCATAAGCACCAAGTTGGTTTATTCCCCGGTTATATATATACTATATAGTACTTATAAATGTAGCGGTAAAATATCTTGGATAATAACTCTTTTATCTGCATAACTGCTATCTGCCTATCAAGATTCTGGAGGAATGTTCTGTGCCTGCTACTAGTTGATATCAGGTTGGATCCAGAAAGTGCAGTGTGTTAATGAGGTCTGAACACTGAGAGGTACTTAATATGCGTTTTTCCATACAGATTGTGAAGTTTGATGGTGCGGAATCTGGGCATTGCATGTTTATACCGACTGAACCCATTCAATTCGGGTGTCATTTTCTAGAGCAGGGTCAGGATTGTTGTAAGAAATTTCATTCAGCAGATGATGAGTTCTTGGTCTTGCCATGCCCATTACATCTTCACAATACAAATTGCGACATTGGTATCGAACTGCCAACGTTGCACAAAATAGCTCAAATTACAGGAGAATACCAAGGTAGAAGAGAGGTACATCAGGATTTTACTTATGAAATATTAACTGTGCCATTTGAGGGCGAAAAGTTTGCAGTTCTGTCGCATCTCTTACCATAACCCGTAACGATTTATGATCTGCGCCATGAGGAGGTTGTAGCCTCTCTCCGTGAGATGGAAGGAGTCCCAGAACAAGAACTTGCTGGCATCTCTGCAGGCATGCGCCGTGTACCTGTTGCACGTGATCGTCACCTCGAACAGCCCCGTGCCGCAGCACCCTCGGTTCGACACCTCGAATCCTACCAAGAACCGATCGAAATTCAATCAAGAATACTGTGTTTTCGATGCGAACACGACGAAATTTTCAGTCTGAATTGTGTGTGTGTGTGTGTGTGTGTGTGTGTGTGTGTTATGTACCGTAGGTGCCCGGGCGCTGTATCATGTCGAGCAGCGGCGTGTAGAGGTCGATGTACTTGAGCACGGTGCCGTTGAGCCGCTTGATCTCCATATCCAGCGCCGCGTTGTACTCGGAGACGCACCCCCTCTCGTCCCCGCCGGCGTTGGTCCGCTGCGACGGCACGCACCCGATGGGCGGCGCGCCGGCTATGCTCACCCGCCGGGCGCCCATGCCGTACAGTTTCTGGCCAGATCGACCGGTGGTGTGAGTGGCGTGCTGCGATACATTAAATCAGGTTGTGCGTTTGTGTTTGGTTACCTGAATGAAGTCTGAGGTGCACTGGACGATGAACTCGATGTAGGAGTCGAGGACGTAGTCTCGCCGGAACGGCGTAGTGAAGTAGGTGTTGGCGAGGTCGTCGCTGCCGCTAACCACCAGGTGCAGGCTCGTCGAGACGATGTCGGCGGCCCGCTGCTCGCCGGCGATGCTCCTGAGCTTCCCCTTGTACTTGAACAGGTCCAGCTGGTTGTCCGTGGTGAGAACCGACTGAAACAGCAGAGTGGAGGCCTTGCAAGTTCAGAGTTCGATCTTGGGATGTGTCATGCAGGAAGGGAAGCGAGGTGTTGTCCGACTGAAACAGCAGAGTGGAGGGCCTTGCAAGTTCAGAGTTCGATCTTGGGATGTGTCATGCAGGAAGGGAAGCGAGGTGTTGTTGTGATCAGCGCTCACCACGAGCTCAGCAGTGAGGGGATCGAAGCCGCAGCCGGCGGAGGCGAAGCTGACGCCGGTGAGGAGGTCGAAGTCGCTGAGCTGCGTGCCGAGGTACGCCGGCACGTACTGCTTGAGGCCCCACCGGGTGGCTGTCCGGATCAAAGGGCAGGTTTACAAGTTCACGGTCAAACTCTGGTGTCACTTCATACTGCCGTCAGTACGTTCGATGCACAAACAGATTGGTCACAGTGCCATACCGAGGACGTCGCCGACGACCTTGCCGTTGCTGAACCTGCCGGTGGCGTTGTGGCCGGGGAAATCCTGGCCGTAGGGCGCGAAGTCGCACCGCACCGTCGTGGTGAGGGCGTTGTTGTTGCCCGGGTCCACGATGGAGTCCCCGAACAAGATCAGCGCCGGCGGCCGCGTCTGGTTCAACGAAGAAGCCCCCGCCGGCGCCACTGGCGGCGCATCGGCTGCCATCACCGTGGCGGAAGCAATGCAACAAGACCGACGCAGAAGCATGAGTGCCATGAGCGCTACGAGACAGCGGGACGCTGCAGCGGGTGCTCCTCCGGCCGTGCATTTTCTCGGCATGTTGAGCTGCTCTGGTGTCGATGCTCTACTACTACTCTGTACGAAGATGTTCCTCTCCTCTTGTAGAGCAGACTGTATGTTGGGATATAACCTGCAAACACCTTTAATTTGATCATGAATTGTGTGTTTTCCTCTCCATTTCGTGCAAGATAAGAGTTTTAGGCTAGTGTATCACGTTAATTTTCCAGACAGCAATTCACAACTTTTTTTCTTTCTTCTTTCAAGTGAGGTGATACACGTGTGCAACCATCATGCATTGTCTTCGATTTCAAACCAGTGAAACAATTTCAAACCAAACTTCTCTCTCCATAGCACGTCAGTATTCAGTAACGAGCATAACATGTCGGTGACACAGTTGCAAGTGGCACTGGAACCTTGCAATGCACATTTCGTGCCAACCCCATCAACTCGCAACTTTCCAAAGCGAACTTGGGAGTTGGGGAGATGACCTAGTAGGTCGAAGTCCACTATGTCCCAATTCCGCCATGGTTTGTGAACTGGTGGAGTCCTGGTACATAGCACGTCGCGTCGGGCACCTCATGGGGCTATTGGGGCGCCCCATGACGATGGGCTTTCTTCCTCCTCCCCTCCTCAGTCGATGGACAATGGTGACAATGGAGATGTTAGGGTTAGCGTTCTTGTGGATGTGGACGGGTTCATTAGAGCCTTTGAAAACACAGGAAGGATGGGAGATGGTGCTGCCTCGAGGCGCAATGGCGTCGCCCGTCGCAAGTCCGGTGGGCATCGATAGAGGTTGGACAATAGTCCCAAATTTATTTGAAAATCCTAGGGAATTAGTTCTTCACAGCCCGGATCCTAGAGCCCACAGGTAACAAACGTTTAACAGTCGAATCCCAGCTGAGCGCAACAACCAACATCGGCAGTCAAGCAAGTCCTCTCGTCCTTGCCTCCCGATCGCCAGTTCCCCGTCCATTCTCTCCAACTTCAGGCTTCAGCGAAGGGGGATTATGAGGTGGCTAACTAGTGGGCGTACTTATCACAACCGTTGCAAAATCTAGCAGTGTTGTTTTATGAAATGTTACGTGTTACAAAGCACAGTTCGTGAAATGCTCTTTATAAAGTGTACTTCTTAATATAGTTTTAATGAATATTCACTCAAGAAAATACTGGAGGTAGCCCAAAATTGTGAAATTGTTGTCCGGAAAACCTCTCTCTTTCGAGTAATGGAGAGGGAAACACACAAGTCATGATCAAATTAAATGTCTCTCCAGGGTTGTTTTCCTCCCATCATGCAGCCCGCTCTACTGCAGGTGGGGAACAGCACCGGACATAGTCGTGGAGTACTGACGCTGGCTTCACGCAGGAGCTCATTTGCTGGATGAGTTTTCTTGCAACAATCATAATCCTATTTTATAAAATGATGTTCGCACTGAAAGTATTCAGTCGGTAAACAGGCAATGCCAAGATTTGGCATAATCAAACTTCACAGTCTGTTTATAAAAGGATTAAGTACCCCTCAAAGTTTAGACATCACTAACTCACTACACTTGGAGGATCCAACCAGATCCTATATTCTTATACAAGCGACTTTCACTACATATTTATTGCTAGCTAGCTAATTAAAGCTTCTCTCACATTAAGCCATACCATCATAAATTGCTTTCTTATGCGTCACTGATTTTCATCAAGTAGACACATGTCAACTCCATCTTTTTCTCATACTTTCCATTTCTCATGTAGCTGGCTGCGGTTTAAGTATCTCTATCCCTTATGTTTTTCGTTGCTCTGCTTGCCTTTACACCAGAACAGTCCATCTTTCCATTATTTTCAAATAACTTAGGTTGTGAGATGAAAACATTTCAATGGTACAATAGTTTGTATATTGCTAGACGTATTTTGATTGGTTAAGACAAGATTTTGACCAATAATTACTCTATTAGTATGTAATTGTATGATATAAAATTAATGTCATTAGATTCATATTTAAAAATACCTATTTATGATTGTGATTTTATATCACATAAATCATATATATAATAAAGTAATTAGTGTCAAGGTCTTGTATTAACCAATTCAAATACGTTTTATATGTCTGGACTGAGGGAGTACTACCTAAAAAGTTACTCCCCCGGCCGTCTACCTCGCTCGCACCGGGCCGAACCAATCCGCCCGTTACAAGGAGATGAGGCGGACGACGGCATTGCTGCTGCGTCACGGCGGCGGCGGCGGCCCGCAGGCGCTCGCCGACGTGCTCGTCTGCCCCCTGTCCAAGAAGCCTCTCAGGTAGGCCAAAACCAGGACAAGAAAAATGTCCTCTCCTCTTTCCGCGGCACTGCCCTCGATCCCCATACGAGCTACCTACTTACCTCTGCGTCCGCGTGGTTTCTGTGCCGACCAGGTACTGCGAGGCGAGCGGGTCTCTAGTCAGCGACGCCGTCGGTATCTCCTTTCCAGTGAGTTCCTGTCAACACCTCTACATCAGGCATTGATCAAGACAAGGCGACACAAGGCAAGACTAAGAGAGCAACGCGAGCACCGGGTTGGCTTGCAGGCCAAGAATGGGCCACCTAATGGGCCTTGTAATGCGTCCAATGCGTGAGAACCATTAAATAGACTGTAGCCATCTTGTGCGATTAGGCGATGATTATTCCCTAAGGAAGACAGGACTGGAACGGCTGAGAGGGTGGTTGGGCGGAAGCAGCCGGATCCGCCGCAATATCGCGGACTAACTTGTTCTTGTAGCAAAATTGATTTGAAATTCTTGATCGAATTCCCGTAGTATAGTTTGGTTCTTACAATTGGTAATCAGAGCCTTAGATCCTCCACAGAAATTCCACAAAATTTTTTTCCACATCATTCATTCTTCGCCCTGGAACTTCCGACGCATCCACACGGTACTCGTCACGCACTCCGCCGGTGAGCCGACGCCATGGAGAATCTTTCGCCAGAGGCCAAGACGATCTACGAACTTCTCAAGGCTGATACGGCGGCGACATTCGAGATCAAACTCGTGGCGTACAAGGCGGAGATGCTGGAGGCAGTGAAGGCGTACGTCGACGACATGACGACGCGCATCACGAACATCTCCACCACGCTCGACTCCGTCAAGTATACCCTCGGCGCCGACATTGAATCCATCAAATCCTCACTCTCCACGGAGATCATGAACCTGACGGCGGCCATGGATCGCGTCGTCTGCTCCGATCCAAGTGCTTCGGCAGACAGATCACTGGCACCGCGCACCAGGTAGCCAGGGGAGGACGCGCTCGGCCCAGATGGGCACCATTCTGCACCACAACACCGGGGGATGGCATATGCACCTTACATGCCTCCTCCGGTCAGAGGTATGCAATCCTGCCACAATTGTCCCCATTCTTCTCATCATAATTGGTCTCCAGTGAACCATCCTGATATTCATGGACCTGGTCCTCGTATCGCGCTACCTCAATTTGATGGGTCCAACCCCAAATTGTGGCAACGCCGTTGTGAGGAGTATTTTCAGCTGTGGAACACGCACCCGTCGTTGTGGGTTTCATTTGCATCTTCTCAATTTCAGGGCGCAGCTGCTACTTGGTTGGCATCCTTTCTGCAGAAGAAAACGAGGGCTAGCTGGATTGAATTTTGCACAGCTGTGCACACCAGGTTTGGTCGCAATCAACATCAGATTCTGGTTCGCCGTCTCTTTCATATTGCTCAGATCACTACTGTTGAGAATTATGTGCACCGTTTCTCTGATCTGGTCGACCAGATTACAGCATATGAAACAAACCCTGATCCATTGCATTATACCACCAGATTTTTAGATGGTTTGAAACCTGCTGTTCGTGTCTTAGTTGCTATTCAACAACCCCAAGATTTAGACACTGCTTACACTTTAGCCTTGCTGCATGAGGAACTTGGTGATGGTTTCCCTCCACTTCATTTTGCTGGGAAATCCACTGTTAGTACTTCTGCTAAACGAGCTCCAGCATTTCCCTTACCACTGCCACCCGCAAACAAGGGGATCTCCAAACCTGTAGACGACAGAAGAAATGCTGAGTCTCAGAAACCAACCAACAGTGGGGACAAATGGACAAATCTGAAAGCTTATCGCAAGTCCAAGGGCTTGTGTTTTATATGTGGAGAGAAATGGGGCCGAGATCACCAGTGCAACAATTCTATTCAGTTACATGTTGTTTAGGAAATGATTGATTATTTTCAGCCTACTGAGTTTGGTTTTCCTGAGGAGGAAATAGCAGTTTCCAATGTTTAGAGTTCGCAATTGATGATGTTATCAGCTGCTGCTATTGATGCCAGTATCACTTCTGCCAAATCTATGAAGTTACGAGTGCTGATGCAAGGTTATAGCATGTTGTTTCTGGTTGATTCTGGTAGTTCTACTTGTTTCCTTGATGCCACGGTTGCTAGTCATCTTCAGGGCGTGCAACCCCTTCCAACTAAATTGCAGGTCAAGGTTGCTGGTGGTGGTCTCATAGCTTGTACTCAGTTTATTCCCAATGCTGATTGGTGTTGTGCAGGGACTACTTTTGTGGATTCTTTCAGAGTGTTGCCACTGGGTTGCTATGATGGAATCATTGGTATTGATTGGTTATCTCAATGGAGTCCCATGAATATGCATTGGGCTCACAAGTGGTTTTCTATCCAGAAAGATGGCCGCACTATTGTTCTTCACAGTGAGGATCCACCAGACTGTGATATTGCCTTGGTTGAGTTGATGGCTATCCCTCCTGACCCGGAGCAAGTTCCTACTGCAATTGTGCCTATTTTGCCTGAACTTCAAGCTGTTCTGGACAGGTTTTCTTCTGTTTTTGAAGCATCCTCAGGCTTACCTCCACGCCGTGAATATGACCATCACATTCCCCTCATTCCGGGGGCAAGACCTATTTCTATGCGACCTTATAGGGTAGCTCCAGAGCTGAAATCAGAAATAGAAGCACAGGTTCAGGAAATGTTGGATCAAGGTGTGATCACGCATAGTAATAGTCCCTTTGCTTCTCCAGTCCTTTTGGTCCGAAAAAAGGTCCTTTGCTTCTCCAGTCCTTTTGGTCCGAAAAAAGGATAAGTCCTGGCGTATGGTTGTTGATTACCGTCACCTAAATGCTCTCACTGTTAAAGGCAGGTATCCTCTTCCCGTTATAGACGAACTGCTGGACGAGTTAGCTGGTTCCAAATGGTTTTCCAAATTAGATTTGAAGGCCGGGTATCATCAAATCCGTCTAGCTCCTGGTGAAGAGTACAATACTGCATTCCAAACTCATAATGGCCATTATGAGTTTAAGGTCATGGCTTTCGGTTTGACTGGGGCTCCTGCTACATTCCAGCATGTGATGAATGCTTCATTATCCCCAGTTTTGTGCAAACATGCCTTGGTCTTCTTCAATAATATACTTATTTACAGCCCCACCTTTGAAGAGCATTTGGTTCATTTGGCTTCCGATCTTGAATTGCTTCAGCGCCACCAATGGCAGGTCAAATTATCAAAGAGTGCTTTTGCTCAGGAGAGAATAGCTTATTTGGGTCATGTTATTTCTGCTAAAGGGGTCGCAACTGATGACTCTAAGATCAGCACTATTCGAAATTGGCCAGTGCCCATGAATTTGAAACAACTCAGGGGGTTCTTGGGTCTTACGGGGTACTATAGGAAATTTATTCGACACTATGCCATTATCAGTCAACCATTGTCAGCCTTGCTTAAGAAAGGGGTCTTATTTGTGTGGACTGTTGATGCTGAGACCGCCTTTCAAACGTTGAAGCAAGCACTAATTTCGGCACCAGTTTTAGCACTGCCATCGTTTGATAAGCCCTTTATTGTGGAAACTGATGCCTGTGATGTTGGCATTGGTGCTATTTTATCTAAAGGTGGACACCCTATTGCTTTTGTCAATCGCACTTTGGGTCCACGAAACAGATGTTTATCAGTGTATGAGAAAGAATATCTGGCCATATTATTAGCTGTTCAGCAATGGCGATCCTATTTGCAGCTGGGCAAATTTGTCATCAAGACAGACCACAAGAGCTTGACCCATCTTACTGATCAGAGGCTACATACGAATGGGCAGCAGAAGGCTCTCACGAAGATGATGGGCCTACAGTACAAGGTGGTTTATAAGAAGGGCAATAACAATGGTGCAGCCGACGCTCTTTCCCGCAAACCTGAACATTCTTCTGAACTTATGGTGGTATCTGCTAGTCGACCTGCTTGGCTTGATCTTGTTGCAGCTAGCTATGCTCAGGATCCTCATGTTCAGTCCTTATTACAGAAGCTAGCAATCGGTCCTGATTCTGAACAGCATTATCAGCTTAAGGATGGCTTATTGCATTACAAGAATCGCATTTGGATTAGTGCTAATCCAGAGTTACAGACCCAAATTGTTCACGCATTCCACTCTAGTCCTCAAGGCGGGCATTCTGGTTTCCCTGTCACGTATCGTCAATTGGTTTCTCTCTTCACGTGGCCAGGTATGAAGACATTTGTCAAGGCTTTTGTGCGATCCTACCTTATTTGTCAGCAAGCCAAACCAGAGCGTATACCACCTCCAGGTTTGCTACAACCTTTACCAGTTCCTTCTCAACCTTGGGAAATGGCAACAATGGATTTTATCGATGGGCTTCCACCTTCTCGCCACTACAATTGCATATTTGTCGTCATCGACAAGTTCTCCAAATATGGACATTCATGCCCCTTCGACATCCTTATACTGCTAGCAAAGTTGCTGAATTATTCTTGGACAATGTGTACCGTTTACATGGGTTGCCTTTATCATTGGTTTCCGATCGTGATCCAGTGCCTACAAGTTCCTTTTGGCAAGCAATTTTTCGCGCCACGGGTACCTAGCTGCGCATGAGTACTGCTCACCACCCAGAAAATGATGGTCAGACGGAGCGCGTTAATCAATCCATTGAATGCTATTTGCGCTGTTTCATCAGCTCTCACCCTCACCAGTGGTCGAAATGGTTGTCCTTGTCTGAATTCTGGTACAATACAAACTGGCATTCATCATTGGGTAAGTCTCCCTTTGAAGTACTCTATGGAAGGCAACCTAGGTACTTTGGCATTACTGCATCCGCTGCTATTGACTCCCAGGATATTCAAAAATGGCTTGATGACCGTGCTTTAATTACTGCATTAGTGCGCCAGCACCTCTTGCGGATGCAACAACGGATGAAGCACCAAGCTGATAAGCACCGTACTGAACGCTCTTTTTCTGTTGGTGATATGGTTTTCTTGCGTTTGCAGCCCTATATTCAATCCTCTATAATTAAGCGTGCTAGTCATAAGTTGGCCTTCAAGTTTTTCGGTCCATATCGCATCGTGGAGCGTATTGGAGAAGTGGCCTATAAGCTTGAATTGCCAGCCTCTAGCCGAATACATACTGTATTTCACGTGTCTCAATTGAAGTCTTGTGTGGGTGCTGATCAACAGGTATTACCACAATTGCCATTACCTGATGCATCCTTTCAAATTCATGTTCATGTGCTGCAGCGGCGTCTTCGTCAGCAAGTTTCGTCTTCTATTCCACAAGTTCTTGTGCAATGGAGTGATTCTTCCGAAGAGATGGCCACTTGGGAGGATTTGGAATATCTTCGTCAAGAGTTTCCTTTTGCACCGGCTTGGGGTCAAGCCGGCCTTCAAGACCGGGGGATTGTCAGCACCTCTACATCAGGCATTGATCAAGACAAGGCGACACAAGGCAAGACTAAGAGAGCAAGGCGAGCACCGGGTTGGCTTGCAGGCCAAGAATGGGCCACCTAATGGGCCTTGTAATGCGTCCAATGCGTGAGAACCATTAAATAGACTGTAGCCATCTTGTGCGATTAGGCGATGACTATTCCCTAAGGAAGACAGGACTGGAATGGCTGAGAGTGTGGTTGGGCGGAAGCAGCCGGATCCGCCGCAATATCACGGACCAGCTTGTTCTTGTAGCAAAATTGATTTGAAATTCTTGATCGAATTCCCGTAGTATAGTTTGGTTCTTACAGTTCCAGTGTCTCCTCCCGCTCCGCTACAGGCTGCATTGGTTAAGTGCTTGCCTGCTTGGGTTGGTCACGGTTCAAGTCGCCCGTCCATGGTTGCCGGTTACCTGTTTGTTCTATCGCCTGAGCGGAGAAAGCCCATTCGAGTAAAAGAACAGAGGGCGATTTCTTAGTACCATTATGTAACAAAAACGTGAAACCCATAGTAGGGACTCATTTCAGGAAGTAGCTAGTGATTGCTAGTCTTCAGAGGTATGTCTTATGTGGCTATCGAGTGCCTCTTTTATTCGCAGGATACAAAAAATGCACGAACAGAAAAAATATAGAAATTAGATCTCATGACATGTTGAATCCTATAAGAATAGAAATAATAAATAAGTAATATAAGTTTTTTGGTTACTTCAACAGGAAAAACACATAAATTTTCTTGAAGGATTAGGTGTTTGCCATAGTTGTCATAAAAATAGAGGAAAATTTTCATGAGGTTGGACTCAATGGAAATTTTCTTTTGGAATTGCATACAAAGTAGTTCAAAGGAAAATTTTCTATGGTTTTAAAATCTACAGATCAAACAAGCTATATAAGAAAAATTCTTAAGGAATAGAATCCTCCAAATTTTCTATGAAATTCTTTTCAATCAAAGAGGCCCTGAGTATTTGATTCTTTGAGATGAAGTAATTTCATTTGGGCCCTGACTCGTTCATGTGGTAGTTTGCTGTAAACCAAGCGTAAGATTCGAGGGATCTTTTTGTGCATTTCAGCAGGACCAGGGAGCGTATAGTTTTGTGGGTAAGTTTTATAACCAACCTTCGATGGAATTTAGTATGTTGGGGGTCATGTTTTCAGAACCAAGTGCTAGCGTTAGCGTGCGCAGATCAAGGCATATACTGTGTTGTGGCTGGTACAAACTAGAGAGGGACGGTGAGAGGAGAAAATGATCAAAGTTCACACCAAGTGGCTCACAACCAACTGATGATGTTCTGAAAATAATTTATATGGATAAATACGTGAAACACGTTTTCTGGAGTACCAGATGGAAAATTGAACCTATTGAATTTCAGGAACTGAATGTATTGTTTCCTCAAGCATTTCATCAATTTCTTCTGGCATGAATTGTCTAAATGAGTAAATGTTATACTCGCACCACTCTTTGTGAACAGTTGCTCCTATCTGTGGCGATTTCAGCCCTCATTTTTGCTTGGCTCTTATTTCGTTCTGACATTAACTCCAGATAGTAGATGGAATTCCTTCCCTCATTCCGAAAGATGGTAAGTTGCTCAAGGACCACCGGGAGAAATCAGAACAAGAATCTAGCCCTAGGGATTCTTCTGATTGAATTCGTGTTGTGGTAGCTGCCGATAAAATCATGCTGTATTAAAAAGATAATCGAGAATAAACCAATAGTTTGTGCTCTTGTCAAACTGCTGCTTGTTGTAGTAAATGTATGCCCTGTTTTTGTGTACTGAATAAATCATTCTGAAGGATCCAATGGAATGAAGTCGTCGCATGATTGCTGTTGGGAATAAAAAAAATTCCTTCATGTTTTTCTTTGCCGGTGTAGTGTAACTGTATATTGAACACGAGATACAAAATCAGTAGGACCTTGGACCTAGATCTGGATGGCAATCTGTTCTGAATCTGCTTTAGGAAGGAACTACTTGGAGATAAACAATTATTTGCACCTGAAATTATATACATATATTTCTGTTCTCGGCCGAAAAGATGATTTGGCAGGATTTCCTGAAACCAGCCGTGGATGTTCTATCAAGAGGAAGAACTGGGATAGCCACCTTGTAAAGCAAAGAGAACAGCTGCCGACGAAAAGTTGGTACTGTTTGTTTGGTGAGGAGCATAACTTGTACGTATATGCAGGTCTCCATAACATCCAACAACCGTTACATGCCTCGCCATCCGCAGTTGACTGAAATGAACATCATATTCATATCTATTGATGTCTCAGCTTGCAATTTCCGGCATCTATTTGTACAAAATTGACTGTACTGAAATCTACTATGAAAGAAAAATCAGTGGAGACACGAGTGATGTGACATGTCACGGGCAGAGCTAAAATCAGCGACGTCTCACCCTCACCTACATTCTGCAATCGCATGCAGAATAGCTCCAGTCAGTGTACCTAACCACTGATCACACTCACTCATTCCTCCGGTTCCTTGCAGGTTACTGAAGTTGCTTAGCCATGGGAAAAGTTCCCCAGCTTTTGTGCTGATGAAGCAACAGGCAGGCTAGATCTCAGCCGACACATCTGCTTGGCTGCAGTCGACGAGGCCGGCCGGCCATGCAGGTGCAGATGCAGATGCAGATGCAGCGAGGATGGATTTTTTACCGTGCACGCTATGTGTCGTAGTGGAATCAGCCGTCCAATGCGTCTCTGAGATTCGTGCCTCCATTTTCTGGTATTTGGGTCTATTGTTTTAATACAACGGTTGTAAAGTACACAATACAGAGCATCTTTTCTCTCTCCTCATTTATTTCCCTCTCCACCGTGTGCATGTGCTGCTACTTTTTCCTTCTCTCTCTCCACTCCAACTCAGATATTTACTGTGCTGCTATTTTATCTAGATTCTCTCTCTCCACTACAACTCATCCATTTAATTTTTCATGCCAATATTTTAAATGAGTAAAATCTTTTCAACGAAAAGTCCGATTTAAGTTTCGTTTGAACAGTTGTGTTTGTTATGAGAAGATCTTCAAGATGAGATCAATATTGGATATATTATCTAAAAATAATTTTTTTATTTGAAACTTGATGAAACCGACATGAAACTTGGTAATTTTCACTGTATGTTACTTTGTTATGTTTCATAAATATTTCGTGAATTTTTATGGATTTCAGTATGGTTCCGATTTGTCATGTTTCATAGAGTTTCATCGTGTTTCGTATGAGTTTCACTCTGGTTCACTTTGGTTAATTTCATCGTGTTTCATCGTGTTTCATATGAGTTTCACTCTGGTTCACTATGGTTTCATCTTGTTTCATATGAGTTTCACTCCGGTTTACTTTAGTTTTACCATGTTTCATATGAGTTTTACTCTGGTTTACTCTAGTTTCATCGTGTTTCATATGAGTTTCACTATGGTTCATTCTGGTTTCATCATGTTTCATATGAGTTTCACTCTGGTTCACTCTGGTTTCAGCGTGTTTCATTTTAATTTAACTATTTCAATACATCTAAAACAAAAAGTGGTCGTATATACTAAGTATGCTAAAATCATAGTTCTGTACAGAACTTAAAAAAAAACTAAACTGAACTATAGTTTACATACTCAAAAAACAATGTGCCCTATTGCCCTCATTGACTTAGTGGTAAAAATGCGATAAATAATCTGATAAAATAGATGACAGCACTCAGGTAATTCCAGACAAAAAATAAGAAACAGTTCATAACTCAGATAGTTTAATAAAACAACAAACTATTCTTGCAAACATATATGCATCCATCAATCTCAAAGCTATGACTACCATTTGTAAACATCAGTAAGTAAGGCTGCGAGAACACAAATAAGCAAAGTGATATTGAATTTCTTATCTATTTTATCGCACTAGTATTATGAGTAACCTGCAAATGGCTGGTGTGTTACTTTTGCCAAAGTTACATGCATTATATTTCGCATTACTTTTGTCATGCATAGCAATGGTTGCACTACCGACTAACAGAGCAAATTTCATCAGTAAAACAAGAATATATTTTGAAGACACAAAACTTTTAGTAATTCTGGGACAGAAGCAGCCTGTCATGTAGCATATCATTTTTGGGTGTCAATACTCAATATATAAAAATAATTACAAAAGTTTTCTGTTGAACTATCAGTGAGCTTGAACATAACATTAGACTGACCACAATAACCAGGCTACTACAACGATACTTGGTTAAACCTATTAATCTATTTCACATCCAGTAATACTTACCCCAATATATGTTCAACACCAACACAAGGAGCTGTATGAATTGTGGAGATTCAATCTTTTTGTGAAGTGTGGACAACTCTAAAAAGTATCGTGCCTTTTTAAGATTAAAAGGAAGGCACGAAGGACTTGATGAGATGAAAACAAGTGCCAGGATTCTTCACTCTTCAGTGTAAGAATGAGCTAAGACACTGATAACTGCAGTTCTTCTTGTTGAAACGTGATCAAAACTTTCCATGCTTATAACTTTCTAGCATTCAGAGTTATAAGCATCAAAGAGCATTTGAAAGGACTACATAAAACATACAAACCAAAATATACACATTTTTTTCAATATCAGATTCGTAAGCAGTTAGCACCAAAACATACACACAAATATTCTCTGATTTCCATCTTCCCTGCCTTGTCGAGCAAAATATTCTCTGGCTTAATGTCCCCGTGAACAACGCCCATCTGGTGGCAGTACTTCACCATCGCGTCCTTGATCACAACCGATGGGGAAAAAGCAGCAACAACAAATTGGAAGAACTCAATCACAGAGAAATAAAAAACATGATGATGGGGGAGAGTTTATAAAAAAAGAAAAAAAGCATCCCAACCAAATTCCTCACAATTTACTGTGCTCTTCCCCGATTCTAGCCAATCCGAATCCTAAAGCATCCCAAACAAATTCCTCCTCTACAAGCTCGAGCTCCCCTTGCCGGCGCGGGGTCGCGAGCGCGACGGCGACGGTGTCGACGCCGGCGAGCCGCAGGAGGCCATGCACGTGGAGCCGGAGGCGTCGTCGTTCCTCATCCAGATCAAGAACCCCGAGCAGTGTGGCGGCGGCAGAGGTGGTGGGTTCGGCGGGCTGCAGAGCACGCGCAGGGCGTCGTTCCCGGGCCACCTGTAGGGGCGGTTCGGGAGCAACCACTACGCGCTGGCCGACCCGCCGGACCTGCTCAACTACGAAGGGTGCGAGCTCCTGCTGATCTCGGCCTCCGACGGCGGAGACGGCAGCGGAGATCCAAGCTCGGGAGGATGGAGATGGCGACGGCTCGTGCTGGCCGGATCCAACGGAGACGGCGGCGGAGATCCAAGCTCGGGAGGATGGAGATGGCGGCGGCTCGTGCTGGCCGGATCCGGATCCAGCGGAGGGGGTGCTCGGGAAGGCCGTGGATGGCGGCAGCAGCGCGACTGGAACCCTTCCCCGTCAGCACGGTGGCGTCGTCCAGGACCGGCGAGATGCAGGCGAGCGCAGGTAGAAGAGGAGCGCCGGCGGCCCCGCCGCCGCTGCCAATCGAGGGCGCGGCGCCAGCCCAACAGGTGGTGAACTGAGATGTTCCTGGGACGGGACAGATGAAAGGGAGAGGGGAATGTGAGAGAAAGAGGGAGGAGAGAGATGGATTAGACATAATAGCTGATGCTTTGTGTAGAAATTTCTATAAAGAATGGTATACACTGAAATACCATGTGAGGTAGAGAGATACTGGATGTGTTGGAAGCACGTGATTCGTCCAGTAAACTACGACATGTGGCGTGCACGCTAAAAAAGAGTTTGGCCAGATGCAGCCCCCAATTGAAGTTATATACGTTCCTGTTGTTAACAACACATAGGATATGTTTGGATGTGGCCAAAGCTATCTTGCTAATTTTAAGTCATGACTAAAATTTTGGTCCTTGTTTAGATGGTTCCTAAAATTTGGCATGCCAATGTCCCTTTGCCAACTCTAGTTCATTTTTTTTTACCAATTTTGATCAAATCATGGGTAAACAAAGCCTTGATTAAAAATTTTGCTAGTCTAATTCTTTGTAGAAAAATCCTGGGCTCAAACCAAACACACCCATAGAGACGAGAAAATGCTCTCTCCTTTCGACTTATATGTCTGACTTTCTTTCGTGTTGCCCGTCTTTTCCCCGAGGGATTCGGCTGTTGGATGAACCGGTTGATTTTTGATCCAACGACAGGGGAAGGCTTCTAACACTGTAGCCGTTCTGGTTGGGTCCCTTGCACAGTTGCACTGGATCTTTGTACTGCCGGAAGCCTATTGTCAGGTCGGAGATACATAAACGATCCTGTAGCTTAGTTAGCTTAGGTCCAACCCTTTCGCATCGTAGAAGCTTTGTATCCAAGGAAAGGGAGAGAGAGACAGAGAGAAACTGGAGTTTTAGGTGCACCTTCTACATCCCCTTAGCTATGATTCCATATGATCTCACGCCTTATAAGCCATCGCCAATCCACCCTCAGATGCTGGTCCACTCCTCGCATTGCTGCGTTGCGATCTTGCTTGTATGGTGATGATGATGGGGCACGTGGTGGCGCTCCTCTCCGCAGCCCTCTCCGGCGCCGGTGCCGGTGTCGGCGGGGTTGGGAAGGTGGCGGACGTCGGTGAGCAGCAGTGCCGCGGTTGTCGGCAGGATGATCATCACCCGGCGGGGTGCTGCGTGTGCATATCGAGGTTCGGCGACGGAGAGGAGATACGGAGGCTGCCGTGCGGCCACGCGTTCCACCGGGACTGCGTCGACCGGTGGCTGGCGCTCTGCCGCCGGACGTGCCCGCTCTGCCGCCTGCACATCGGCGGCGGCGGCGGCGGCGTCGTGGCTGCGGCGGATGAGCACCAGCTCAGCGATGATCTTGTCATCTGGTTTTCCTCTCTCTTCGTCGCAGGCTTGTAGAATTAATCGATCGTTGTAGGATATGGTCCTGCCCGCCACTGCATGCATGGCATTGGAGTGGCGCCTCTCAATTCGCATCTTTTCTTTGTGTTTCCTCCGATTCTTCCCTGTGATAAATGCTGATCGAACCGAAGGATAAATTTCTTCGATCTTGTTAGTATCTTGATCACTTTTACTTCTTCCCCTGTGAAGTATTTCCGATGGAGAAACCGTGGGTGCTATGTAGGGTAGTATATTGCTTCCCGGCGAGCTAAGAGTGAGGACATCAGGAACTCCATTTTTGTCCTTAATTGAGAGATTTTATGGTACCTTGTACTCCTTGAGGAGATACAGGAGTACCAATCAAATCTGGCCTTCCAATTAACAGGGTAGTTTAGACTTTTTTGTCGCTAATGTGAGGGTAATCTTGTAGCCTTTCTCTAATCCCCGATCGAGCGTCTGTCTCAAGAAAAAGAAAAAAAATGCTCCTCGTCCAGATTGACCGATGCATGGCGCCGCCCATTCGTCCCGATTGAGCGGACACGCCGCCGCCGCCGCCTCTTCTCCCGATCAGGCGGACACACCGCTGCGGCCTCCTCCTCTTGCATGCGTGCCATCGCTCCTCCTCCCTGTTGAGTGCACGGGGCGCCTCCACCTCCCCATCGAGTGTGTGTGGCAACTAGTATTTCTGTCTAGCATTTGAGAGTTGCTGAAGGCAGAACTTGGACATTTTCCTTGTGTTGGCTCAATTTCCAGCCCTTTGTTATTGTGAATTCACAACTGTCGAGTACTCCACATATCAAATGATCCAGTCAGAAAGTTTGGTGTTTGTTTATTCATCTAACCCGACTCTGCTTGGAATCATACAGACAAATCAGAATATGTTGATATGGTTTATGCACTGTAACTCTGCACAAACAACTCGAATGATTGCTTCTTCCATGTGCACTCAAGTAGCAGCAATGCAATGCTTCATCTATCTACCTGTAACCTGATACTGTACACATTAGAAACACCCAAGACTATGCACATTGCATCCAGCTCAATGCTACAAAACTAGGCAACCATTTATTTCTTTCTTTTCGTTATTTTGCATTCCATCACTGGCATGTTCAACCTTTTAAAGTATTCCAATCAGAAGCTACCAGAGAATGGAAAGGCTCACTAGAAATTTTTAGCATGCCTCAACAGGATCAGGAAACCATTTCTTTAACTCAAAGCAAGGAATCTCGGGACAAAGACAAGTAACAACAACTATACATTTTTTTCCTTCAATTCGTCCATTCAAAGTAGCACTAGAAACACTGGAGGTGGAGAGGCGGCAGCGCGGAGGTGCGCGGGCGGCCGGAGGCGCGTGGCCGGTAGGATGCGAGGGAGCAGGAGGCGCGCGGGCGGCCTGAGGCACGTGGGGGGCAGGACGCGAGGGGGCCGGAGGCGGGCGGACCACTGGAGGCGAGGAAGATGAGCAACAAGGCGGCGGCCGGGGGTTTCAACGGAGATGCGAAATGTATGGTGAATTGGGGATTAGGGTTAACTGAGAACATATGGCTAAATTTCTTCTAGAAAATTTATTTCTGTAATTCCAATTTTAACCTTCATATTAAAGGTACTTCTTAATTTTTTTGAAGCATTTAAGATGGTACTCCTTAAATCTAATATTGGAGTACCAAACAAAATTAACCATTAGATAAGAATAAATGAATGGCTCATATTTGTTTAGGGGTACCGGAAAAGAGCTACTCGAGAGGAAGGAGTACCGGGGAACTCCTTGGGTCCGGACGGTTCTGCCCCTCGTTGTAGGCTTGCTTCACTGACTAACAGTAGTTCAAAAAGGCACCATCGAACTAGTTCGTTAGTAGCATCAGTCCTTATTCCAAAAGAGAAAGAGAAATGAGGCCAAGCAGTACCTAATCACTCTCTTTTATTAGTCTATCTCATTATTTTAGGAATGATGTTGTCTAATGAGGATAGGAGATTAGTGAAGAGTACTACTATATTGCCTATTTCAGAACTATGAGACACATTTTCATGTTCTCTTCTTTACTCCTTTCTTTATTGTTCAAAAGTGATCCTTGATTTTTTTTCTGGTATTTTTGCTCAGTTTAGCTGAATTTTATTTTATTTTTTGTTTATTTTATGAACTTTTTTACATATGACTTAATGGTCAAACATGGTTTATCAGAGGGAAGAGTGACTAGAATAATATTTCTGAGAAGGATGTGACTATTGGGCGATGATATGTCCAATAGCCTTAACCGGCGAACATTTGGAGTCGACAAGAGTGCGTTGTGAGACCATCACCACGCTCTCTTACATGTATCGCTGAAAGCATGCTGGCCGCTATCTCAGGCCAGGAAGCTGCTGTTCCTGCTGAATGGGTGTTGGCCTACCATCTTGGGCCACGATGCCACTAACTCCTACCTCTTGCTAGTTCCTTTTAATCCAAGCTACTCCGACGGCCGTAATGTCACCAGTTTTAGCAATTAGAAGCTCCAATAGCTATTTCTTTTAGATTAAAAAAAAGCTCAAAGCCCCAACGCCATTTTTTGAAATACGAAGCAAAAAGTGAACGATAACTAGCATTTACACAACTCATTTGCAGCATCGATCTTTTGAAACTTGGCATACTCAAAGTGATAAATACAATGATCACATAGCAGCACCAACAATGACCGAGTGTTTATAAAACTCAATTACAAGCGTCCTTTAAAACTAAGCACGATAAAACAGATAAAATAAAACCAACACATTGCAGCATCAGCAATGACCGAAATGAACATGGGTAACGACCAGTCTAAATTCTCAAGAAATAGAAATTTACGTAGCCTCGGTCTAGACATCCTCCAAAGCTTCAGCTTCTACATATTCTTGCATCCTTGGATGAGCATGGCTTGAGTTGGAACAAGGTTTTACATTGATATCCTCAATCATCGGATGAGCATGGCTTGAGCAAGAACAATGTTATTTTGGTATCAAGTTATGATATAATTATGTCACAATTATCATAAATTTAGTTTAAGTTATTAGGATATAAAAACTAACTCATATAAGACATGAGAGAAGGTCAGGCACATGTACAAGTTATCATGTTATTGCATTACCGTTATCATGCAAGTCTAATACCATTACTATTAATTTAGTTTACAGTTATCAGGGACATAAAGACAAAATCTATTGTATGCCCTATGAAAAGTGCATGACTTTCGCAAGCTTGTATGCTAGTTTTTAGGTATTACTATATTTTTTTTATTCCTATAGTAGAAAAAACTAGTTGACCAAGAAGAGGCATGACTTAGCACACCATGAAGAAAAAAAAACAACAATACCTTCCAAGCAAAAAGGGGATAACTCCATTTGTTTGCTAACCATGTATAGATAACCTGGTAATTACATCACCACTATGGTGATAGCTATTTACTAAACAATGTTGTAACCATAATAAATTAATTCACCTATAAACTATATTTGCCGCATGAATTTCTGTACTTTAATAATGACGCAACTAAAATATGAAAAAGAGAGCTGGTGTGTTCACCGGATTGGACTCAGAAACAACAGGGACTATTTGAGTCAAGCATACTACAGCAGCTCAGTTGTAAATCAAAAAATGCACCCTCATTTATGCATTAGTACATTAATAGTGATAGTATAAACAAATTACCATGTTGCCGCCATGATGTTGGCCTCGTCATTGATGCTCCCCTCCGTCGTTCATAGCTTCTAATTTGTGTTGCCACTGACCGAATCAGACCAAATCGAGATGGTTGGCAAATTGGCAGTGGAATGGAATCTATGGGGGGTAGAAGCTTCATCACCTAGGCGGATTCCGGTGTGAAATTTAGCTCTAACGGAGAGGTTTGTGGATGAATTGACTTGGATCTACCGTCGGCATGCGTGGGTTTAGAAAAAGTGCTTAGTGGCTAGACGGGAGAGACATGGGGAGTCTCATGGTGGCAGATAGCGGGGGCGCCGGCGTGATGGTGCGGTCAGCATCCTTGGCACGGAGGTGGAAGCTGAGGCGGCAGGAAACAGGAGAACACGAACACGGCGGAGGGGAGCTTGGTGAGGCGGCGGAGGAAGGCGACGAGGTAGGAGGGGCGGCAGCTGCAGCCAAATCTGGTGAGAGCGAGGAGGGTGAGAAAAGCTATGATAATTTCAAAAGAAGAAGATACGAACCTGGAGGATGAAGCTATGTTAGATTGATCGACGGTGTGTAAGAGTTCGTTCAGTAAGACTGATAGGAGAACGTTCTCCGGTTAGATTTTTCGTTCTGAGAAATGCTATAACAGAGAGATGGCATAAATTAGAGTTGCAAGAAAAATAATGGCACTTGAGTATAGGCATTTGCTTGGTGGCGAAAAGCAAAATTTTCCGTTTTAGAGATGATTTTTCTAATGTTCGAAAATCGTGGCCACCCTTAACGGTGCTGAACATATCTTCCTTTTGACGTGTTCATCCGAGTTAAGGCCACGTTTCGAACGTGGGATTTATTTCCGGTGAAATTCCTGTGGAATCACTGCTTTCAAACATGGCCTAAAAGAATTTTCTTTTTGAACAGGCCTAAAACAAAAAGGTAATTAACTGATGGGGTTTGAACTTTAGTCTTACCAGGATAACGTGCCTAACAGTTAAAAGCTTGAAACGTCAAAAGGCTGGCACATCTAAACTCCAGAGTCCGATAGACTCGGAAGCAATTTGACTGATGGTTTGCATAACTACGGTCTATAAACTGCCTCCTTATTTGCTCCGTCAGAATCGGTGGCTTTTCCCTTCCCATTTTGTTAGTTCCGGTGATACAGTAATCGTACATCCCAGTTTAGTAGTTCATATCACACTGTTCACTTCATCTCTAAGCATCAAGTACTACTTTCTGGTCATGTCAAGAAACAACAAAACAGATGGCTCACCAAACATGTTTAGCTCTATCTGACACTGAGAACTGCACTCGTACAATGGGCCTTCAATTGACGATCATTCGTTGCAACAAACATTTTCCGATGGGCCCTTACCTCTGTCAGAACGTGTCTGCGCGGTCGGCATCACAACCCGCACGCCTTCTTCTTACTTACTTCTTCCCTTTGCTCCTTCAGGCTACGGTCCAGCTCATGATCACTCTACTTGCAGCGACACACAACCATGAAACAACCAGCTTTCAACCACAAAACAATCAACTGCCTACCCAAAAAAGCTTCGAACTGCACAAAATGAGCTTCCATCCAATAAAATCAATCTTCCAACCTGGTGAAATCGGGCTACCAACCTACAAAATCAAGCTTAAAGTCGAGCTTCCCGCCAACAAATTAGCAGACCCTAGTGTTCGCACACGAACACGTCACCGTGTACCCCCGAGGCCGAGCGCGATGCGCGGGACACGGAATCGGGGGAGACCCGCCGGGAGCGCGATACGCAAGACACGCCGGCGGGTGCTTTTGGGAACCCGAAACCCCACACCCCCGGGAGGGACCCCGTCAGGAGGTGCGGCGGCTATGGGCTGCCCTAGGTCGACCTGATCGCCCCTAGGGCCTCGAGTTTCGTTGCCGTGAAACACGAAGAACAACGAAGAACGAGAAACATAAAACAGAGGGAGAAAATAGTAGATGAAAAGATAATAGATTGATTGCGTCGATTGGGAGAGTTCCACCTCAATCGGCCACATACCCTTCATATTTATAGGGTACGCCCGGTCTTTGAGCTACAATAGGACTCTATCTCGTACAAAGATATATTTCCATACAATCTTGAGATAACTTCCTAATCGGATTGAATTAACCGCCGTGATCTAGACTCCGCCTCGTATACGAGATGTCTTTCCATATTATCCGGGAGTCTTTCCAAATCTCGGACTTTCCTTTAAACGCCTTGATCTGCCCCTATTCCTTGCGCCCCAAGTTAAGGCTTCGAACACAAAAGACTTCTCCTTGAAACCTGGTGTCTTGGCCTATCCGCAGGATACCTCGGGAACGTCACCAACCGTCCACCGACTTGGCGTTGCTGGGAATCGGTCGTGCCACGTAGAATCCGTCTTGGATCCACTTGGGACCGCGAATGCTCGGGGACGTGAGTACTCGGGAGCACGAGTACACGAACGCTCGGGGACGAGTATTCGGGAAAATGAACGCTCGGGGCGAGTACTCGGGAACATGGACGCTCGGGGACGAGTACTCGGGAACACGAGTGCTCGGGGTCCGTCACTCGGACTTCATCAATGCTTGGCACTCGGGAGCGTTGTTCAGGATCCCCTGCTCGGGAACGCGAGCACTCGGGGACACGAGTGTTCGGGGGCGCCAGCACTCGGGACCACGGGTACTTGGGAACGGGCACTCGGGACTCGAGGCGCCGCACCACTCGGCATGGGCTGCGATTCGGTAACATTGTAAACCTTGCCCGACGCACTCGGTCCATTTGGGGTACTGCCAAATTTAGTCGTCAACACCTAGATTACACACCTCTCCTATCTCCTCCTCCAGTGCCGGCGCAGGCGCCGCGTAAGGGGTGTGGCAAACGCTGAGGGAAAGCCGCAGCAGAGAAAGGGAAGAGAGAGTACTTCTCCTCGTCGCGATGCTGATAGGAGAGAAAGGAAACAGAGCAGAGTGGAAGTCGGGAAGAAAGAAGAAAAGGCAACGGGGGATGGAGTGCGCGCCCCCCACCAAAACGCGCGGTGCTGCTGCTGTCTGGCGGCGAATGACCGTGCGATATGTTCATTGCACGAATTCTATTTCTGACATCTAAAGCAGCTAAAACCCACGTGGCAAAGTCAGTATACGACTCGTCATTCGTACATAATCTGCCGGCAAGAAGAGGACTTATATCAGATCACCACCATTTTTGACAAAAACAGCATGTATCCCATGCATGCCTACAACCTGCTTAATCTAATGCAACTGGATTGTGCTTTCTGAAACCTTGAGTCATTTAGTATACGGCTTACTGTTGCAATCATCTAAACCTTTTTTGACTGAAACCAAGTTTCAAGAAATATACGTGATACATATACATAATATAGAAATACATAGCCTATGTAAAAGTGACACCAAGTACTAGTAGTATTAGGCTTATCCAAATGTCTAGGATTCTAAGGTGGTCGCTGAACTGTATTCATTTAAAATCCAATATTCATTTAAAAATCTATAACTTTTAAATCGAGTATGGACGAATATGAGAGCATACATTTCATGTTTGTTTGAGTAATGGCAAGAGGGTTCCCAAATATCATGCTAAGAATAGTTAGGATTTCTAGAAGAAGTGCCATTGTCTAGTGAGAAATGATCCAAATCACCGTCAGTTCGAACCACCGTGTTCCTTACTACTACCTCTGTTCAGACACCTCATGTTTTAGAAAATACAGTCAAAAATTTCTAATTTGAGTATTAATACATAAACACTATCTATATTAGTAAGGTAAAAAAAATCACTAACGGGAATAATATTCTTTATAATTTCATACTTACATAGTCGTATAAAAATTAATAATCAAATTTGTGTACCAGAGACCATATTAGAACCTAAAACATCATTTATTGTTGATCAGATGGAGTACTAAATCTTCGAAATTGACCATGGAACAATTTATAGCTATCCGTGGAACAAAAACTGATAATTAGTTGGACAAGTCAAAATTCATCATGGAAAAATTTACGGCTATTAGTGAAATGATGGTGAAAACATAGCGGTGCATGATTGAAAGAGCTCGCGGAACAGTTCAACTCTTCTGGAGGAACAAAAGATTGGCGGTAGAAATTTAAAGTGTTAGTAATTAACAATTCACCAGTACTAATGAAACAAACAAAAGTAATTAGTGGAGCAAATCGAGAGTGAATGTGGAACATTTCAAAGCTTATATGGAAAAACGTAGGTGCTTGCGGAACAATTTAAAATGTTTAGTGGAACAAAATAGAAAATGCCCGTGGAATAGACAAACTGTGCTTGTTCAACAATTAAAAATTAAATATTATGAATTGGGAATATTTTATTAGCCAAAAACTATTTGTGGAACAAAAAAAAAGATAGTGAATAGAAATGAAAATACTATGCCTTTACATAATAATGAACCTAAAACATACCCGTCTGAACCAAAAGTTCCCTAGACAACCGAACCACTGCACATTCTGTTGTTTAGTTCTCAGCAAACCCACTCCGAAAACACAGGCGTGTGCGAGAGCCTTACTATGTGTGCGACAGCCTTACTGGACCTAGCTCAAGAAGTAGTCAGGAGTGTGCGGCGTCCTGCTATCTCTTGTAATGAGCAGGATATACGCGACACGTTTAAAGGTATTCAAATATGTAGTAGTAAGCCTAAGAAATATAGTATAGGATTATGCATATAGAATAAATGATACAGGGCTAGTGCTAAGCTAGACAATATGAGCGCCTGCCTTGGGCCCCTCATTTACGGTGGCCCAACTGCCGGTTTCATTAAGAAGAAGAGATGGTTTATGTACAGGAAAGTCTTGCGGTCAAAGAAAAAAGATTATATGATCACACGTGTTGCCAACCTCCTTTGGGCTAAATTTTTCGCTGTCTTATATGCCACTTCCAGGACCTCCATCAAATTTCCTTGGAAAATGTGGCGGTTCCACTCAAGCCAGATGTTCCAGAGCACTACGAGCAGCACCTCGCCAAACTTTGCTCTCTGATCTTTGTCGAGTGGGCTCGTGTTCTCCATCCAGCAATCGTCAAGCGAGCAGCTATCAAAAATATGGATTGTGGTGATGGATTGCCAGGAGGATACAATTGCCCAGACACGTACATCTAGAAAAAAGACATTCTCTGGCAAGATGTTCATTAGTTTCAAAATTGACACCGTGCAGATGACAAGCCTGATCATAATCCCAACCTCTCATTGCCAACCTATCTCCCGTTAGCGCCTTCCTATGCAACAAAAGCCAGGCGAATAGCTTACATTTCAGTTCAGTTTTCGCCTTCCAAATCTTGTCAGCAGAGAAAGGTGCCGTGGTACTCGCAAATTGGCCACAAAAGAAGCTCTCAGTACAACACTTATACAATATCATTAATAGTACAATGTCTCAAAAGAAGCTCTCAGTACAACGCTTACACAATATCATCAGAATCTAAATAACCAAGAATATCTTGGTACAATTCCACATCACATGGAAGTTGTACCGGTAGATGACCCTGCTTTTGTAGTCCATATTTATTTAAATGAGGAATTTTATAATGATTGCTTCCCCTACACTTCATAATCTCAATCATGCACGATTGAAGAGTCAAAAAAACTTTATTCACCTTTGATGATTCATATTCAGCAAATTCTTTCTCTACTGATTCAATGAGCTCATCTGTGGTTTTTGAGGACGTTTTGTAATGCAGCGACTGGATGGAACTAAAGAAACCAGGGTCTAAAATATTTAGGTCTGCAGAATTTGATGGTTGACACATCAACCGAATGTCAAACCCGCTTCTTAAAGCAACTGAGAGAAATTCTATATCTGTTGGATCGACATGTGCCTTAGCATTGTCCTGTTGTATAAAAATGGTCTTACCAGCATCTTCTCTAGGCCACTTGGCTTGAATGGCTGGTATTACTTTCTCAATAAGATATGCTCGCATGACTTCTCTATTGACTGTAATCGATTTTGTGACCAAGGTCCCAGCATCTCTGTTTACACTTCGTCTTTGTGCTGCTACCTGTTACAGAAAAGAAAATTGATGCTAAATTCAAGAATGCAAATGAAACATTGGAATGAAAAAATTTGTAGTACTTTAACGGTACCTTCTTGACAAATGGAAAAATTCATATTTTGCCAGAAAATATTTCATTTCCCTAGTCATCAAACCTTGGCCGTGCTAGAGCCACTAGGAACATCACTTTTCCAATGAATTTCTTATTTTGAATGGTACGCAACGGGTCTTCTTCTGGAAGCAAATAAAATGTCTTTGACTTTTTTGTCATGTTGAACCATTTTTCATCTATATGCACAATGTTGTACATATCGACAAATTTTGGCTCATGAGGCAATGTGTTCTTGTCTAGCATGGACATGCAAAATTGCAACCAAGGTCGCTTGTTCTCTTCCCTTAGATATGGCTTTAAAGAACTAGAGTGGCGACGAAGTTGACCTTGCTTGAATCGCCTGTGTAGTGTAGAGTAACCTACATGCATCTCCTCAGATAATGATCTTAAGTTTGTTCTTTTATTTAAGAGAATATTAGCAACTACAGAAAGATCAACTTGAATTCTCTTGCGGCCACAATTTTTGTTTTCCTATGGGACACATCTACATTTGTCCAATGTGCATTTTTTGCTATCTTCCAGAACCTTTGTACTGTCCATATAGATACAGAAAATAAGGCAGAAACTTTACGAGTCGTGTTTTGACGCAATTTTCCATTAGAACTTCTTTCAAGCAGCGCATGGTAAATTGCTTGTCTCTGGCCATTTGACAAAAATTGCCTTTTGTTTTGTTGCTCATGAGGCGTGTCAAAAATATCTGAACAATAGTAACATGAAAAATAAGAATGCATGATAAAAGGAACTCGCGGAACGTATATTCTTGCTTTGTTTGTACGAACCTGAATCGGAAGCAGCAACACCATCTTGATTAGCATCATGTAAAGTAGGAACATCACCATTAGCCTCAAGGATCGGCTCCTGAACATTGCTTAACATTGAGCTGTTGTCATCAAGCTCATGAGCTACTGTTGATGCATAAACACAGTAAGTATACACATAAGCAAGACGAACTGTGCACTAGCATGTATAGTAGCAGTAAACTTCAAGATTTAGATACTGCTGGTCACACATACCTGCAGTACTAGAAGGGAAAGTAGCAATGCCATCACCATCTTTAGCTTGCTCCTCCTCAAGCTCATCATTAGGCAGACAGTTTAGATCAAATGGATTAGCATTAAGATCAAGATGTGGCCCTAAAGTCTTTAGAAGCCATGAGTGGATGGGAACAAGATGAAAATATATGCATGTATATATAGACAGAGCAAGTACTCCTTTTGACTCTAAAATTTCAATTTGAAAATTTTCTTGTTGGCTCCCATCTCAAATTTTCATGTTGGCTCCAAACTGAAATCTGTTGGGAAGTTTAGCAGACGCACTAGTACTAATTTCCCTCTAAACTGCCTCCAATTTTTTTCACCGAATGGAGCATGCATGCAACCATTAAGCAGCCACTAGTAGTATGCCTAGAGTAGTACTCCAGCAGCTATTATTACGCCAAGAGTTAAATGTCTCAGAGCATTTGCTGCAGAAATGAAAAGGGTAATAGTATCATTTGTTATATTAATTAGCTCTTCCTTAATTCTTGTGCTCAAAGCTAAAACTACTTATATTATGAACCAGAGGGAGTATATTAGTGTCCAGGCCTTAGGGCCGTTTGGACCCCTATACTCACAGGGCCAACCATAGAGCAATATACGCTTATAAGAGGTTTTGAGCTCTTTTCCCCTTAAAGACTAGCCTAATAGGAATAGTTATCCTTACCCTTGTAACTCGTGTTCTGCCTCCTCAAAGACTAGTCTGATAGGAGGGGCTACCCTTACCCTTGTAACACGTGTTTTATCTCCTCCCACGTCTAATGTGAGACTAAACCCAACAAGTCTTCCTCTCACACATCGGCTATACAACGGGTGTCAGTCCTGAAACCATGACCGACAACCTTGAGGTCTCCTGAGATCTATATTTAGTCACCTGGGCTTTGATATACAACTTACACAATCTCGAGCCTACTAAACTAGTAGTTCATCCCCGTTGCGCCCCAGGCCCACTAGCATCTAGATTCAAGGTCCAACAATGCTACGCCAGTTTAGCAGATCGTGGATTGCACAACAATGCATAAATCTGTATTACAACCCTAGAATAGGTTCTAAATTTTCATGCATGTTACGGATGATGCCATTTCCATACCAGTGGGGAGCTCGTATGCACTGTGCGCTGCTGGCCAATTGTTGAACCCAAAAACATGAACTGAATATTGAGCATGAAATAACACGGGTTTCCAAACACTTGAAGAATTGACAAATTAATGCACTCATAATTTGGCTACGTTTGTAAATTTTGATTCGATAAAATGTACAATCTTTCACACATATGTGTGATATCAATAGAAATAAGTAAAGAAACATACAAATTATCACGGTCACGGCTCACGAGCAAGGATGCGAACTCCATCAAAACCACGAGCTAGCACGCACGCCTTCACCGTTCGAACGAACTGCAAGAACAAATGGCGAATGGAGAGCAGTCAATATGGGTGCACATACGTCTCAGTAGTCGAACTGTTGGTAGGTGGTGAACGTCTGGCCGAATTGCCACCACGCCGGCGCCACGTTCTGGAAGAGCAGGTACTGCCCGCCGGTGGTCGTCACGGCGAAGCTCAGCGCCTGCCCAGCGAGCCCGGCGAGGCATTACCGGTTCGCGCCCCAGTTCCGTGGCATCTGTATCCACGCCGTATTAATTGGTCCCCTTGATCCACGCGCTTGCCACCGAGCCGCTGCCGGCGACATTGGTGATGAGCACGAGCTCGAAGTAGTTGAATCCGCCGACAGTGAACCTGACCCCGCCCTGGCGCGAGCACTTGACACGCTGGTAGAGCACGGGCACGATGCCGGCGCGGTAGATGCCGATGTTCTCCCAGGCCAGCTGCGACATGTCGAAGTGGTGCCGCGGCGGGTTGCACCAACCGCCGTTGTCGCTGGGGAGCGCCCCGTTTGGCGGGCAGAGGTTGGTGGCCGATATGGTGATGGCAGTGCCGGGCTTGCACCACTGCGACTTGCTGGTGTCGCAGGTGATTAGGTAGCACTGCCCGCACGATGCGCCGTCGTTGAACAGCGCCTAGCTCAGCGCCGCGTTGTTGATGCCGTACCCTTGGTCGTACAGGTTGCTGTACCCGCACGCCCCGCCCATCGTCCCGGATCCGTCTCTCCCGCCGTAGAACGTAGCTGTCGCCGGCGACCAGTCCGCCGTGCTGACCACCACGCACGCCGCGAGAAGCGCGCACAGAGCCAGCGCCTTCGCCATGCTCATGCCGGCAATAACAACTTCGGAGGATCAGGGAAAGAGACACGAGCAAGACTGGGTATGTATATGAAAGGAATTGTTGATTTGCTGCGACTGTGATGAGTGATCATGCCAAGATTGTAGTGCTTAACTAGGGAGGAGATCAGAACAACGACGGTGATCTCATGTCAGATAAGACGTAATCACTGTGCCAACTCGAAGCACATGCAGTTAGCTAGCTTCTTGTTAGCCAAGGCCTTGACTTGCGCGTTGATTGGAATGATTGATGGTTGCATACATGCAAATGCAGGGATTGAATTCTTTGGTGACTAACATATTCCTTCCACACATATATCGGTGCTTAGATAATTAGTTTTGAGACTACATATAACAGCCGGGGGCTCAAGTCAATCAATCAACCAGTGTTTCAACTTTCAAATGAATGATTCTGGCTTAGATTAAGGTTGTATGATATGCGTGCTCTTGATTCTCCAATGATATATACGCTCCAATCAGTATCTTAGTCGATGAATTGAAATGATTGTTCGTCGTAACATTCATATGCCTTTCTGTAATAGGAGAGACGATGCAGGTTCAGTCGGGTGTGGAGGGACTCTAAAATTTAAAGGAAAAAGTTTATCTGACCCTTCAGCTAGGTGTGCCTACCTACTCCCTGAATGTAATAGGTACCATCTAACCTGCCGCCTTTAAACTGTCCAAAGTAGTGTAATACGAGGATACAAGCTAAAAATTTGCTAAATGAGATGTCCAAAAACCATGCCCAATGGCACAATGCGTGCTTGTACAACATCTACAAAGAAGGTAAATATGATTGGAGAGGACAATTATATTGGTGATGAGATGGATAAAATAATTGCTATTCTTGCCTCTACTAATGATATTACTAAAGTAGACAATATTCCTATCCATGCTAATTGAGGAAAATAAAACTAGTGTGGATGTTAGTTTTGTTCCTAGGAATTTTTTTTAATCCTAATGGTTGGAGAAATAATTATGGTGGGCAAAGCTATAGGCCATATAATAATAATTGTGGTAGCAATAACGAGAATAAGAATTATGGTTCTCATAATACTTCCTCTCATGATTTAGAAATAGTGATCAAGCAATTTGTGGCCAACCAAAAGGAGGAAAATAAAAATTTTAGTGATAAAATTAATGAGCATGGTAATTGTTGGAATGAGTTGACTCAAAAATTTAGCTCCCTAGCTTTGGATATTCATGCTTTAGAAGAAAGAACCAAGAATATAGAGAGATCCATAACTAAGGTAGCCGATAGTCAACAACTTCTTATTGACATATTTTTAGGAAAGCCCAATTCTAATCTCAAAGAGTATATTGAAATGGTTCGCCTTGTTGAAATTAATGATGACGCTCCTGTAATTGCTATCAATAATATTGCTATTGCTAATGCTAATGTGCCTTATTTTGAGGATTCTAATGATGTCAAAAATGCTCCTTCTATTCCAAGTGATGATTGTATGAAAGGTAAAAATGCTCATGATATTGCTTGAGCATTTAGTATGGATGAATTAATTTAGATCATGCATTCTAGTTCTTCTCATGCTACTATTAAGTATCCCACTCATGAGGACTTTGTTAGTAAAATAGCAATGAAAGTGATTGGTCTTAGGAACAAAGAAATACTTAGAGATGAAATGCTACCTCTCAAGTTAGACGACATTTATGAGTCTATTATTAAAATTAAGATTGGTAGTAGTTTCGTTGATGCTTTATGTGATTTGGTGCTAGTGTTTCTAGTATACCTAAATCTCTGTATGAGAAACTAAAATTGGTAAGCTTATTCCTTGCAACATGAAGCTCCAATTAGCGGATTCTTCAATAAAAAAAGGGCGGTGGATATGATTGAGAATGTTACTATTGATGTTAAAGAACGTTCGGTTCCAATTGATTTTATTGTGCTTGATGTTATTGAAGATAATGTCACACCTATTATTTTGGGAAGGCTTTTATTGAGAATAGTAGGTGCCTTAATCAACATGACAAAGAGAAACATTAAATTTAATCTTCCTCCGCACAAATTCATGATGCATTTCCCAGAGAAGAAAGGAAGAGTAATGAAGAGATTGAGGTAAAAATTATCGGGCTTGGAGTCTTAGCTCCAACACTGAAGGAAGAAAAATATTGATTATCTCAAGGTAATAAAGTCAAGCTATTGACTTAAACTAAAGTGCTCTTGGAAAGCAATCTAGAAGTTTTAAAGTCTTTTTTTAGTCTTAGTCTCTTTTCTCTAATTAATATTATGAAGTTTTATTGCTTATGATTGCATGATTATTATTCGAGTTACTTCTGCTACCTCTCTGTTATTTTATTTTTAATCAGTACTGCTCAAACTTTTTTAGAAGATTTATATTTGTGATCCACATGAGGTATGGAGGTTACTGTAAAAATTTGGTGACCTGCACGGACCCCTAGGGCCCACACGGCAGGTTGCTATGGCACCCCCTGCCGCAGCCACCTGCCACGTTCCGCCGTAGTACCTTCATGCTTCTCCAATTATTCATGATGCTTTGTTTTGAATTTTTATTCCTTAATACAAATTTTTCTTGCCTCTATTTTACTGATATAGTTTCTGTCTAGATTTTTATTAGTTTCTGTCCAGTTTTTTAAGTTGTTTTAATTCTTTTATTACCCCTAGAAATATTTGTATGATCTCTTTTATTTGTTTAAGCTCCTCACATAAGAGACTTAGCTTTTATTTTTAGAGCATTAGTTGAGTTTGTATTTGGTCTCTAATAGCTTGAATAGTTGCTTCATATTGTCTATGGAAGAATTAATCTTTTGTAGGAAAATAATTAAGAGGAAACTGAGGTGTTCAAAAATTTCCACCATCATGACGGAAATCCAAACATGAACAAAAGCTTTAAGCTTGGGGGGGATTCCCCCTAATTTCCCAAGTTCCTTATTCCGTTCATTAATCTCATGATATTTGCTTTAATTTTATAGAACTTGATGTGCTTGCTTTAGGTTGACTTAACAAACACCCCTAGTTTTGTTTTTGTTTCTAAATAAATTATCTAGCTCGGGGCCTTTCCTTTTTGTTACTAGTTCTACTTGATCAAAGGTGGTGTTGATGCTGATGTTAAATTGATATGTTATTATCTATGTTAGTCGTTTCAATTTCAGGTATAATGGAAATACTGGAACAATTGCTCTAGGTGTCTCTTGAAGACAATGAGTTGGAAGGAGGCATAATGGTTGATTTATATTTTTTTTCTTCTTTGTCAAAATCATTGAATTATCTTATGCAAAGATTTATGGTAACAATTGTGCATATTGTCCATCAACTATTATTACCTATTAGGACTATTTTTGAGATTGTTACTCATTTGTTAAGGTTATGATGCAATATAGTTAATTTGTCTTGTGATGTTCTTTTACTACCTTGCCATGCTTCACTAAAATTTAAAATAAGAGCATAGTTGTCACTTGTAATGAATATGGGCCAGTTTGTATGTTGAACTGGATTTTAGCCAACGAAAAACATTGTTGGGTATAGTATAAATTGGTTGAAAGATACTTGCTATTTTTGATATGATTCCACGTTAGTCAAGCATGTTCTTAATCCAGTCATTCCACTCCATCTTATTTGCTAACCTCCGCAATACTCGAGTTTGCATTTATCACACCGATATTTTGCATACTTTGTCGGTACATCCAAACCCATAGGGTAAGTCTCTCTAAATAAATAAATAAAATAAAGATAACACCAAGATGGCAGTAAAGGTCATTGAAACAGAGCATATGATTCAAAAAGAAAATAGGAAGAAAAAGACATCCCAAAAACCCTCCAATTTTGCCATTCAAAAAAGCTACAATTTATCCTGTATACTTGCAAGGCAATCAGGTGTATGTGCAAGTTGTCGATTTTAGCTTGTTGTCATCTGCAATCAGTTTTATCCCCCCTCATCCCCAAAATAATAATTGTGGTTACATTATTTTTTAGGTCCGTATTAGTTCATTACTGTTAAAAAAACATTTCTTATTAGTTACTACTTTTAAACCATCTAATGTGGATCTAAAGCATCTTAGATTCCATTGCACTTCACTCTTTTTTTCCCTACGACTTCATTGGTGCCCACTGGATATGTAAATTTTGAGGTGCTATCAAATGCCTTCAACATAGATACACATAATAGATATATAAAAGGATTTCTTCGATAATAGTTTTCATCCTTTTTATGCATTATGTGTACATCCATGTACACACTTGGAGCGCTATTTGCCGGACAACATCGATAATTTAACGAGCTAAATTGCCTTGTGGCTTTGCACTTCAAATTGTCTTTACTTGCCTAAGTAAGGAGCAACCAAGGAGCTGCGTGCCAGGGGGGCACCGTCACTTCTAGTAGATAGTTCTTCTACTTGGTCCATTTTATAAATATTCAGGGGTAGGTTGTTTACTGGAGGTGGACATGTAACGTAAAAGCTCTGAAAGTATTACAGATGGTGATTCATCATATATATTTGTAATCTTGTTGACAACTGAATGATTTGATTTAATATATTTGTATTCAATGAAAAATATAGTTTTCAAGAACCACTGTTGCCAACTTTGTGACGACTACTTTTATGTCATAAGAAGGTACTTATTTGTGACTAATATATATGCTCACAGTTTGTTAGAAACCGTTGGAGATGTTATTCTTGCCTAGCCTATTTGTGACGAATACACAACCATTTTTTGACAGTGCCAGATAATATTCTATGATGAATATGGAGTGTGATGGTTAATTACTACTTGTGACGAATTCAAAGCCATATGTGATGATGGGAGATAATATTCTATGACGAATGTTTAATGTCATGGTTGACAAAAATATATGACGATATACATATCGTCAGGAATAGTTCGACATTTTATGATGTTTCACCTAAAAAACATCATGAGGTACATTGAGCAGCGCACATTACATGACAAGCATTTCATCACAAATTTATGACGAAAGACAATGTTTCATGACATTTTGCCTTTGTCACAAAATCACGAATTTGTTGTAGTACAAGGGACATAAAACCAAGGTATCAAAAACTATCTTTTCCTAGAAAGAATGAAAATTCTGCTATGAATGAACAATTTGATAAGTTTGCTAAAATTTTGTGTTGACTCTAGATGTAAATTCCTTATCCTAATGCATTACAAATTCGTACTTATGCTAAGTTTATGTAGGAAATTGTAAGTAAGAAGAGAACTATTAGTTATGAATCAATTACTACTATATTACTATGTTGGCTAAGTATTCATTTGAAGGAAAAATGCTAGCAAAATTAGGACATCCGGCGTACCAATATCTTGTGTAATTGGGCAAGAAGATATAAATAATACTCTTTGTGACTTGGGCGCCATGGGGATCTGGTTTCCACAGGTGTTACTTTAAAAATGGCTGACAAATCTATAAAGAAACCGGTAGATGTGATTGAAGATGTTCCCATAAGGCTAGATAATCATTTTGTACCTACTGATTTTATTATTCTTGATATGCCTGAAAGACAAAAATCTTTTGATTATTCTTGGTAGACCTTTTCTTAACACTACAAGAGCATCAATTGATTGCTGGAAGGAAATGTTACATTTTGCATAGATGATGAAGAAATAGTCCAAGTACTTCCCCAAGAAATAGTTAATTAAAAATACTCCACTTACCATATAGTTGGATATATCTTTCTCTCTTTTTTGTAAGCTAGAACACTCCTTTCTACATATTATACTGGAAGCCGGTAGCCAAATAGTAACATACAAAAAAAAGTCTAACAAACGAGATTATCATAATTCGCTGTAATGCCAAATACAACCTTACAAGCTTATTACTGCATATCTATTTGATGATTAGAACAATTTGTTTTTATACTTAAAAACTCACAAAGCAAAATGCCTAGATGCTCTTGGACATCGATGTTAAGAGATATTTAAATGTGTGCTCACAAACTGACATTAGAGGTGAAAATGGTTCGTTTACTTTCTAACCAACGTTCTTCGAACGATATTCGGTAGGGAAATCGGATAATTTTCAAACATGGTTTCGGATATGGGTAGTGATTTTTGGTTACAGATATGGATATGATTTAGACATTATCCTACTATATCCATACAAACTTTGGTCAAATAATATCTCGGATAGAACCTAGATAATACCTCAGATAGTATCTGGATAACTCTCATCTACTTAATGTTTTAGTCTAACATATTATGGGTTGGTTTCACCTAACATGCAAACCAACCTACATGAACGTGGAGCATGGTTGTGTGATGTTAATATGGGTCATGCTGACAGTTAAGTGTGGCTCATTAGTTATAGAAAAATTGAAGGCTTGAAACTTCTTCATTTAGACTCTAAATCAGGCAAATGATATGTTCATAGCTCGATAAGATACTCGATATGGTGCCATCTAACTTGAGGTTTTGAACTTCTTTTGATAGGTGATATCCTACGAATATTTTAGATTTATGTTTTTTCTGTGATGTGCGGCAAAATATTCGTTACCGTATGATATTCCATAGTTAGCTGCTCCGTATTCGTGACCGATATGATCCGCGTCCGTATTTGTATCTGGTTACTATCGCTCCAACTCTGAATCTGAGAAATATATGGTTTAGGATATTGTTTAAGCGATAAATATTCGTATCCGCTCTGATTATACACTAACTGACATACGATGTATTTGCACGTACGGAGACGTGCTCGGTAAAATGAAACTAGCAATACTCCGATCTACAACTGGAAACTGGCCGAACATTTTACCATGTTTCCGCCATCTCCCACTAAGTTCACTTGTTAAACTACATGAGGTGAGCTTCACAACAGTGGAAGAATTGACAAATGAATGCACTAACAATTTGTTGAGTATCTGCAATTCTTGATTCGATAAGATGTACAATCTTATATACATGTATATGTATACGTGTGATGTTGTAGATAGAATTGAAGAGAAAAATGATGCAAACTCTGTCAAAACCACGAGCTAGCACAGGTGCCCTCGCCGTTCGAACGAACCACCAAATCTAATGGCGCACGGAGTGCACTCCGTGTGCACGTTTCAGTAGTCGAACTGCTGGTAGGTGGTGAACGTCTGGCCGAATTGCCACCACGCCGGCGCCACGTTTTGGAAGAGCAGGTACTGCCCGCCGGTGGTCGTCACGGCGAAGCTCAGCGCCTGCCCAGCGAGCCCGGCGAGGCATTGCCAGTTCGCGCCCCAGTTCCGTGACATCTGTATCCACGCCGTGTTGGTCCCCTTGATCCACGCGCTTGCCACCGAGCCGCTGCCGGCGACGTTGGTGATGAGCACGAGCTCGAAATAGTTGAACCCGCCGACAGTGAACCTGACCCCGCCTTGGCGCGAGCACTTGACACGCTGGTAGAGCACGGGCACGATGCCGGCACGGTAGATGCCGATGTTCTCCCAGGCCGGCTGCGACATGTCGAAGTGGTGCCGCGGCGGGTTGCACCAGCCGCCGTTGTCGCTGGGGAGCGCCCAGTTTGGCGGGCAGAGGTTGGTGGCCGATATGGTGATGGCGGTGCCGGGCTTGCACCACTGCGACTTGCTGGTGTCGCAGATGATGAGGTAGCACTGCCCGCACGACGCGCCGTCGTTGAACAGCGCCTGGCTCAGCGCCGCGTTGTTGATGCCGTACCCTTGGTCGTACAGGTTGCTGTACCCGCACGCCCCGCCCATCGTACCGGACCCGTCTCTCCCGCCGTAGAACGTAGCTGTCGCCGGCGACCAGTCCGCGGTGCTGACCACCACGCACGCCGCGAGAAGCGTGCACAGAGCCAGCGCCTTCGCCATGCTCATGCCGGCAATAACAACTTCGGAGGATCAGGTAAAGAGACACGAGCAAGACTGGGCACGTATATCAAAGCAATTGTTGATTTGCTGCGACTGTGATGAGTGATCATGCCAAGATTGCAGTGCTTAAATAGGGAGGAGATCAGAACAATGACGGTGATCTCATGTCAGATAAGACGTAATCACTGTGCAACTCGAAGCACATGCAGGTGCATGGAATTAGCTAGCTAAGGCCTTGACTTGCGCGTTGATTGGAATGATTGATCGATCGATGCATGCAATGCAAATGCAGGGCTCGAATTATTTGGTAACGAACACATTCCTTCCACACAATATCGGCGCTTAATTTAAGTTTGAGATTAACTGGGGCTCAAGTCAATCTAATGAAACAGTGTTGCAAATGATTGGACGCATTTATTGGTTCCTGCTTAGTTTAAGGTTGCTTGGTAGTGTTCTCCAGTCTGTATCTTAGTAGATGAATTGAAGATCATTTATCGATGGAAAATGTTATACATATGTACACTGAGTTTTGCTTTTAGTAGGATAAAAGAAATTTCGTTGCACAGAAAAAATGTTTCGCCCCAGCGTGGCCCCAGACAGCCGCTTCTGCCTTTATATTCCTGAAAATGACCAACAACATGGTGTGGACGTTGCGAAAGACCCATCTATTCCTCTCGTTTCAGATTTCCCACGAGATGAGCATTAGAAGGGATGTGATTACCATTTTTCAGCGCGCCCTATACCGCCAAGTACTTGCCGGAGGCCGAGAAATTCCAAAGGATGGTGTCTGACATATCACTGGCGAGCTGAACTTGGCTCACCTGAGCCCACAGGGAGAAGAATTCTTTTTTGTGCTCGACGGTGAGGCCCTCATGGATGTCAATCTGATTCACCCAAGAGTTTTCGGTCGTGGCCTTCCTAACGCTCCACTTTTTCGTTTTTGAAGCCACATAGATCAATGCAGCGATTTCCTTAGGGTGTAGCCTAGCAAGCCATGCTGAATACCGGAAAGGTGCAGTCTGGCTATTACCGATGGTGATGATCGTCGCCGCGTAGAAGAGTTTCATGTCCACCTCGTCACATGGGTTTCCCATCCCAACCCACGTTTTTGCTGAGTCTGTCCACTTGAACCATGTCCATCGTAATCTCAGCACTCTTGCAATTTTTTGTAGGTGTTAGATACCAAGACCACCTAAGGTGGTGGAACGGCAGATGGTCCCCCAATTGATCTTACATTTCCCCTCGGATGCCTTGTCTATTCTACTCCATAGGAAAGCATGCCTCAGCTTGTCAATGTTCTTTTGTACCCTAGGTGGAACAACGCGTAGGGGAGGTGTGATAGCCGGCTTGAGATTTTAGGACCGACTTGACAAGGACGCCTCTCCCAGCCGCGGTCATGTGCTTGCCTTGCCAAGAAGCAAGTCTGGCTGCGATCTTATCCTCGAGGTGTTGAAAATCCAACCTCTTCAGCCACCTAATTGACAACGGCAAGCCTAGGTAGCGCATCGGGAAGGTCATTTGGATTGCTGGGAAGCTATGCAAGATGTCAGGTCAGTCGACCTCACTATATTTGATTGGGGCAACCGAGCTTTTCTGGAAGTTCGTGCTCAATCTGGTCACGTCTCTGAAGTTCTACAGGATTTGAGTTAGACTTTGTATGTCCTCTTTTGTGGGTGCCACAAAGATTGCAGCGTCATCCACATACATGGAGGTTCTGAAGGTGGTCCCACAGCCACACAGCATGTGTAGGTACACTCGTTGTGTGGCCATATCCAGGATTTGCTGTAGAGGGTCGATGGCAACGACAAAAAGTAATGGGGACATGTAAAAGACCATCATGTAATACTAACATGACATCAGTGTAGACTCATTAGAAAAATAAAATGGATTTTTCATCCCATGCATACATGTAGGCATTTGCAAAAATACATAATGTCGAAAACCCTAAACTTTGCCCTAGAATCAGCGTAAATAAAAATATTGAACCCAACCACACAGAAACATCTTTCCCAAAATTTTCATAAGCTCTAATCAGATCAAATACCCCCCACAAAAAATTTCAAACCTTTTGGAGTTGAATTGTACATTTAAACAAATGTTTTACCAAAACCCAATCCTGGACATAAATAAATAGGTCAATTGGGCTACCTTCCTCTTCCCCAAAAATTATGAAATTTCATATTTAGAAGTTATTATTATAAAAGACTTAAATATACATTTTTTAAAAATAATTGAAACTTAGTTGGACTACCTATAATTCAAAACCTATTTTAAGTTATTTTACATTTATAATTAACTACAACCTAAATGAAAATATTATATTCTAAAAGATTTCCTAGATATTCTATATGTCCCTAGGATCATCTATGAATTCTTCCAAAATTTTCGAATCTCACTCGAACCTCTGTTTCTACAATAGTAAACTAAAATGAAATAAAAAGAAAAAATAAAAAGAAAATAAAAAATGGGCCTTCTTACCTGACTAGGCCAAGTCGGCCCAGTTCTACTCCGTCTTCCCGTGCTGGACCTTGCCCCAACTCCTTCCTCAGCACGCCCGCGGTGTCACCCTCACTGACTGGCGGGCCGCAATGCCAGGCTGCCGCTGACGTGTGGTTGACCGCCGCCCTGCGGCCAGCGACCTCGCTTGCGCCGCTCTCCTCTCCCAGGGTATAAAACCCCCCACCTCGGTAGCTCCACTCCCCATTTTCCCCCTTGTGTTGTCATCCTCTCTCTCTTCTTCTTTACCGCCGAGAAACACCACCGCCACCGCCTTCGTTTCTTCTTCGACGAGCAACTCCGGCACAATCACCAACCGACGGTTTTCAAAAAGGAGCCCAACGGTAGCTTCTTCCTCCGCTCCGATGACTCCGCCACCGGCGTCTACCTCGAAACACCAGCAAGCTCAGGATACGTGGCCACCACCCCAACTCCTGTAGCTCCTAGAGCACTTCGCCAACTGCCTACAACCGTTGTGAAGCTGACGTCACCGAGGTCACCCTCACCGAAGTCACCATCATCACCGGCGTCCTTGACAACCTCACCACCGTGAGCTTCCCGTCGATGTCACCTCCTCCGGTCATGATTCCAGCAGTAAAGGGGAATTAGGCAACGAGGGTTATTTTGAAAATGATCACCAGCAAGAGTACTACCCCAAACAGCAAGGCAAGCATACTCGCTTGTTGAAAATATTCCAATTAACTTATATCATGCTTGATTGATGAATGCATTGCTTGAGGTGTGGTTTGAACGATGTTTGTGACTATGATGGATATCAAAATGTGATCACTAGCATGGGTAGGCATGTATGAGATTCCAGACCAGCAAGATTGTGGTTTTAAGTCATCTAATAACTACTTGAACCCTAAGAAATATGTGAGAGGCAGGAAAGTATTCCCATTGGGGGATTCGATGGGTTGGAGCCTACTCGATCTCAGACCTGGGATCTTTTCATTGAACTGTAATGTGAGTGTGGTCGATAATGTCAGGAAGGGTAATGGAGGGTCAACCATGCACCCACGAGCTTATCGAGGCACTTTGGTTCGAGGTTAGGGTGGAATTAACCCTTCCTCGACTACACTTGATTCGGGATTGTGGTGGATTTAGCACAGTCCCGAAATCTCTCTAAGTCAAGGAGGATTTAGAGTTAATTAAATGGAATGATTGTAATGTTGATCATGATGGAAATCTGAGAATGGTTGAAGCCATGTTGTTCAATAATTGTTATTGGTTGAGTGGTGTAATCCTATTCCTATTTGCTTGAGGTTAAGTATGACTTAACAATGGTGAGCTTAAATTGATATGATGGTTCTTCTCACATGCTCAAACTTGAGATTAGCTTGATTTTGGAATGTTTAACAAAGTGCTTACCTTGATTTCTTTAACCACATGATAGTGACATGAAATGGGTGAATACTATGGTTCTACTTGCCATGTCATGTTAACTTGGAATAACTTGCTAACTTATCATTCATTTAATCATCCCATGTCTAAGTTAATTTGGAATAAGCACTTTAGTATCTTGCGAGTATGAAAGTACTCACTCAGGGATTCCATTGCTGTAGGTGGTCCTAGCATAGACGGGTTTTTTGATTCTGAAAATGCTGCATCTGATGTTTAATTGCAAGTTTGCTTGTCTTAGTCATGAGGTTGTTGTGTAAAGCTTTTGGGAGATGATGTAGGTGGTCATCTGGGAGATGATGTAGGTGGTCATCTCCATGTTTTATAAGATCTTCCGCTGCTGGTTTTATATTGGTGTTTGATGTAAACGACTTCTGAGTCGTGTTGTGTGAATGTTAAGTTCTTATCCCAGGTATAGGAGTTGTTTACTACCTTATAACTCCTTTCTAGTAGGGTTTTGTTGTGATATTCGAGTTGTTATCATGGCTTCCCATACACCATGCATGTACGAATTGAAATGTATGGGGAAGGCCGTAAAGAATTAGGGTTCTCCCCCTTGTTGCAGTGGATTCGGTAGAGTGACCCACTAGCCGAAATGTTGTGCCAGCTATGAAGGGTGTGGATGATCACCAGACTCCTTCGGAACTAATGCATTTACTAGACTTGAGAGCGAACCTTGGTTCTTTATAGGGTTTTGGAATTTCTTTTAAATTGTGTTGCAAATGGGTTGTCTTCACCCAGCTTGGCCAACGGTGATGGCATACGCTAGTGCTGCGTACGATATCTTGACCTGGTGTCGGATCACCCAACGGTGATAGATAAATATGATGAATACGCGTATGGTATCTTGGGTGATTGCTCGGGTATTCAGACTTTGCATCGCATACGAGTTGGTTGGAATTCTGGTGTCCTGACAAGACAGGGGGTCCCCTTGCCTGAGGCCTCGGCCATGGAGGATAGGGTTGGTAGTTACCCCGTTGAGAAAAACTTTGGATGATAATGTGGCGAGAAGCACGATAATCCCATTGTGAAATCTCTTGGGAAACCTCTTCTTTGCAACAGGTCAAGATATAATCCCAACTAACTTAATCGAATGCCTTCCTAATGTTGAGCTTGAAGAGCAAATTTGGTGATTATTTCTATGAAGACATCGAGCTAAATTCTTCACGGACATGAAGTTGTCATGGATGTTTTTTTTTATGAAGGCACTTTGGGGTTGTGATATGAGCTCATGCATATGTGGGGCCAATCTAAGCATGAGCATTAAGGCGACAATCTTAGCAATGGCATGGATTAGACTAGTGGGTTGGTACTTCAATATGTCCTCCGCCCATTCCTTTTTTGGCAGGAGGACAATGTCGGCTGAATTGAGCCAACGAAAGTTTTCCACCCATAGGTTGCCGAACAAGTTGATGGCCTGCAAAACCTCATGCCTAATTATGTCCCAGCAAGCCTTGTAAAAAGTGCCGGTGAATTTGTGGCATCTGCAGGATGGTGTGAACGACCTCATTCTCCTGAAAATCGCCACCCATGCCATGCAGGTTGCATTGCCCCTGGTGCATTTCTTGCCAATTTAAATGGGCATGCCTAGGGGACCCTCTCCTGATGCATTGGAGAAGTGTTGGTTCACGATGTGCTCTTTTTTCTCATGGTTGATGACCCATCCGTTATTGTGCTTTAGACGGTGGATGTTGTTTTTCCTCCTCCTCCCATTCACCCTTAGGTGAAAGAATTTGGTGTTAGCGTTTCCCTCTTTTAGATTAGAGATTTGAGCACATTGCTTTTTTCCTTGAGTGCTCTAGCATGGCTAAACTAATTACTCTTCTCTTGAGTCTAGCTCTAAGGTCTCTTTCATCTGCCGATAGAGGCCTAGAATCCTGGGTGATGTCCAAGTGAAGAATGATGTGCAGGGCCATGTGGAAGTGCAGTTTGGCATTCGAGAAGAGGCCCGTACTCCATTCCTGTAGGCGTTGCCCCATCCTACACAACTTCTGAAAAGGATCTGGCATGGCTCTATATGCCTCATTGGCTCATTCCAGGCCTCACGAACCACCTGCTGGAAGCCTGGCAAGCGAATCCCAAAGTTCTCAAACTTGAAAGTTTTGGGTTTCATAGGTCCATTATCATCGGCCAGCAAAAGATGGCAGTGGTCCGATAAGGGTGATGAGAGGGTGTGAAGGATATATGTGTCGAAGTAAAAGTTACAGTTGCATTGTAGAAAAAGTGTTGAATTTGCACAGTCAATTTTCACGCTCATTGCTCCGAGTGAATCTCTTTTAACTCGCAGGCATCAAGCGTGGCACTAAATCTGTTAATTCTGCTTCTACTAACATTGTGCTTATTCTTGTTCCTTGCCTTATAAGCTTCATTGAAGTCCCCGAGGGCAAGCCACTTATCTCCTCCTGCCGGCTTTTGCACAATGAGCTCGGCCAAGAATTCATCTTTGCGTTTTGAGACAGTCGGCCCATACACAGAAGTGATCTTGAAAACCGAGTCGGAGTTCACCACTTGGGTCAGGGCCGAGAAGCAAAAAATGCCAGCGTGAATATTTGTGATTTGAATAGCATTCTCATCCTAAAGCATTAGGATTCCGCCTCTTGTACGTGCTATCCACCGGACGATGAGCGAAGCACTTCAATCTGTTGCCTCCAAGGAAGCAAGCGGTGAATTGATCAATGTCGTCGAATTTTGTCTCCTAGAGACGGACAATGTGACAAGTGGAGGAGGTGGCGATTGTTCCGTGCATGGTAATTCTTCTATTTGGACAATTTAGTCCTCTGACTTTCCAACTCAGTATGTTGATTTTTTGCTCAGACATTGGACACAATTGGAGCATCTAGGGGTGGCATGAATGTTGCCTGGGGCAGATTGGACGTATTAGTGTCCTCCGAAGGAGTGGGCAGCCAAGCAATAGAATTTAAACTGACATTGGCGTTGAAAGCGCAGCACAGATGTGCATACAAGTTTGGGTTACACGCAGCCAAACTAACACTGAGCAAATTGCTACCCTGCAGGCCCATCTGGCCACCCTTGACAACAGCGAAAGAATTCAGGTTACATGAAGCCAAAATAACACAGAGCAAACTGCTGCCCTGCAGGCCCGTCTGGCCATCCTTGACAACAGCAAAAGAAACATGCTTTGCTAACATTGGATAACTGGGATATCTCAACCGCGGCACAGAGGTGGCAGGCATTAGGTTGTCGCTGTTGGCGTCGCGACGTCGTGGTCGAGGCCGTCTTCACCGCCGTGGATTATGACTAGTGGCTATGATGTGCTTTTACATACTTCATGTGCATCTTGATTCTTGCATGTATCACTCTTATCAATACTGCAGCGCATGCACTTCTGTAGACATTTAGAGTAGTTTTAGCAGCGAAGTGCACATACGTGCTCCCGTGCTACATAGGGTCGGTGCCAGTCGCCGAGGGCCTTGGTGGCCAACCTGGCTCCAACCCTCCCCCTCCCAAAATGAATTTTTACTCGCGTATACACATCTAACAGCCATGCCATTTTTGCCTAGTCTATCTAAGCACTCAATGATTCACATATGCTCCCGTTCTTCTCTCAAGAGAATCTAAACTACTACTCTACTGGCTCTTGAACCGTATGTGCATATCTTCCCCTCTTCTTCTTCCCTAACGTACAAGTCCCCCATTTTTAGATCAAGTCAATACTTCTCCCCTCCAAAATCCCCATCACACTCCCTTATTCTTTCTTCTCCCGTTCTCGACTGTTGTCGTTCAAGGTCAAGCGTGTAGCTCCAAATTTTTGTGTTGTGGTTTGTGGACGCAATTTCTTGCACGGACAAGATTTCATTACGGGTTTAACATTTGCATATTACTGATTGGCATTAGCCAATTGGCCCCCTCTTGATTCGCAACTGGCAAGTGTAGTTTCCAATATTATCTTAGCGTGTATACAGAACGTGTACACGTATGTATACATGGTGGAGTGTATAAGTTGTGTGCATCGTCTTATACTTACAGTTTCTTTTTATGAGCAGCGCGATAGTATTTTTTCTCGGATAAAACAAACAGATAGCGCTAGTACCAAATGTGTTCTGTAAACTCTCAGCCGAAGTGTCTAAGGAATTGACGTACGATCGTTGATGAACCAAGTGCGTATGCGGTCTTCCCGAATTTAGCTAAACTGCTATTGTTTTCTCATTCGCTGCTACAGCAGGGAAGGGCGCCGGCAATTCCAGCGTCCCCCCTTGCTGCGATGCCTTTTCCAGAGTCGGGTGGGAGGGGGATTCAGATCCCCGACGGCCCTGTGTACATAGGTTGTTCGTTGCTTTCGGCTATGACGGTGGCGGCGACGGCTGCAATAAAGTTCTTCAGCATCCTCTCTGACACAGCGGCTTCTCTATCGGCATCGGTCCTGATTCTAGTAGGTGTGTTTGCTGCAGGTTTATTTGGATTTAGAAACATCATAGATAGTATGTGATGACCAACTTATCATAGATTGACTTTCTTGACATAAGAATTGTCTATGATGTGTATTTTTATAAAAGTTATGTGAGATTAGTCTTAACATAGATGATTTTCGTGAACGTCTGTAGTTAACTGTCATATATGATCCTTTTTGTAGTAGCGAGGGAGTAGTGCCTCTCCCGGTGAGACTGACCAGCACAGTGAGGGAAAAAGAGATACCCAGAAGCTGCTCAAACTGTTTCGGGAGCAAAGACAGCGTTGGGGGGCAGGCTTCCTCGCAGCAACCATCGTAGCAGCAACTGGCAATGTTGCGAGGACACAGGGAGTCGGGGCCGCGTTGCCGTCAGGACGGGAAGGTGGTGCCACCATCGGCTCGAGAGAGGAGCACTGCCAGGATAGTAGGGTCGGGAGTGCGAGACAGGGTTAGGGTTGTTGAACGGGTTGGCAAGGGGTGTTTCAAGGATTTCAAAAATGTAGAGTTGTGCCTAGCGCTTTGACTAACGGAATCGTATCGAAAACGAACCGAAGTGATATTTGGTGTAACGGAGAGGTAGTAGTATTTTGGAAAGAGACGATGTTTAAGCAGTATTTTGATGAGTAGCAAAAGACTACTAGTACTGAGCCAATTTCCTCGTAGTAAGATCACGGTCCAACTGAATCGATATAGGCATAAATGGTTCAGTGGAGTAAAATCATTGGCCTCGTCGAGAGGCCACTATTCCGTTGTAATTCTACTAAAGCTCTCGGCTTTTCTCAAGAAAGAGTCGAGTCAAGGTAAGCGAAAATCATAGCTCGGGAACGACCGCGCCCACGGTCAATTCCGATCACGTGGGACACGGTTTCTTGCCCAAGCGCTCTCACCTACCAGGTGCATACAGGTAGCAGGTGCATGCAAGCGCTCTCACCTACCGCGTGGGCCCTACTAGTGCATGCAGTCACCTTTTCCTTTTTGTCATTTTTTTTGTTTATTTGTTTGACCTAGTACGTGAAGTTGAATCTTTAAACTAGCATGCATATCTCTAGAGTGTTATTAGTAGGGTACGTGACTTCAAGATGATTCTAGTTTTACTATATCGATGTCTATATTTTCTTTCTATTTTGTTGATCAAAGAAAAACAAGATCAAGTTGAAATATTAAATTTTTTAGTGGAAAGCTCATGAGTGACCGAGTAGGAAGCTAAGAGCAAATGACTTGAAGCATAGAGTGTAAGTGAAAAGCTTATAGTTTTTAGTAGAAAGCTTGTATTTTTTTTAGTAGAAAACTCGTAGTTTATTAGTAGGAAGCTCATAGTTTGAGAGTAGAAAGTCAAGAAAATTTATGCTTTTTTGAGTAGAAAGTCCATATTGCCTTAGTAGAAAGTTCGTGGTTTTGAGTAGAGAAATCGTATTATTTCAATAGAAACTTAAATATTTTTAGTCATGGTTTCTAAATACATATTTTATTATTTCTGAGTACAAAAATTGCATCATCTAAATAGATTTTTTGGTTGAAAAGGAATATCATATTCTCTATCTTTTGGCTATTAGTGAATAAACGTCAAATTATTTTATGAAGTAATAAGAGAAAAAAGGAGCTCGTTAAGTATTTATTCAATTGTATGAACTTTAAAACCTATTACTTTCTTTATCGAATAATAGGTGGAAGTTCAAAAGTCATAGACATAGCTTTTTAAAATAATCTCACTAAAAAAAGATAAATGATCACAAGACTATGAACTAAACCGTTCATATATGGCACGTGGGTTTTCGGAAATTGATCGTGCGCGTTGATCAAGCACTTAGAAAAATACTAGTAGCAAAGAATAAAGAGCTTCGTGTGACTGTAACGACGTGAAATGATAAGTGTAAAGAAAGAGAAGAGACCTAATAAAAAATAAAATTGATGTCGTAATACGTTCGGACAAAACGTGATGTCGGAATCAACCGCGTTGCGCGGCGCTCGGCCGCCAAATACAGGCCCCCACAAGGTAAGTACTATCTATCTATCTATCTATCTATTATCTATTACTATATTAATTACAGACTCTCTAAAAATTCTCACGTAAATCGAAGAAAAAAGAAAAAAAATCTGACCATCCATCTCTGGTGGGGCCAAGTTATAATGAATCAGATTACGGAAGACTCCATATTAAGTACGATTAGATTACAGAAAGACTTCATATTAAATATGATCAGATTACGGAAAAATTTCATCTATCTACCTATTACTATATTAATTAAAGACTCTCTACTCTCTAGAAATTTTCTAGCCATCCATCAGAATTGGCCTAAGTTATAAATCTGGAGATTTATCGCAGAGAAGAGATTTAATCCATTGTCCCGTATGTGAAGGAAAGAAAAATCAAAGCAGTCGTACTAGGCTTGGACTCGCGTATGGATAGTGGATTGGCTCTTTTTTGTGCTTAAAGAAACTGTCCTGTAATTGAAGGAAGAAAACAAGCGTCTTATGCTTGGGACTCCTTTTTGATATGATGTAAAAATCCCTTTATTCGCGAGTTTCCTTTTGTTACTTCTATAACATGATCACGTGATATTCGTCAGAAGAAAAGAAATGCATACAAAAGAAAATAAAAATATTACCTCCAGTTATAAATACACTGAATTTTAGAAAACGTGCAGTCAAACTTTGCCAAATTTGACTCATAATATTTGTCACTATTTTCATAATATATATTTTCAAAATTTTCTCATATTTTCAAAATTTTCTCCTAACATATATATATAAAAAGTAACGGTGCAGAATGTATGTTAGAGATCATGTCAATTTCCAACACCTCATCTATTTACATAGAGAGAGGTAGATAATAGCCATAATGATGAATTACTCAAATGATGGTGATGATGTTCTTGGCTGCAGTGTCCACCGTCTCGATGTGTTCCATCGAAACGTGTTATTCGATGCATACATACCAAGTCATATGGAGTACAAAGGACGTGCTAGACAGGGACCGGCGCAAGACAGAACTTTATGACTCTACCAGGCTTGATTTATGTGTAAAAAGAGCAAGACAAGTAGCTTCCACGAAATTTGCTTCAGCCAGGCATGCAAAAGAAGCCATAGGTTGACGTGAATGGCTCCACCGAGTACATGTTCCACATGGTGATAGTTCCAACAGCTTCATATTGGCGCTACTCACAACAAGACTATGATGATAGAAATTGTCCAAAGATAAAATTGTTACTTCATATGATTTGAGGTTGTCGAAAGATAATGCACCTATGACTCATACTACTTGATAAGTTTAGTTTATAATTTGAATATTAGTTATTAATGCAATTTATTAGCATCTTTCCTTTTATCGTGCTAGCGTTTCTAATGTGTTTTCGTTCACTCCAACTTTCTAGTTAGATTGATAATCCAGCTCGATCGATTTCTTACTAAATTTTGATATTTCGCTTTTACCATATTTCACTTGAATTATAAAAATATTTGCCCACAGCCTGTGTAAATGCACGGGTTGACGACTAGTTTGCTTAATCAGTTTTCGACGGAACAAAACGAGAAGAATTTAGAGGCGGGAGATGTGTTTTTCCGTTATTAAAAAATATGAAAAGAATTGGGCTTGTAGAGATCAATAATTTTGTAACGCGCAAGTCAATGCCTGGACGTTGCAATCATGTGCTTGCGGCCGTTAGAACATGGGTTTCATTTCATAATTAGTTGCCCTTATTCATGCATACACGTACAGACTATCTAGAGGGGTATGACTTTTGGTACGGTAGTGTAAAGTGTTCTCTATTGTACTTGTAAATGCTGAAACATTTCCATTACAATTGGATGGCCGGAATGAAATCGACCTAACGCATCCTCAGCAAAAATAATCGATCTAATGCATTGTTAGTTCGGTTACAACTGTTAGTCGTGACCGGCCCGCTCGCCTGTCTAGCCCTCGAGGCAGGCAAGCGCGGCATGGGTACATGTGTGCCCGCCCGCCTAGCCCCTGAGACTGGCGAGCATAGCTGGGTTGTGTCCATGCATGTGGTGGCCCTCCCGCTTGTCTGGCCCAAACGAGGCCGACAAGCGCAGCGTGGCCTCTTGCGATGGTCCGCTCCCCTGCCTAGCTCCCGAGGCTGACAAGCACGACGCGGCCTGCGTGCGTGCCGCACAGCACGGCCCGCTCGCAAGGCCGGTGGCTTGCTCATGTGCCACAGCTCACCGGCTTACTTGGCCTACTAGGCGTCAAGCGTGGTTGGGCCACGTAGCCTGCTTACCCGCCTGGCCTGTCAGCTCTGCAAGTGCGGCTGGACCACGGGGCCTGCTCCTATGCCGTGGCCTGCAACACGTGGTAGGCCAATCCAACTGGCCTATGTGACAACCAGCCAGCCCGCCTGGCCTGTCAGGCCGGCAAGTGGCTAGTGGCGATGCTTAGTACGCCGTCCTATCATACCGGCAGTGTTCTTTTGGCGAGGAAAAAGCATCACCGTCAGTTCCATGTCAAGGTGATGACCTCACACACCACGTGCAACAGCGGACCAAGCTTACTTAGTTGCCACTTCCGCTTCGCAGATAGCACGAGTCCTCCCTAATGTTCACCTTGGGTACTTATTATCAAGATGAGCATATGAGACAAAATATCAAAAATACAAGATTACAAATAAACATGATCCAATACAAATAAATTTCAATCTACTAGGCTAATTTTCCTCCCAAAGCCTATAAAGGACTACTGACAATCCATAGAAATCACCAAGATTAAACCCAAGAAGATCATCACAACAAGGAGATAAAAAGGAAAATTATTTCGATGAAAATACTTAAACTGTCTTATAACCTTGTTCCTTGACAATAGTAATGGAAAGAGTATAAAAACTAATATGGCTATAGTGGAGGTAGCATAGAGTGGTTCTTGTGTCGGTGTGGCTCTTTCTCTTCCTCTCATTTCTTGTCATCCTGTCAGTGTTGTGTTTCTTCTTCTCTCTTCTCCTCCTTTCATAGATCAGAGGCACTTCTTAGGGTTTTTTGGGATCACTGTCGTGATTCTTCTCGAAATTCCTTAATGAAACTTGGTCGACGTAATGTGCGCGGCTTCGTACGATCACGGTACAACCGTGCGGTACGAGCAGCCCTGGTTGTATTGTTGGTTGTCTAACCCACTAGTATCTTCGTTCGGGGTCTATAGTTTCTTCATGGGCACTCCTCTTGATGTGTACTTTCTAAATATATTGATATATCCCCCTTTTTAGTGATCCTACACACATATAGTCCAAAAAGAGAGTTTTGCACAATCTGATGATTAATTAGGCATTAGTAGTAGAAATCAGGAATTGATACAGTCAAAATGCATTGAATAAGGATCAAACTTGAAGATATAGATGAGTATAAAATGGACTCATCAAGAACCAGTACCACCATGATAACTACATGAAGTACTCTGACATGATAGATGTCATGCAAGTCGCCGAATAACAAGATGAAGTTATAATAAAGAACCATAACTCTTGCCCCATAGGAACCATGACTGGGCATGAAGCTCATGCCACCGGTTACAATGTGGAAAAGTCCACCTTCAAGACGAGAGTCCAAAAGGACGAGAAGAGGAAGAAAATAAATGCTCATAAGGAACAACCTTACCCTCAACAACAGAAAAGGGGAAGAAAGACTAAGGAGGGTGAGAAGCCATATGGTCTGCAGGACTAGACTTGCTTCCGCTGTGGCATGTGAGGACATTGGTCTAAGACTTGCCGCACCCTAAGCACATCATTGAACCTTTCCGTCAGAAGAACTCTTGAAGGAACTCATGAAGAGAAAGCTAGGTCCCCTATGAACACCGACGATGTTGTTCCCATGAATGCTAAGATGGCCGCCTTCACCCTCGAGGGGGAGACAACTCCACTCCCTGAAGCGATACCAACCCATGTAGGGGAGCCCATGGAAGTTCAAATCCAAACAGAGGTTGATACGTATTTCTCTAGATCAATATAAGTACCTATGCGTACTTTAATAAATTAATTAGATATTCTTATAGTGAATTTTGCATTCAAACAACAAATAATGGTGTGTAAGCTCTATAAGAATGAATATTCTTAAGTTTGATGTGTGCACGCAGACATATATTATTATTATTTATAATAAGTCAGGTTCTATTATTAAAGTTTTTTCATGATGCTTCTTCCTCTACTGCATATTTGTTGAATTCAATTTTTTAATATAGAACTTGTGTATCATACCTAAACATGTGCACCACACGAAGTGCACAATATCATTTTCTTGGAATGATGAGAAAAACATAACAATTCTTGAGAAGTCAAGAAGACTTTGTATGCTCTGTTTGCGCATTAAGAAATGACTATTCCATTTTCATATGAAGAATGGACTTGGGAAAATATTGATCATGAAGATTCATGTATCCGTGTGATGTTAAAATGCATGCAGTTTTGCACACAACAACTCTCATCAGTCATAGACTACTTACATATAAGATCAATTTACCTTATGATCTAGTGTCATATCCCGATTTTCTAAAACCCGAAAATTAGGGCTTACAAAAACTTTTTGCGTTAAACTAGAGGTCTTGTGCACCCTAAGTAGGATTAGTACCGATATAAACCCATATACCCTATACACCCAGAATCCTGTTATCGACCTACTCGACGAATAGTAAAACCCCTAAACCCGGATCGCGATCTAAAGACCCGAACCGAGGTGATATGATCCTATTTAAACTCTAGTGCCCCACCAATACCTTCCCTGTCCGCGGAAACCTAAAGCTTTACCTGGCCGTAACACTACCGCGGTTGGTGATTTCTTTTATCGCTAACCCTAACGTCCATCCGTCTCAACAAACCCTAGAATCTTTTTTCTCGACAAATCGCTCGAAACCCCACCTCCTCGTTCAGCGCTGCCTCAAACCGATGCATATGTGTGCGTACGCCGGGAGTGTTCTCCCAAGACCTAACCCTATAACCTATCATGATTATCGATGCCACCATATATGTGCAAAGTGCAGGTATGCACCTACACTCGCGGCACCCTGAACTCCAATGTCCCGGAACCAAGACCCTGACGTCCCAGAGTGTTACCATGCATCCTCATCACCTTGCCGCACCCAGGAAGCTCTAGTCCCTCGGCCCGACCACCCTTTTGTATTAAATCCCCATTTCTATGAAACCATTTAGCATTCTCCTCGGAACGTGGAATTCAAATATACATGAGTATCTACAGTTCAAGAATTTGAGAGGAGCCTCGTCAAACGCCTTTGCCCTAGTAAATCTCACGCATGATTTAATGGACGAAGTCAGCGGGGAAAAACATCTATATCGCGCTGCATAATTTCTTCCTGGTATAATCCCAGCTAAGCCTCTCCTCTGCAGCTTGTCTACAATGACCTTCCCCATCTCTGCTATACTCCCCCAACAAAGTACCAACCGACACGCATTGACTCCGTTCCATGTGGGCCCGACCCCCACCTGCAGCCCTTTCTTCCTCTTCCCTTCCCCAACACTCTTCTTCACTAGTCAATGCCCTTTTGCTGCACACTGCCGAGCATTGTTCAGTGAATGAACACGTCGCTCTGTCGCCTGGGCTGCCACTGCCAGCGCCATGTGCCCAAGCAGCTCAGCCCCAAGCACCCTGACTCCCCTTCTTCCCCAGATACTCCCTCCCTCCGTTTCCTCCTTCCAGGACACCTCCCAGCTTTCTAGCTCCTGCCAGCTCCACGTGCGCATCCATGGGTCAAGCCGCGCCGACCGTCGTCTAGCTTGCAGCCTGCCTCGCCGGCGCGTGCCTCGGACACCCCCCTGGCCACCCTCCCCAGCTGGCGACAGCTCAAGCACTGCCCTGAGCCATCCCATCGGCCTTGAACCACTGTAGAGAACTCAGTAGCAAAGCCGGGTCTTTCGTCGTCTTGTCCCGCGCAGCTCGCCGGAAACATCGTCGTCCAACTCGCCACTTTGATGCTCGCGTCGTCCAGCACCGCCTGATTTCCCCAGCGCAAGCCAGAGCAGCCCCACTCCTCCCTTGTGCCGTCCCATCGCCAAGCGTCGGCCATGCCGCGCTGCCCGTCGTCTTCTCGCCGCACCGAACGCCGACTCGACGCGCCGCACGCCGGGTTCAGCACTGGCCCAACCACCAGCGCGCGCCACGACCACCCTCCTCCCTGTGCAGCCTCAGCCCGAGCGCCTTGACGCATCCCGTCACTGGTACAGCGCCGCGCCAGCTACCCGAGCTCCGCCGGCTATAAAAGGGAGCCCGAGCTCCTCCTCTCTCACTCAAGCCAGTACATGACCCTCGGAGCTCAAGCCAAAGTAGCTACCCAGCACCCCGCCGTAGCTAGCTCAGTAGCCGAGCACCTCTTCCATCCAGCACTTCCTCCTCTCTGTACCACACCAACCCGAAGCAACCGAGCTCCAGAGCCCAGATCGGATGGCGCCAGCATAGCCGCTCCTCCCCAGCTCGAGTCCCAGCTAGCTGCACTGGAACACTCCGCCGCACCCGAGCTCAGCGACCCAGGCCGCGGCCGCCACCCCCAGTCCGACAAGCTCCCCCAAGTCCATCGGTAGCGCCGGGTGCCTCTTCACCGGTCCTCACCCAACCGCCCCTGGAGCCGCTCTCCCTTCCCTGGAGTCTTCCCCGCCTCCGATTAGCAGCTCGCCGCCGGGAGCCGCCTGCCCCAAACCGCCGCCGCCGCCCTTATCCTAAACCCAGCAGCAGAGGTGAGTTGGGAGCTCTGTTCCGACCGGGTGAGTGCCCATCTGTTAACCAGGAGAGGCGCATTCCTACTTACCGTTTCCAGCGGTTTGAAGGCAGTCGGGGAAGTACAATTAATCCAGTGAATTATCTCTAGAACCCAGCTCAGCCATTGCGGCCGGTTAATATAGCTAATGAACGGTTTAGTGAAAGTAAATCTCGATTCTGGAGCCTCCAACAGATATCCAAGCTTCCACCCTTAGAGAATTTTGAAAGTTGAGACTGTTTTATAACATTAATCGTAGAGATTTGTTTTAATCAATTCTCCTCCTTTCCTTAGAATAGCATATATACACTGTAAGTAGTACTTTAAGCTCAACCAAAGTTAATGGTTTATTCAATCAGTACGTTGATACAGCCCTAGCACCCATTATTTCGTAAAAGCAGTAGAGGTTAAGTTAGGACCTTGCTTTACTTTTATTTTAGAGTAAAACCACATATACACTATAATTGATCCATCCCCAGAATAGTCAAGGTAGATATCTTATGCCACCAGTAGATTAAAACTGTTCAAACTTCTATCTCCGCATAGCTTCGGAATCAAATTCGTTTAGTAGGAATCAAGTTAGGGCAAGAATTTTATTTTCTTTAAATCCACCCCTACGCTATTTGCATACAATTTCCAGGGTAGTCAAAAGTGCATATCCTATTCCCTAGTGCGTTGAGATGTCACTAGCATCCGTTAACCCGTAAGAATCGGAGTTCTAAGCGCATAACCCTAATAACACGAACCCTTCCCACCCGAGCAACAACGACGTCATTTCATGTAATTTTAATTTTTGGGTTTTATTTGGAGTTGATTCGCTTGCTTCTTATTCGCCGATCTCTTTCGACGTATAGTTAACGGAGTGCCGTACGTGCCGCGAGAGGATCCGACGTTACCTTCACGCCAAGAACAGGAACAGGACCCGGAACTGCCAGGCAAGCTTTCCCTCATTGAACATGTCGAATCCCATATTTGCAACGTTTAATTATTTTGTTTGCGAAACCCTGCATGCTATTTTATTATCACCGATATTTTATGTTAGTAAAGTTATGCCGAGTAGATGCATATGCCGTAGGGTTGGAATCCGTCCTTTGTAACCCTAGGATTAGTTAGTCGGTCGAGATCGACCGGCAAGGTAGTAGGAATATAAGCAGTAGCTGTGCTTAGACCTGCTCTAGTAAAACAAGTTTTACAAAGTACGGGAGGGATATGGGATCAAAACCTCGGCTTGTTTATACATGCCGAGGAAATCTTTTAAAAGAAATGTTTGTGAAAACCCCGCATGAAATGATGAAGGATTTTGGATTCGGGCGGGAATGCTAAGGGTGTTATGAGGATGTAGAGTAGCCGGTTGCTACTTGCGGAAGGAATGGTCGGGTAGCCGGTCGCTACCCGTGGAGTTGGTTGGTTATGGAGTCCCGCTCGAATCAGTTAAGGACCGAACCTAAGTGCCGCTGAATCAGTTTCCCCACCGTACGTCCACATGTCCTTTATGGGAAGGACTGGACCTGGTACCTCGTCTAATGCCGGAGCCCGGAGTCGTGGGAAGTTAGGTTGAAGTGCTAGTGGATCCGGTAGATCCCTAGAGGATCTCCACGGGACTGCGTAGGGGAAAAGCTCTTCATGGGTCTCACCGTATTGTGGGGGCAAAGCTCAGTAGGGTCTTACAAGGTGCGTGGAACATGGTCCGACACAAAGGGGGAGAGTCCCACCCCTGTCATTCGTGATGCAGAGGATCGGGTTGTCCTCCTAGCGAGTCCGGCTCTGGCATGAACACGGGAGAAGGGTCTCGTTGTACAAACCCTGGACACATGCGACCGGTAGCATGCCCAGGGGGAACTACATCTTGTGGGTAAAGCCGTACAACCTCTGCAGAGTGTTAAAATCTATTCGAATAGCCGCGTCCTCGGTCATGGACATGAACTGGTAAGGCCACACACTGGTTAGACTGTGTTTTGGTTGTGAAAGCTGGGAAAAGGGATTAAGGACGTGGGCATGATGTGTCCACAGGGCGCAATTTACGCTACCCGGATTGGTAGCCAGGAATTGCTGAAGGAAAGGCTAGCTACACTGCCGGGGTAGTGTGAGCGGAAGCCGAAAGGGTAAGCGGTGATGAGCGCGGCTCTTCCGCTGAGGAAATAAAGGAGAGGTAGCAAGGGCTACCACGGAGGACGACGTGATACGTTGGGGATCGTTGTTTTACAAAGTTCGCTTTCAATCTATTACTGTTATTTACAATAAAGACTTACATTTCCGCACAACATGAAACCTAGGTTAGAGCTCTCCTTTGAGATATCCCTTTGCATGAACTATGCCGTATTATTTCCTCGAGGGAAAAAGCTTGCGAGTACATTCAATGTACTCACCTGGCTTGTTGATTTGGCCAGATGAAAAAGGAGAGTGATGCTCCGAGGAAGATATCGGCGACCACGAGAGCTAGGGCGTTCTCCCCAGTCAGTTGCCTGTCGGGTATGGCATATTGATGGGTCAATAATCGCGCTTTGTCATTTTTCCGCTGCTACTTTCTATTCGGCCAATCGGCACTGTTGTTGAATTAAGACCATAATGGTTTATTTATGTAAGGTATTCGGTATTGTATGAGGATGTTATCAAGTTCTTGTGTGTACCGACTACTGATCCAGGGATCGGTACAGTAAACACGGGAGACGTATCCGGCCCTAAACCCGGGTACGCCACAGCTTGGTATCAGAGCCATACTGACTGTAGGAAACCCTAGTTAGCATGGCCGTTAGATAGGGCTTAAGATATACAAATTATTTTTTTAAAACTAAGTTAAAAATAATGACATAAGTGTGGGTTCTACTCTCATCCTAATTCCTAGCATTTCTCCTCTTTACCTCGGAAATACTTCTGAACATAGTGTTAACAAAATTCTTCCTAAACTCATCCTTTACTCAAAATTGTAGATGAGTGAAGTCACGCTTCGCCGGGAACACGGACACCCCTGGGGCGCACTCTTGAGAAAGCTGCTTCGTTTCCTTGGAGTTCGACGTCGACCACTGTTCATCGTTCGGAAGGACTACATCGCCGGGATGGATGCTGGATATCGCGCCACGGTGTACTTTCACTCCCTTCGAGCAGTACCGCATGTCTACACGAGACACAGCTTCACTCCAAGAGGAGCCATAATGATTGTATCGCGAGAAGCCATACGACGACTCTGCCACATGTACCATGTCCGGATGCAAAGTCAGGAGCCTCACTTTGTCCGTAGAACAAACTGATCAGATGGTCCGACCTTGAATAATAAGTTAGGTCACTAGGGTTCATTGTCATATAGTGACATGGGCCACATAACCTGGCATACCGCCTAGTAGAACGCTTCGATATGATGTGTACTGGGCGATAGTCCCTACTATGTTGTACTGTATGCGGTACGCCATCGCCATAGGCGTGGTATAGTATCCGCACTTGTTTGTATAATAGTAGCCTTTACGGCCTATGTAATGAAAGTGAACTCTGTTTCTTACCCCCGCCTTGTCATTTCATATGCCCCACACGGTGTCGGTAACCAGTCAAGTTGGACCACCCTTCTCCCCAAATGTCGTCAACCAATAAAGACGACTGGTACCTGTCACATCCTAGGGTGACCTCACCCCTTTCCCCTCCTTTGAAACTAAGTTATCGCTCTGCCGCAAACCAGCTATAAAACCCCCCCTGTGCTGTCGCACTGCACCACCGTGCAACCCTTTCCTTGCCCAATAACCCTTTCTGGCTAGAAGCCGTCACCCTCTGTTCATTTCCCTCCTTCCACAAACACAATGCTTTGCGGTACCCTGTACCGGGACACCGTCGCCGAAGAACTCGCTGGGTTCGTCAACGTCTTATGGACCGTAGCCCGACAAACCCTCGGAGCAACCCAACGCCCTAAGTACAGTGTATACTTAGGCGATAATCCTGGCAATCTGCACGAATTTTGGGCAACAGTGCACGTCTATCCAGGCAACTCCGAACCAGGCATGCCCCTTGGTTTCATCGGAAGGACCATGCCTACCTCCACCTTGGCCATTCAACTGGTCGCGTGGGAAGCTGTTTTCCGTCTTCGCCAACTAGTCCCCAGCATGAGCCAACCACCCTTTTCCTTCTATCCTGGCGGTACTCCTGGAGAAGACACTGGACATTCAAGTTTACTCCCAGAGGAAGACGACACGGTGAAACACCTCGCCCTGTATGCTGCAGCTCAACACGACCTGCTTACACAGCTGGCCAATTCCTGGATTTTGGCACAAGGAACTGGTGTCCCCATGCTTTCCCAGCTCCTTTCTAACACCCCATCGGCGACAGTCGCTTCCGTCCCTGACACTGAAGAGCAGCCGCTACCTAAAACACCAGCTACGAAAAGAGGCAATAGTCGCTCCAGGAAGGCCACGACTTCTCAAGGCACTCCAGCCCCTCGAAGAGCCAAAGCCCCGCGCCGTAGTAAGTCCATCCAGATCGTCGAACCAGAAGCAAGCTAAGTGGTCAAGAGTGTTGGATCCGGTTCAGCCTTTCATGCCATCAGTCGTATGCGTGTTCTTGTTGTGTTGATGCTTGTAGTAGGAACTTGCCCGAGCCTTCTGATATCAGGGCAAGGTTACCCGTTACGCTGTTAGGCGTACGGATAAGTGTTGTGTAGTCCGTTTCCGTGTGCTAAGAATGTTTGCACCCTCTATCTCTGTAGTATCCCCATGTTCTGCTAGTAGCATTAATATCCCTTCCCATTGCCTTCAATTATTGCCCGATATTCGCTCCTTGTTGTTGGCCACGCGCCACTCTTATCCATCCACCTTGTTTTCCCCCACTGGAAGCTATCAGTCGAACGTTGACGGTAGGACCCCCTTCTTGGACAACGTGCCACGCGTCCACCACCAAACGGCTATATGAGCTCCGCCCAACCCACTCCAGACTCCATGCCACCCTAGACAACCAATTCCTTGCTGCTAGACCCCTTTCGCCTCCAACGCTCTCTTCCTTCGCTTAGTGCTCCTTCCCCTGCTCTGTTCCCCTTTGCCGCAAAGATGATGCCTCAGGGAATTCTCTGTCAAGAGACCACCGCTGAAGACCTCGCCGGTTTTGCCAGCGTCCTTTGGACTGTAGCCTGGCAAGTCCTCGGAGCCACTCGACGACCAGAGTACGAAGTGTACCGAAGCCCGATTTCTGGCACCACGCCCGAATTTTGGGATGACGTTCATATCTTCCCCGGCAACTCAAATTCAAGCGCGCCGTTCCGAGTCTTCGGCAAAGCCATGCCGACACCCACCATGGCTACCCAGATGGCCGCTTGGGAGGCCCTCGCACTTCTTCGCTTCTGGGTTCCTGGTATGAACCAAAGAGCTTTCTTCTTCTATCCCCATCGTATTCCAGGGAGAGGCACAAGGTTTGTCAACCCATCGCCAGATGAAGATGCCGCAGTAATCCATCTCTCCCGCTATCTGGCCGCTCAACATGACCTCCTCACCCAGCTGGTAGACTTCTGGATCTCTCAACAACAGACCCCTCCTTCTTCGCCATCTCCATCTGCTGTTAGCGACTCTTCGGCAACTTCAGCCTATGCTTCTGAAATTGAGGAGTTCCCTATGCCAAGAGTACCAACAACCGAAGAAGGTGCCCACCGTCGCAGGCACCCTGCCCCGGTCCCGTCAGAGAGCCAGAACCCTCAAGAGGAAGTTGTTCCGCCCCAAGCTGTCAACCCAGAGTTAAATCAAGCCGATGATGTACGCCGAGTTTGGATTATCCAACTCGGTACAACTGGTTGTTTATGTGCTTGTCTTGCGCTGATCTTTGCCGTTGCATTTGGTCTGATGCCTCTCGGCGCTCAGACGAATTTGCTTGATGCACTTGTAAACGCATGGCTGCGCGTCGTGTTGGTTTTCTTGCTGCTTTGCCGGATTTTCCAATGGGTCTTCCGACCCTAAAACATCTTCAGCTGTCGTTTGTTCTGTTTGTAAGCAATAAATAAACCATGAGTTCAAAAATTTTGGGTCGATATATACCACCCAAAAATTTTAAGGGGGGGTAGTCCCGAGAGCTTGAAAGAAGGATCCGCGCCGGACCTGCAAAGAACCTCTGCAGTAAGAGACCATGCTACCCTGCCCCATCCTCCTCTTAGTCCACCCGAATCTCGAGGACGAGATTCCTTTTAAGGGGGGTAGGTTTGTCATATCCCGATTTTCTAAAACCCGAAAATTAGGGCTTACAAAAACTTTTTGCGTTAAACTAGAGGTCTTGTGCACCCTAAGTAGGATTAGTACCGATATAAACCCATATACCCTATACACCCAGAATCCTGTTATCGACCTACTCGACGAATAGTAAAACCCCTAAACCCGGATCGCGATCTAAAGACCCGAACCGAGGTGATATGATCCTATTTAAACTCTAGTGCCCCACCAATACCTTCCCTGTCCGCGGAAACCTAAAGCTTTACCTGGCCGTAACACTACCGCGGTTGGTGATTTCTTTTATCGCTAACCCTAACGTCCATCCGTCTCAACAAACCCTAGAATCTTTTTTCTCGACAAATCGCTCGAAACCCCACCTCCTCGTTCAGCGCTGCCTCAAACCGATGCATATGTGTGCGTACGCCGGGAGTGTTCTCCCAAGACCTAACCCTATAACCTATCATGATTATCGATGCCACCATATATGTGCAAAGTGCAGGTATGCACCTACACTCGCGGCACCCTGAACTCCAATGTCCCGGAACCAAGACCCTGACGTCCCAGAGTGTTACCATGCATCCTCATCACCTTGCCGCACCCAGGAAGCTCTAGTCCCTCGGCCCGACCACCCTTTTGTATTAAATCCCCATTTCTATGAAACCATTTAGCATTCTCCTCGGAACGTGGAATTCAAATATACATGAGTATCTACAGTTCAAGAATTTGAGAGGAGCCTCGTCAAACGCCTTTGCCCTAGTAAATCTCACGCATGATTTAATGGACGAAGTCAGCGGGGAAAAACATCTATATCGCGCTGCATAATTTCTTCCTGGTATAATCCCAGCTAAGCCTCTCCTCTGCAGCTTGTCTACAATGACCTTCCCCATCTCTGCTATACTCCCCCAACAAAGTACCAACCGACACGCATTGACTCCGTTCCATGTGGGCCCGACCCCCACCTGCAGCCCTTTCTTCCTCTTCCCTTCCCCAACACTCTTCTTCACTAGTCAATGCCCTTTTGCTGCACACTGCCGAGCATTGTTCAGTGAATGAACACGTCGCTCTGTCGCCTGGGCTGCCACTGCCAGCGCCATGTGCCCAAGCAGCTCAGCCCCAAGCACCCTGACTCCCCTTCTTCCCCAGATACTCCCTCCCTCCGTTTCCTCCTTCCAGGACACCTCCCAGCTTTCTAGCTCCTGCCAGCTCCACGTGCGCATCCATGGGTCAAGCCGCGCCGACCGTCGTCTAGCTTGCAGCCTGCCTCGCCGGCGCGTGCCTCGGACACCCCCCTGGCCACCCTCCCCAGCTGGCGACAGCTCAAGCACTGCCCTGAGCCATCCCATCGGCCTTGAACCACTGTAGAGAACTCAGTAGCAAAGCCGGGTCTTTCGTCGTCTTGTCCCGCGCAGCTCGCCGGAAACATCGTCGTCCAACTCGCCACTTTGATGCTCGCGTCGTCCAGCACCGCCTGATTTCCCCAGCGCAAGCCAGAGCAGCCCCACTCCTCCCTTGTGCCGTCCCATCGCCAAGCGTCGGCCATGCCGCGCTGCCCGTCGTCTTCTCGCCGCACCGAACGCCGACTCGACGCGCCGCACGCCGGGTTCAGCACTGGCCCAACCACCAGCGCGCGCCACGACCACCCTCCTCCCTGTGCAGCCTCAGCCCGAGCGCCTTGACGCATCCCGTCACTGGTACAGCGCCGCGCCAGCTACCCGAGCTCCGCCGGCTATAAAAGGGAGCCCGAGCTCCTCCTCTCTCACTCAAGCCAGTACATGACCCTCGGAGCTCAAGCCAAAGTAGCTACCCAGCACCCCGCCGTAGCTAGCTCAGTAGCCGAGCACCTCTTCCATCCAGCACTTCCTCCTCTCTGTACCACACCAACCCGAAGCAACCGAGCTCCAGAGCCCAGATCGGATGGCGCCAGCATAGCCGCTCCTCCCCAGCTCGAGTCCCAGCTAGCTGCACTGGAACACTCCGCCGCACCCGAGCTCAGCGACCCAGGCCGCGGCCGCCACCCCCAGTCCGACAAGCTCCCCCAAGTCCATCGGTAGCGCCGGGTGCCTCTTCACCGGTCCTCACCCAACCGCCCCTGGAGCCGCTCTCCCTTCCCTGGAGTCTTCCCCGCCTCCGATTAGCAGCTCGCCGCCGGGAGCCGCCTGCCCCAAACCGCCGCCGCCGCCCTTATCCTAAACCCAGCAGCAGAGGTGAGTTGGGAGCTCTGTTCCGACCGGGTGAGTGCCCATCTGTTAACCAGGAGAGGCGCATTCCTACTTACCGTTTCCAGCGGTTTGAAGGCAGTCGGGGAAGTACAATTAATCCAGTGAATTATCTCTAGAACCCAGCTCAGCCATTGCGGCCGGTTAATATAGCTAATGAACGGTTTAGTGAAAGTAAATCTCGATTCTGGAGCCTCCAACAGATATCCAAGCTTCCACCCTTAGAGAATTTTGAAAGTTGAGACTGTTTTATAACATTAATCGTAGAGATTTGTTTTAATCAATTCTCCTCCTTTCCTTAGAATAGCATATATACACTGTAAGTAGTACTTTAAGCTCAACCAAAGTTAATGGTTTATTCAATCAGTACGCTGATACAGCCCTAGCACCCATTATTTCGTAAAAGCAGTAGAGGTTAAGTTAGGACCTTGCTTTACTTTTATTTTAGAGTAAAACCACATATACACTATAATTGATCCATCCCCAGAATAGTCAAGGTAGATATCTTATGCCACCAGTAGATTAAAACTGTTCAAACTTCTATCTCCGCATAGCTTCGGAATCAAATTCGTTTAGTAGGAATCAAGTTAGGGCAAGAATTTTATTTTCTTTAAATCCACCCCTACGCTATTTGCATACAATTTCCAGGGTAGTCAAAAGTGCATATCCTATTCCCTAGTGCGTTGAGATGTCACTAGCATCCGTTAACCCGTAAGAATCGGAGTTCTAAGCGCATAACCCTAATAACACGAACCCTTCCCACCCGAGCAACAACGACGTCATTTCATGTAATTTTAATTTTTGGGTTTTATTTGGAGTTGATTCGCTTGCTTCTTATTCGCCGATCTCTTTCGACGTATAGTTAACGGAGTGCCGTACGTGCCGCGAGAGGATCCGACGTTACCTTCACGCCAAGAACAGGAACAGGACCCGGAACTGCCAGGCAAGCTTTCCCTCATTGAACATGTCGAATCCCATATTTGCAACGTTTAATTATTTTGTTTGCGAAACCCTGCATGCTATTTTATTATCACCGATATTTTATGTTAGTAAAGTTATGCCGAGTAGATGCATATGCCGTAGGGTTGGAATCCGTCCTTTGTAACCCTAGGATTAGTTAGTCGGTCGAGATCGACCGGCAAGGTAGTAGGAATATAAGCAGTAGCTGTGCTTAGACCTGCTCTAGTAAAACAAGTTTTACAAAGTACGGGAGGGATATGGGATCAAAACCTCGGCTTGTTTATACATGCCGAGGAAATCTTTTAAAAGAAATGTTTGTGAAAACCCCGCATGAAATGATGAAGGATTTTGGATTCGGGCGGGAATGCTAAGGGTGTTATGAGGATGTAGAGTAGCCGGTTGCTACTTGCGGAAGGAATGGTCGGGTAGCCGGTCGCTACCCGTGGAGTTGGTTGGTTATGGAGTCCCGCTCGAATCAGTTAAGGACCGAACCTAAGTGCCGCTGAATCAGTTTCCCCACCGTACGTCCACATGTCCTTTATGGGAAGGACTGGACCTGGTACCTCGTCTAATGCCGGAGCCCGGAGTCGTGGGAAGTTAGGTTGAAGTGCTAGTGGATCCGGTAGATCCCTAGAGGATCTCCACGGGACTGCGTAGGGGAAAAGCTCTTCATGGGTCTCACCGTATTGTGGGGGCAAAGCTCAGTAGGGTCTTACAAGGTGCGTGGAACATGGTCCGACACAAAGGGGGAGAGTCCCACCCCTGTCATTCGTGATGCAGAGGATCGGGTTGTCCTCCTAGCGAGTCCGGCTCTGGCATGAACACGGGAGAAGGGTCTCGTTGTACAAACCCTGGACACATGCGACCGGTAGCATGCCCAGGGGGAACTACATCTTGTGGGTAAAGCCGTACAACCTCTGCAGAGTGTTAAAATCTATTCGAATAGCCGCGTCCTCGGTCATGGACATGAACTGGTAAGGCCACACACTGGTTAGACTGTGTTTTGGTTGTGAAAGCTGGGAAAAGGGATTAAGGACGTGGGCATGATGTGTCCACAGGGCGCAATTTACGCTACCCGGATTGGTAGCCAGGAATTGCTGAAGGAAAGGCTAGCTACACTGCCGGGGTAGTGTGAGCGGAAGCCGAAAGGGTAAGCGGTGATGAGCGCGGCTCTTCCGCTGAGGAAATAAAGGAGAGGTAGCAAGGGCTACCACGGAGGACGACGTGATACGTTGGGGATCGTTGTTTTACAAAGTTCGCTTTCAATCTATTACTGTTATTTACAATAAAGACTTACATTTCCGCACAACATGAAACCTAGGTTAGAGCTCTCCTTTGAGATATCCCTTTGCATGAACTATGCCGTATTATTTCCTCGAGGGAAAAAGCTTGCGAGTACATTCAATGTACTCACCTGGCTTGTTGATTTGGCCAGATGAAAAAGGAGAGTGATGCTCCGAGGAAGATATCGGCGACCACGAGAGCTAGGGCGTTCTCCCCAGTCAGTTGCCTGTCGGGTATGGCATATTGATGGGTCAATAATCGCGCTTTGTCATTTTTCCGCTGCTACTTTCTATTCGGCCAATCGGCACTGTTGTTGAATTAAGACCATAATGGTTTATTTATGTAAGGTATTCGGTATTGTATGAGGATGTTATCAAGTTCTTGTGTGTACCGACTACTGATCCAGGGATCGGTACAGTAAACACGGGAGACGTATCCGGCCCTAAACCCGGGTACGCCACATCTAGTGTGTGGAATGCAACCTTGAGTTTTATCATTCAAAGACTTGGATACACCATGAAGGTGCATGTTCTAAATAAACAATGATCCACTATGGAATCTCGCATGAAGAAGGGATAGAAGTCAAATTTCTCATCGACACTGATGAAATAATAACAATTAGTCCCTTTTAACAAGGGATTTTTGTGGTTCATTAATTACATCTTTGAGAATCTATTCCCAACATTAGGGGAAGGAAATAGGACCCTTGATGAAAAATTATTGAAAAATATTGTGGCAAAATCCTATGGCAAGCCACATGGATCTACATTTAGGATTCACGCACTAGTAGGGTACAGTAGAATAATTTGCAAAACTAGCAAATCCACTGCCTAATTATTTTACTAATCATAGAGGCAATGCAAAGTCGGATACTGTAAGAAATGCATCAGCGAGAGTAGGGGTCGTGCCTCATACCATCCATCGTCCTAAGGCCTTCTTATATTTTATATGAGGATAAGGGTTCCGCCTTTCCAAAAAATCTTGCATACCCGGAGATGTCTAGGGAACGCGGGGCAAGGGGAGTTGGTTGCCTAGATTAATAAAATTACCCCACACAAAAGAATAAACAATGAAGCTAGTTGAGACTTGGCACATCTATGAAGCCATAATTGAATGGCATTATAGACATGAATCTTTCCACGAAAGAAAGCCACCAGCTAAGAAGTATGTGTGCACATAAATGCTAGAGACTAAAGAATCTAGTACCCATAAATGAGATATAGTGGGATACTGAAAGGGCATCATGAAGAATCTCCTCATGAAGATATTTCATCAACCATATCGACATGTGAGGAAATCAGGCAGGAAGATGCATGAAAACTATGATTACTCCCAAGAAAAGAGAAGTATTTATGACAAGCAGCTCATACTCCTCCCCATGTAATCTATGTTATTATTTATTTTTAACTCTGGTTACTGATGAAATTACCTTTAGCTACTTAATCTCAGTTATAGAAAATATAAAAAATATTATTAATAGATGTGGTATAAAATTAAGCAACTTTCTATGCACGAAAGGCTATACAAACAATCACGGCTATCCCTATATAGTTATACAAAAGTTTCGTAGTGATTTTTATAAAAGAGAGGTATATGTTGATGATTTATATATCATGTTGACAACATAAGATAGAGAAAGCAAGTCCATGCTCGAAGTCAGAACTTGAAATGAAATAAAATAGATCTAGGCAAGATCGAGATATATTTAGACTTGCAGCTCAAAAAAATCCACGAAGCGATATAGTACACCAACTTGATCAATTCCGTCTGAATGGATTGTAAGACAGTGCAAACCACTATGCACATTGTAAGTCAAGAAGACCCCATAGAGAAATTCCAGTTTTGGAATTGAAGCCCATGCTTTGGATTTTCCTATTGAACCATGCACAAATATCAGATTTCAGATAATCAATTATACTTTAAGAATACATGGACCCTAAAACACAATCATCTACCTTACCTAAAGTTCTCATGAAGTTGGAACAGCTTATATAGCATAACTGAGACTAGATACATTGCACATTGATCATGTATTAATCTATAAAAATACCGCTCACATTGTTCACAAGTTAATAAAGTATAGGGTATTAGAAACTCAAGAAAGACTCGTCATAATTTATAGAATTAATTGTGAGAAGGTCAAGAAGATTATATATATTATGTGATAGTCATATCTACATATAAATAATATTACCATATTGTTTCTTTTAGAAACATCCAAGTTGGACATGAAGATTCCAACGAGAGCTATATCGAGGGGGAGTGAATAAAAAGAGAACTTTAACTATCATACTTGAGCTATGAAAGTTCATAATTTTGATTTACTCAGACAAATCAAACGAAGATAATTACTTTGTTCTATGAAATATTTTCTACAAAAGGGATGTAGATTAAAAGCATCAGTTCTCGAAGATTTAGCTAGAATAGAAATTCGCTTAGTATGCATACAAAATTCAGAGGAGAAATTCCTGAATTAATAAAAATTAACCAAATGATATAGTAATGATGAACATTACAAGAAATATCATTCATTGATTAAATCAATTGAAGATTAATCAAACTTTGATGCTTGCATTCTTTTTCCCTTTGATGAGTTTTCATAGAAGTTTCTGAGCCACAAGGTTTTTAGTAAGGTAACTAATAAATTATAAAGCAGTGAATGCTATACACTCTTTCTCAAATTCTTCTCACTGGGTTTTTCGGAGTTTTCATGAGGCGTGTGCATTTCATAGTAATTGTCCAAGGCAGAGTGTTAGGAAACTGGGCCTCCTAGGGGTGGGTTGGCCAGTGCACCATGCCACCAGGGTCTATGTAGTCAATTACTAAACTCTAGCCGTCATGTAGATTGTCTATAAATAGAGAGATGGTCTACATGTTATTTACACGTATTATTGAGAGTTTGTACTCATGACAACACACACAATAAAGAGAAGAGTACCACCCTATATCTTCATGTTTGTTTTACTTTGTGGGAGTGTCTATTTCTAAGTCGAAATCAATGATCCTAGATATTGATTCTTGATCCAATGGTTAATTAGGTAGCAGCATATTTTAGAAATTGTGTGTAATTTTAGGTTTAGAAATGTGCAACTGAGCAGAATTGAGCAGTTGCACATTTTCTATACCTAAGTTGCATTTTTTTGTGTAACTTAGACACAGAAAATGTGCAACTCAGGCCACTGAGAAGTTCGTCTGAGAAATAGCCATTCTGTTACTTTATATATATATTTGATCTACTACATATTACATAACTATTAAATTACACCTCATGATATTGATTTCATAAGAACTCACTCAATTTTGTAAGGCATGCGAGAGTAGGTGAACATGCAGAGAGCAGGGTTTCAACTTTTCAACCACTAGACGAACAGATTTAAAGTGTGAAAACTGGTGTGGCAATTAAGAGCTGATTCCAGTTAGTTGCCTTGAGAATCTATCTAATTAATCATGCAGATGACAAGGCCGGATTAGAGAAATTGAACGGACATAACTAACTTAAACTAATTAACAAAGGCCTGATGAATCAGTGATGCATGATTAATTCCAAACTCTAAAGTCAAAGGCCCCGGAGCTTAGCTTAGCTTAGCTTAGATTAGCTAGCTGATTAGCCTGTATGATGATGCGTCTCCCATGTGCTCGGATATTATCGAACGCGGATTGCATGAGTGCTTCTGACTTCTGACACAAGACAAGACCATCATTCCTTCCCTCTAATCCTCTCAACCTATGCGGTGATTAAATAACTCACTCCCCTCCAATTAACTTCTACTCCATTCTCTATATAAGCTCACTGGCTTTGAGCAACACCATCATCACCGCTCAAACCAAACGGTCATCGTTGGCGCTTCATCCTTCACACACCCCTCGCTCGCTTCTGTCGTGCTCTCTACTTCGATCGATCTGAAACAACGTTGCCATGGACATGGTTAAGTTGTTGGTGTTCGGCACCGTCCTGGCAGCGTGCCTAGCACTCGCCGCGTCCGATTGGACTCCGGCGCACGCCACGTTCTACGGCGGGAAGGACGGCTCCGGCACAATGGGTAAGCTGCTAGCTAACATTTCCCTCCGTTAACTAATTAAGATATGTGGATTTGAGCATTCCTGCCAATGCATGTGTGTTGTCTGTGCCAAACTGATATTGTCTTCTCGCCGTTGCGCTTTGATCAGGTGGCGCGTGCGGGTACAGCAACCTGTACGACCAGGGGTACGGCCTCGACAACGCGGCGCTGAGCCAGGCGCTGTTCAACGACGGCGCGTCGTGCGGGCAGTGTTATCTCATCATGTGCGACACTAGCAAGACATCATGGTGCAAACCCGGCGTCGCCATCACCATCACCGCCACCAACCTCTGCCCACCCAACTGGGCGCTCTCCAGCGACAACGGCGGCTGGTGCAACCCGCCGCGGCAGCACTTTGACATGTCGCAGCCGGCCTGGGAGCATATCGCCATCTACCGCGCCGGTATCGTGCCCGTGTTGTACCAGCGGGTCAAGTGCTGGCGCCAGGGCGGGGTCAGGTTCACCATCGCCGGGTTCAACTACTTCGAGCTCGTGCTCATCACCAACGTCGCCGGCAGCGGCTCGGTGGCCAAGGCGTGGATCAAGGGCACCAACACGGCGTGGATCCAGATGTCGAGGAACTGGGGCGCCAACTGGCACTGTCTCGCCGGGCTCGCTGGGCAGGGGCTGAGCTTCGCCGTGACGACCACCGGCGGGCAGTACCTGCTCTTCCAGAACGTGGCGCCGGCGTGGTGGCAGTTCGGCCAGACGTTCACTACCTACCAACAGTTCGACTACTGAAACACTAGTTGATTTTGACGGAGCTGCACCTGCCATTAATTGCATCCTTGGTGGCCGGCATGGATATCTCCTATGTGATGCTCCGACTGCAGGAGGTGCGCGCGATGATGTGTAATTTCGTTTCTCGTTGGTGTTTTGTTTACTTGTTGATTTCCTTCTTTTCTCATCAAAAGGCCATCTATTCATGTAAATCTTTTCTACGAATTAACGAAAATTTATTATTGGGTAACAAATCTAATATTCCCTAATATTCCCTCTGGCTCCATAAAGGTGTTGTTTTAGACATCGATATGGTCTTTAAAATACAACTTTGACCACTAATATCTGTTGTATGGAATACAATAAAATTATGTATTTTAAACACACTTTTCTAAAAAATTACGTATATAACTTTTAAGTATCTAATCTAATTAATTTTAAAGCTATTAACACTTGAATTTTTAAAAGATTGACTCTGTCCACGCCTAAAACGACAGTTTTTGTGGAAAATAACAGTTTTTGGGGAGCCTAAGAGAGTATTTATATACTGCGTCAAGTAAAATAAACGAAAACATCCTCATATGCGTGTAGTCCGTAGAGTCGTGGATTTGTCTCAGAAATTGAACATTGCGTGGATATTTCTAGAGAAGGTTTTGTTTAAAGCGATTTTCTTATATAAGTTTTTCTTTGAAGAGATTCATCTCTAAAAAACTTCCATGTTTAATTTAACTACTTTTAGTTGGGTATTTAAATATATATAGGATTGGAATGCAAATTACTGGTTGATATTTTGCTATTTCATAGTCGCGTAAAAAATTATTATTTCTTAGTCGACCGAGCTTCACAAAATGGAGTCTATAATTGCATAAAATGTTGCATGATATTTCATATTAGAACTGTACGTACTACTATCCAATTACATATCCCTAAATTTAAAGTTGCACATAGTTTAAAAAATATGCAACTACGCAGTTAATCATTAAATAAATAATCAATTTTTAAGATTTTTGACTTAGAAATATTAATTTCTCTGTCGACTAAGAAATAGGCAAGGATTTTGCTCATATAAAATGAGACAAGGCAAATATGTCAGCACTAAACAATATAGCATCTAAAAGAAATCTATAATTAAAATGTTCTAAAAGAAATCTATAATTAAAATGTTAAGAATAAAAAGATAAGGATGGTAATTAAGTTATTTTCATATACTTTAAATTGAATTATGGAGAAAATAAAGTATATGCTGTTTTCAAAACCTCTAAATTAATTTGGAGAGTATCTTATAATTAAATTTCTGGGTTCTCGGAATTAATTTTACATAGCATAATCCAAAAAGTATTTGGGTTGCCATTTATGCTAACCATAGAACCATGAGTTAAGATTTTTAAGTACCAGCAAAAAAAGGAAGATATAAGTGAGTTTCATTGATATTGGCACTTGAAATTCTAATTTGTCACTCATGACAATAGATTCTTCCAAGGAATTAAAGCTTCATGACGAGTTGTATTATGTACTCCCTCCATCCAGGAATGTAAGGCGTATTTTGATTAGTTAAGACAATATTTTGATCAATAATTACTCTATTAGTATGCGATTTATATGATACAAAATTACAATCATAAGTAAGTACTTTTGAATACGAATCTAATGATATCAATTTTGTATCACATAATCACATAGTAATGAAGTAATTATTGATCAAAGTGTTGTCTTAATCAATCAAAATACGTCTTACATTCTTGGACAAGGGTAGTATATATATAAACCTATGTGTGGTTACGTTCACATGACCCGTAATATCGTGAACATAAAACCCCTCCATCTGCTATGTGAGTGCAAAATCACCATCCTGCTTCTAATTTTTTCTGGTAAAGGGCGAGAAGTAGAGGCCCCTGTGTCACTCCTCTCGGGCGACCCTGGTGGCGCATGAAAACCTAGCACTGCCGGCCCCTACCCTCGGCTCTACTCGCCGCAGCTGCCACAGTGGCGACGAGGCCTGCCCCCGAAGGGGATCGGCAGTGTGTGCGGCATGTCGGGTCATCTCACGGCGTGGCGGCCGACTAGCACGAGGTGGTCGTGGCGGCGGTTTTTGGTGGAGTTCGCAGTGGAACTGGGCAAGCCATGCCAAGCTGGGACTCAAGGAGATGGCCCAACAAGTAGTGAGGTGGAAGGAAGCGGAGCACTTTGGTGCGGCTCGACGAGGCACCGATAGCTCAGCTAGCTCCGGCCAGCGATGCGCTACTCGTGGCTCAGCGGCCTACCCGGCACACTTGGGGCTGCTAGCGGCCAGGCTGCCTGTCGTCCTGTGTGGCCACGACCTTAGATCTAGCCACTTGGCTCTGGATCTGAGGGGCCTCGGGCTCAAGTGACCTGCCAGGAAGTGCGGGCCTCCATGCTTGGCCGGCTAGCGTCTTGGTTGTGGCAGTAGTGTTTTGGAGGGCGGTGCTACTTGGGGTGGTGCTGTCTCCAGGGCATATGTATTGAGGCATGGTGATGGTGTTGCGACGTGACGGCAGTGGCGGTGGCCATGGCGAGATCTCCAGTTCTAGTTGCTCGGTGTTGTCGCTACTGGTGTGCTCGGGCTCATGGCACTACTTCGCCGTGGGCCGTTGGTTTTCGGGCCTCCTCCCATGGGGTTCAGTGGGGTGGTAGGGTACAGTGCTCTAGGTGAAAACCTTGTCCCAATAGGGGTCTGTGCCAGCGATGATGGCTCTCACGAGTGTCTTTTCCCTTCTTGGAGGCTTCGTGGAAGAGGTTGTTTCATCCCCTTCCCTGCACCATGGCCAGCCTGATTTGGGATAGCCGTGGTGGTTGCTGACGTGGTCGAACCCCCTCCCATGGGGTTCGGTGGGGTGCGGCGCTTTGGTGAAAACCTTGTCCTGACTGGGGTCGGTGCCAACGACGACGGTGCCCAGGGGCATTGTTCCCCTCCTTGGAGGCGTTGTCGAATAGTCTCGTTCACTCTCTACCCTGGGCCTCCGTGGCCCTTGACGGTTGACGGCCACATGACCTGCGGTGGAGGCCGGCTTGGGGTTTGTGGTTGCGGCTTTGGGAGGTACGAGCGCATCTGGCAGGCAGACGGCGCCAGGTGGTTTGGATTTGTTGATCTTGTGGGTTTGGAGGGGACAAGATCCGCTCCCTTCGGACCTGGCTTCTCTCTCTGGTGCCAGTGGTGCAGGCAAACGTGGCTGTGACAGTTCGGTTTCGGCATGACGAGTAGAGATGTGCACCCTAGTGGTACTGTTGCGGCGAAATCGGAATCGTGGGGTCGCAGTGTGGTGGGTGATGACGTTGATGTACTGTCAGATTCAGGAGTGCCTTTTTTGTCTCTGTGAGTCGTGTTAGGATGATTTGATGGGGTATTTGTTACGTTGGACGGTGCTCTAGACCTCATTTAGTTAGGTGGCTTGTCTGTCAGGATTTCTGTATAGTTGTCCTCTAATTAACCGTGTTCTATAAGATTTTCAGTTTGAAATTGCGGTAACCTTACTCTCTTGACATAAAATCAGCGTCCCTAGGTGGTAGTTCACTTAGACTTTTATAGGTCTTAGCAGCTTCGTAGGACCAAAACATTGCAGTTGAGTTGTAGAGAAGTAACTGGTGTAAAATACCTAATGACTAGCGCAAAAAAGGAAATGGTTGCTGTAAAATGAGTCGTATACACAAGATTGGAAAAATATGGAAAGCTCCTAGATATGATTCAACATATGGACGATTAATTCAACATCTTTATCTTTACTATTATATATATTGGAGTTGGTGGTGGTTGGTTCATCCATGGTTCATCCACACCCTCCTCTATTGTTGGTTGATCCACCCCCTCCTCTCTCCTATAGCTATAAAATCTCAACTGAATAACAACCAACTATGTATTATCTATGCAAAAAATTATTTGTTTCTGTTTAACAATAACAAACAAGTTGTTGGTCACTTAACTATAAAAACAAACTCAATGTGATTATGCAACTAAACAAGAACCATTTGACATCCATGCATATCTATGCAAAAAAGTTATCACAAACTCAATGTGATTATGTTAACTACCAAAACAAACTTACTCCTCCTGTCCCCTCCATTTTTGACTAAAAAATAAATTCGATGGTGGCTGCTTAATTACAAAATCAAGCTTGCTGGTGGCCGCAAACAAAGACGATGTGACATAACTCGAATTGCCATCGAGTTAATCCACACCTTCTTCCCATTAAAACTCTCTCCTCCACTAACCAAATACCTAAAAAATCTCTAAGAAATACTAACAAACTAACTATCTTAGATATAACTCTTCTCCACTAACCACATTCCTAAAAATTCTCTAACAAAAACCAACAAACTAACTATCTTAGATATAACTCTCCTCCACTAACCACATTCCTAAAAAGTCTATAACAGTAGCCAACAAACTAACTACCTTAGATATAACTCCTCTCCACTAACCACATTCCTAAAAAATCTTTAACAAAAGTCAACAAACTAACTACTTTAGATATAATAAAGATCTAAAAATCTCAAACAAAAATAATAAATTAACTACCTTAAATGTAGTAATGACGCGCGTTGTAACGGATATAAATTCTAGAAAGAAAGATCATATAACACTAATTTTGAACAAAACATACTACAACTTAACTTGAGAAATAAAATAACTATCATAGTTTATTTTATGATACTATCTTTCCTTCTAAAATTTTTATCCGTTGTAACGCACGGGCACTCTGCTAGTATTTATATATATATCAATCAAAATAACTCAACCGACAATGGGATGTACATACATTTTTAAAAAGGACGAAGCAAATTAACTCAGATAATTAATCGGAATTACAGATCAAAATCCAGATCACCCCACATTGCATGCACCATTAAGTAAACCAAATCGATCATTTTTTTTAATCACTTGTCAGAGTCAGGCCACGACGCATCTGCATCCTCCATCCATCCATCGATCCCCTGATGGAATCATGTATCAATAGTCAAACTGGTAGTTGCTAGTGAAGGTCATGCCGAAACCCCACCACGACGGCACTACGTTGTTCATGTACAGCGTTTGGCCGCCGGTGGAGGTGACCCTGAAGGAGAGCGCCTGGCCGACGAGCGCCGAATTGCACTGCCAGTTGGCCCCCCAGTTCCTCATCAGATTGATCCATCCGGTGTTGGTCCCCTTGAGCGACATCGACCGGATCGACCCGCTGCCGGCGACGTTGGTGATGAGCACCAGCTCGAAGAAGTTGAACCCGGAGATGCTGAACCTTATCCCTCCCTGCCTCCAGCACTTCACCCTACACATCACATCACACCAATCACACACACTTAGTAGATTAGGACAGTGCTAGTTAGATACTACAAGGTTCCGCTTGGCATTACGGTGTAGGACAATGTGCGTTAACCATGATCTTACTGTTGGTAGACGATGGGAATGATGCCGGCGCGGTAGATGCCGATGTTCTCCCATGCCGGCTGGGACATGTCGAAGTGGGGGCGGGGCGTGTTGCACCAGCCACCGTTATCGTTGGGGAGGGCCCAGTTGGGCGGGCAGAGGTTGGTGGCGGTGATGGTGACGGCGACGCCGGGCTTGCACCACTTGGACTTGCTAGTGTCGCACATGATGATGTAGCACTGCCCGCACGACGCGCCGTCCTTGAACAGCACCGTGCTCAGCGCCGCGTTGTACACGCCGTAGCCCTGTGTGTAGAGGTTGCTGTACCCGCACGCGCCACCTTACGAACACAACGACAACATCCGAGCGCTAGTTAGTTTTGGCGGTGAGGGACCAAGCGAAGCTCGATCGCCGGCCGGAGCTTGGGCACGTACCCATCGTGCCGGAGGCGTCCTTCCCGCCGTAGAACGTCGCCGTCCCCTGGTTCCAGCCCGCCATCGCCGACGTGACGCAGAACGCAAGGAGCACGAAGAGTTTGAGCTCCGTTGGTGTGCCCATCTCGGTTGTGCGTGATCGATCGATGGAGATCACCAAAGCGAAGGATCTAGAATGTATAGAACAAGCGCAAGAGAACAGAGAGTACCTGTTTGATGGATCGACCGATGGTGGATTGTGGCGAAGGGCGAAGGGCAGTGCTTATATAACAGCAGGGGAAATGTGATTATTTGCAGAGGGTGTGATGGGAATGATGGTCGTTGGCAGGGAATACAGGGGATTATAATTGATTTTGCATGGATGGCATCGCAGTGCTAGCTAGGCTCACATGCATGCATGCAATGTCAAACCTTCGAAAAATTAAGGGACTGAATTGCGCGTTGGATATGCATTGACTCAGCTCTCCAGCTCTCTCCAATGCAGCCAAAATCACATTCCATCCACACACTACTCCCGGACTAGCTAGAGATTATGCCTGCATGCATGCATGTGTCCACCTGAGCGTTGAGAGGTTGCAGATAATTAATGGGAGCTTGCGCTGTAATGTCGAGGGAATGCTCTCTCGAATGCAGAATTAACAAGTGTTTGGAAATTCAGAGAACATATATGGAGCCTGATAAAGAAACGGAGGACCCACATGAGGCCACGAGAGAGCCAGCGGCGCTGGCACATGGATCGCGGCAGCCGTACTCGTACATGCCCCCTATCGTTTCCGTTAATTCTGTAGGTTAGTAGGGGTTCAGGTAGGTTGGTTAGTGCCGTACTGAGTTTGGTAGAGCCGTCTCGTCTCTGCCAGGAATATAGGAGTATATAGGATGGGCGCTTTGTTAATTTCTTGGCTAGGCTCGTGGGGTAATGGGCTGTGGGTGTGGCTGACCACTAGCTTTGTGGGCTGGGCTCATGGCGAGGGGTTACCCTAATGGGCTGGGTTCGCCTAAGTATTCCATACAATGGATTTGCCCATGCAAGAAATGGCCCGTAATGAATAAATCAAACAAGATTACATCCCGTGCATGGTCCACGCTTGTACGGGCTGGTAGTCGAACCCCACTACTGTCTCTTCGGCTGTAATTCAGGGGGTTGAATATGTTACACAACCGTCGCCGGCGAGTCCGGTCCTCGGGTTGTGTAGCGGAACGGCGTCGAGGAAGAAGACGACGAGCGTGGTAAAATAAAGGTGGACGAGAGAGACACAAGTGGGAGACAAGAGGGGCTGCTTTATTAGATTGAAAAGTTGTGTACAATACATGAGCCCTCCATCTCTATTTATAGCCTAAACTAGGGTTTGGGATAAGGATCCATTTAAGTGCACACAAGGGAGATTAACCCACCCTCATGGCAGGTGGGCCCCACTCCCGGTGGGGCCACTAGTTTCCCAACACTCCCCCTTGGACACTTATCCCGTATAGCGCATGCCCCAAAAACTCCGAAAAAACCCTGTGGGAAAAATACCCGGAGAAAGAGCGCATGGCATACTTCGGTCATGTTGCACGAATTGCCTCATTAAAAACCTTGGTTTGAGAAACTTCTGTAAAACTCATCCAAGGGAAAAAGAGTACAACCCATCTGATTATTCAACCAGATACTCGACCTTCTAGGTCGAGATTTTACCTATGAGCTTGCAAAGATTCTCCCCCTGAACACTGCAACTCCCTAAGTCTCATCATACCTATTCCACGTACGCACCTTTCAAAGGTCGATGCTGGTAATGACTTAGTGAATAAATCTGCCAGATTTTCACACGACTTAGTATGCAGTATTTTTATTTCGTCCATCTTCTGCAATTCATGAGCATAGAAGAACTTGGGGTTGATATGTTTAGTGAGACTGCTCTTCACATAACCCATTTGTACTTGTGCAACACACGCTGCATTATCTTCATAGATAATGGTAGGGGTTTGCACGGTGTTCAACCCACATGACTTCTGTATGTGGTTGACCATCCGGCGAAGCCAAACACACTCCCGTGAAGCTTCATATAGGGCAATGATTTCCGAGTGGTTCGTCGAAGTCGAAACAAGACTTTGCTTAGACGATTTCCATGAGACTGCAGTCCCGCCACATAGGAAAACATACCCTGTTTGTGACTTAGCTGTGTGCGGGTCTGAAAGATACCCAGCGTCGGCATATTCAACCATGGATAAGTCTTGGTTCTTTCTGAAGAACAGACCAAGATCCTTGGTTCCTTGGAGGTAGCGAAATATATCCTTAATGCCTTTCCAATGCCGTTTGGTAGGCTCAGAGCTATATCTTGCTAACAAATTCACGGCGAATGCAATATCCGGCCTCGTGCAATTTGCAAGATACATGAGTGCTCCTATTGCACTCAAGTATGGGAATTCTGGTCCCAGAACTTCCTCCCCCTCTTCCTTAGGTCTAAACGGGTCCTTGTCTTGCTGTAGGGACCGCCCAATCATGGGGACCTTCGAAGGGTATGCCTTCTCGAAGCTAAATCTTTCCAACACTTTCTGAGTGTAAGAAGACTGATGTACTAATATTCCTTCAGGGACATGCTCAAGTTGCAAACCTAAGCAATACTTGGTCTTTCCCAAGTCTTTCATTTCAAATTCTGACTTCAAGTAAGAACTTGCTTCATCAATATCTTCGGGTGTGCCGATGATATTCAGATCATCTACATACACCGAGATTATACAGAATCCATCCTGGGACCTTCGTATAAATACACAAGGGCAATCTTCGTTGCTCGTGTAGCCTTTCTTGCTTAGTATCTCGCTTAAGCGATTATACCACATTCTGCCAGACTGTTTGAGTCCGTATAGTGACTTTCTAAGTTTCACACTATACAGGCTCCGGTTTGCTCTGTCTTGGTTTGGAATGGGAATACCTTCTGGTACTCTCATGTAAATGTCCGAATCCAAGTTTCCATATAGGTATGCTGTTACCACATCCATGAGTTTCATTTCCAGATTCAAATTAACTGCCATTGAGATTAAATATCTAAAGGTAATTCCATCCATGACCGGGGAGTAAGTTTCCTCAAAATCGACTCCAGGTCGTTGAGTGAAACCTTGTGCAACAAGCCTTGCTTTGTATCTGACCACCTCGTTATTCTCATTTCTCTTACGAACAAAGACCCACTTGTGACCTACAGGGTGTATGTGGTGAGGGGTTAGGCTTACGGGCCCAAACGCCTCTCTTTTGTTCAGAGATAATAATTCTGCGGTGATTGCCTCTTGCCATTTTTTCCAATCCGATCGTTTCTTACAATCGGCGAGCGATACAGGCTCGGGATCAAGATCAATAATCTTGGCAATCTTATTCGCAAAATAAATATCGACATTGGCTGTTACTCTATTCAGAGATTCTCCTGTTTCTGCATAATTTATGGCCATTTCGTCATGGGGCGCTTCTTTATGCGCTTCCCTTTGCTCATCGCTATTTCCCGCAGCGGGAGCAAGGTCCTTTAGTTTTCCTGCGCCGATGTGTGCGCACACATCTTCGCTAGGTGCTTCCTCCAATGGAAGGTTCAAGTCAGGAACATTTTGTTCTGTACTTGTGCCAGGTCTCAACTGGCTCCCCTTATTCTTTTGGGGTACTTCAGTGGTTTTCCGTGGTAAGTCCTTCTTGTCCTTTTTTGCCGGGCGTCCCTGGGTACTCGGGACACGAGGGGCCGGAGTTCTCGTCCTTTTATTCTGAGGCCTTTGGACGGGAGCGGATATACCTTCATCATTTCTTGGTATTTCAACCCTCTCCGGTGTATTGCGTGCGGGCACATGCGACTTAGTTACGGATTTTAAATCACTAAAGTGATCCGGCAGGCGATTCGCTAATGCTTGCAAATCAATTATTTTCTGGACCTCTCCATTTGCTTCATTAGTACGCGGGTCATGTGCGTGGATCCCCGTGGCTTGCCACGTAATTTCGCGACATTTTTCATCAAGGGGTTGATTTCCTCCCCCTAATGTCGGGAAATGATCCTCATCAAAAATGCAATCAGCAAAGCGGGCCGTATGGCAATCTCCGGTCATGGGTTCCAAATACCGAATTATGGAGACGGTTTCATAACAGACATAAATCCCAGACTTACGGAGTGGCCCCATTGCTGATCGCTGAGGTGGTGGTATAGGTACATATACCAGGCAACCGAACCTTCTAAGGTGGGAAATTTTCGGTGCCGACCCTTGTGCTAGTTGCATAGGAGAGTGGATGTTATAGGCCGACGGTCTAAAATTAATGAGATTTGCAGCATGCAGCACTGCGTGTCCCCAACATGTTGTTGGTAAATTACAACTCTGTAATAGCGGTCTGGCAATAAATTTGATTCTTTTAATTAATGCCTCTGCCAAACCATTCTGGGTATGGACATGAGGTACTGAGTGCTCAACGTTAATTCCCATGCCTAGGCAATAATCATCAAATGCTTTTGAAGAAAATTCACCGGCGTTGTCCATTCTAATGGACTTTACTTGATAATCTGGGAATTTATTCTTGATCTGAATTATCTGCGAGATTAGCTTTGCAAAAGCATGGTTTCGCGTAGATAATAAAGAGACATGCGACCATTTCGAGGACGCGTCGATGAGCACCATAAAGTACCGAAATGGCCCTGACCGGGGCTGAATAGGACCGCATATGTCCCCTTGAATTCGTTCAAGGAATGCAGGGAGTTCATCCTTCACTTTCAAAGTGGATGGTCGAATAATTAATTTCCCCGTGGCACATGTGGGGCACACGAAATCTTCTGGATTTGGGAAATTCTTCACATTAATATTATGACCATTAGAGTTGTTAATGACATTTCTCATCATTCTTAGACCGGGGTGGCCAAGCCTATCATGCCATAGGCGGAATAATTCAGAGCTTCGAAAAACAGTTTTAAAGGCAGTGTACACCGGGGATGCTACAATTCTAGTGTAGTAAAGCCCGGTGTCAAATGAAGGAAGTTTTTCTAATACCCTCTTTCCATGTGCGTCGCGCTTAGTGATGAGTAGATATTCTTTACCATTTTCATCATCGGTTTCTACATGGAAACCATTAGCGCGGATATCCTTAAAGCTAAGGAGTATTCTAGTCGATTCGGGATACAATAATGCCTCTTCTATTGTCAAAATTGTACCCATTGGAAGTATAATTGTGGCTCTTCCGGAGCCTATTATACTAGAACCGCTACCGGCGATTGTCATGATACTGCCCGTACCTTTGCGAATTGACTGGAAATATTTGGTCTCCCTTAGTATGGTATTAGTCATGCCACTATCCACAAGGCATACTTCCTCCATTTGGCGCCACACGTGTTCTAAAATATTGCATCTAATTAATAACATTGTGAGGAAATAGCAAACATAATTAAACGCATACATATTTCAGAACATCACATGCCATAAATGAATAAATATTGAATAAAGGAATAAATCCTAATATAGTCTAAACACCGATAAAATAAAGTGCATGCTCTCATAGAGCTTACAAAATTTATTCAAGAATTATTTAATGTATCTGAATGACTAAGGCATAAATGAAGATAGCTTGGTGCGCTTCTGGCACTAGACGGAGTCAGCTATGAAGAAGCCTGAAATCTCCTCATCTATCTGCTCGGGAGTCAGCCGCTCCTCCTCGGCAATCACGGATGCAGCCGCGGTGATGTCGAGAGGCGGGGTGACTACCACCGTCTGAACCGGGATGTCCACCTGCATGGGCGCCACCATATCAAGTGGAGCTATGATCGGTGCTGCGACCGCCGGAGTAGCCTCATCTTGAGCAACGGCAAGGTGTGCCTCACGCTTTCTCTTAGCTTGGTAGGCATCAACCACGTGCTGGGGCTCTTTGCATTGGCGAGACCAATGCCCATGACGGCCACACTTGAAGCAGTCCTGATCCTGCTCACCATATGGCTTGTCATGGATTTTGGCCTTGCCAGTCTTGAGGGGAGCGGCCTTGACCTTGCGGGCCACAAGCATCTTCCCTTTGCCACCTCTTCCCTTCTTTTTCTTGAGAGGAGTGCGCACCTTGTAGCTTGCATTGGCCTCCCTGGCAACCCTGCTACTAGGCGCCTGGGAGATGAAGTTCTTTTTGAGAACCTCATCCTGCGCCTCCGCCACTTGGAGTATGTCAATGAGTTCCGCATACTCAGTGAACTGACTCTGGCGGTAAGTGCGTGCCGCCTGCACGGCGTCGGGGTGGAAAGTAGAGAGAGTCTTCTCAATCTTCTTGGCATCTGTGGTAATCTTGCCACACAGCTGAAGGTTAGTACAAATGCGATGCAGCGCAGAATTGTACTCACCAACCGTCTTGAAGTCTGCAAACCTCAGACGGACCCACTCCTGCTCTGCTTGGGGCAGGATGGTGTACTTCAGCTTCTCGAACCGCTTCTTCAGGGCGATCCACAGGGCAAAGGCACTCCTCTCTGCCATGTACTCATTCTTGAGAGTACTGCAAAGGTGGTGCCGGAGGAAATGAAGTGCCTGATCATTCTCCTCCTGGGTGATGACGGTAATATTCCTAATACCGACACCGATTGCTCCCCGGAGATTTCTAGCTCCGAGAACGATCTCCACATCCGACGCCTAGGTGAGATAGTTGCGGCCATGCTGGGCCAACTCCTCAAATTCCCGGTTCGTTATGCCAGTCATTCTGCATTTCATGCAAAAATTTCCATAAGTTACTGCGGGTAACATTGCATGAAAAGCAAAATAAAGATACAAAAATAAATTCTAACGGTGCTTCAATATTTAAATTATGCCAATATATGAGATATATGAGGATTAAAAGCAATATTCATAATTACAATTAATCTTTAATCAGCAAAACATGATAATAATGGCATATAATCATTTAAAGCGTGTGAAATAACTGGGAAAATCAAAATCTGATGTAAAAAATGAGTTCCCGAGGCCCTTTTATGCTAGAAACAAGTATTTCTGTGAATTCTAGAAATTACAGGGACTGCTACGCAAAAAATACAGTACTGAAACGTAAAAAATGCGTAAAATATATAAAACTTCAGGGGCCTCTGTGCAAAATTCCGCGCGCGGGCTGCCCGGGCCGGTCAGACCCGCCGGCCTGCCACGGCCTGCGCTCGGTCAATGGGCTGCCGGCCCGTTAGCCTGTACGGCCCGCCAGGCTTTTTTTTTGTTTCCGCTTCATGGGCCGGCGCATCCCGTGGCCCACCACCACCCTGCCCACGGCCTACATATGGAGGGGGGGGCGGCGGTTAGGGGCTCCGCCCTAACCGCCCGAGTGGTGGCGTTTGGCGGCGGCGGGGGCCCGTGGCCGGCGGCGGCGCATGCGGGTGGCGGCGGCCGGTTGCGGGCGGCGCGGCACGGGGCGCGCGGGGCGGCGGCCGGCTGCGAGCGGCGCGACGCGAGGCGGCGGCGTGGCGCGGGACGCGCGAGACGGCGGCCGGCTGCGGGCGGCGCGACGCGGTGCGGCGCGGGGGCCAGCGGCCGGAGCGGGCGGCGGCTAGGCCGACGGCCGGCGCGTGCGGGCGCGTGCGTCGCGGGAGGCGCGGAGGCCGGCGGCGCGGAGGTGCGCGGGGCACTGGGCGGCCGTGCGGCGGCGGGAGGCGGCGCTGCAGGGCCGCGGGGCGCACGGTGGCGGCGCATGCGGGTGCGCGGGAGGCCGAGGCAGGGCGCGACGCGGCGCACGGCGGCGCGGTGCGGCGCGGAGGCGGGGCCACGGGGGCGGCGCGCAGCCGGGTCGGGCGGCGCAGCCAGGGACGGCCGGCGGCAGGCCCGTACAGGGGCGGCGCACGTGCAGGTGCGCGAGGGGGCGTTCGGTTGATGCATATATGCAATCAAAAGGAAAAAAATATGCATCAAAAGAAAACCAATCTGCTAATAAATTTCTTACGGCCATGCGTACGGGCACGGATCAATTTTACGGCGATCAACAATTTCCCATTCCGATTGGATCATGCCATCGACATTGGTCGGCGATTGCTAATCAGCGCGGCGATCCAGGGAATTTCGCTTCAACGAATTCTCATCCAAATACATGAAGAAAAAAAATAGGAACCCTTTTTCCTGCTCGTCGGTCCCTACCTCAACCGAGAAAATGAGCCTAGGAATGAAAAGGCTCGGCGGAGAGGCTCGTGCTGATAACGTGTTACACAACCGTCGCCGGCGAGTCCGGTCCTCGGGTTGTGTAGCGGAACGGCGTCGAGGAAGAAGACGACGAGCGTGGTAAAATAAAGGTGGACGAGAGAGACACAAGTGGGAGACAAGAGGGGCTGCTTTATTAGATTGAAAAGTTGTGTACAATACATGAGCCCTCCATCTCTATTTATAGCCTAAACTAGGGTTTGGGATAAGGATCCATTTAAGTGCACACAAGGGAGATTAACCCACCCTCATGGCAGGTGGGCCCCACTCCCGGTGGGGCCACTAGTTTCCCAACAGAATAGACATTTTATAACCCCACTTGAACCACCATAACGAACCAGGAGAAGGCCTCGGTCTTCCTTGCTGAAAACTAGCTTATCAACCGCTTGACCGCCACGGAGAAAAAGAAACGCGACACAGAGGCCAGAGGCCGATGTCTCTCTGGAATCGATATCCTATGGCTTCTACGACCCGCTCTTTGGGCTTGCATTTCGAAGCACAAGTCTAAATAAATATCTAATATTTTCATCAAAAAATTTAAAAAAAATTTATATTTGTATTAGAATAGAAGAACATTAAAATAGGTGCTTGGCGCACTCTCTTTTTACTTATGCACCCTCTTTCTCCAGATTGTCCTCCTAATTTGTGTTGTTTACAACAAAATGTCATCACATATATAAAGTTAACATCCTTCACAATATTTTTCCTTCCTCTACCCGAATTGGATGCAGCGGAGGAGAGCTCCGCCAGCTAGGGTTCTCTTGGCACACCGCCACCGGTCGCAAATCAGCCCTAGTGACCTCTCCACCTCGACTCCACCTCTCTTCCCCCTTCCCGATTGGCTTCTCTGCCCCAACTCGACCTGGCACATCCTCCCCTGATCCATATAGTCCGTCGGTTACTGTGCCTCTCTCGGCCTATAGTCGCCGCTAGCTAGGGTTCCTTTGCCGCACCACCTCCTACCGGAAATCAGCCCTGGTGACCTCTCCACCTCGACTCTACCCGCCCTCTCCCCAACCGGTTCCTCCGCCCTAACTCGACCCGACGCATCCTCCCCGGAACCGTAGTGTCTGCCCGCCACCATGTCGTTGCGCCCTGCAGTCGCCACCGATGAGCGCCTCTTGCCCAACGACCTCATCTCCAAGGCGCCTCCTCTTGGACGACCTCGCCCCCGACATCCTCCTCCCCCAGCCTGCAGCCGCCGTCAGTGACGAAGTCCTCTGATGTCCCTCAAGCCGGCCTCGAGCCCCCTACAGCAGCAACAAGGTGGGCCGCCCTACAACAGCAGGCCCAAGCTCCCTCTCACTTATGCAAAAAAATAATTCAGATCTTGTTGTTCAAGGCATGTGCTTGTTGTTACAAATAGGATTGATGTTCACGTTTATATGTGCAGCTTAGATTTTCAAAGTATAACTAATTATTTAAAATGCTATTAGATGAGTTCCAATTTTGAAAGTACAAGATAGACATCTAAATTGGGATGCATGTGCAGGTATGGGATGTGTCTGTAGAGTATATGTGCAGTAAAGACTTCACCCATTAGAAATGTATATGCCTCTTATGTATATGCTTCTTTTGTGACATAGTGGTACCCTTCATTGCTTCTGTTATTGGATGGTTGTGGCTTGTTTATGTAATTTTGTCATGTTCGTAACTCCATTCTTGTCAAATTTTGACATCAAATTCATATATATGCTTTCTAAAAATTCATCAATGTATAGATGGATCAAGATAAGAACCCAAAGCAAATTAGGATGCATTTGCTGCTAGAGTTTTTTTGTGAGATTTATGCTAAAGAGAAGCTTGCCAGGAACAGATCTACTATTTTCTTAAGTCCCACGGGGTACAAGAAACTAGAGTCTAAGTTTTCCAAACATACCAAAAGAAACTATACCAAAAAACAATTCAAAAATTGATGGGATGCAATGAAGACTTTATATTTAGCATGGAGATTCTTTAAAGATAGAGAAAAGGGACCTGGTTGGGACTCCGAGAAGAAAACTATTATAGGAGACGGTGAAGAATGGAAACAAACCATAGAGGTATAGTTTTTATTATGTCTTTTCCATTTGTATGTTGTATATTTTGCATTATGAATTCATTCTAACTTGGAATGTTTCTTACATAGGGCACCAAGCTTTGTGAAAGTTTTTGCAAAGAGCCTCTGGAGTTCTTGGATTATCTTGAGGTTATGTTTGAGAAAGTTCATGTTGAGGGAAAAGTTCAGTCATACCTAGAGTTGCTAATGAGGCTCAAGTTGTTATTGATGACAACGATGAGGACGAGGAGATGCATCTAGCCCAATGATTACAATATTGGACTACTGGCTCTAGGGTATATATGTCTGCTATATATATATATATATACATATATATATATACACGGCAGCGCTAATATGCGCGAGAGCGCAGAATTGCTTAATCTGCGCTCCGGCCGAAACGCGCCAGACCGAGCCAGCCAGGCCATCCGAACGTGTAAACCCACCCCTGTCCAAATTTGACGGTAAGACGTGAAGTGTCGAACGGTAATTTTACTGCTGAGATTTTAGTGTGACTCAAAATTACTACATTTGCGATAGATTTTACGATATCTTATACACAACTTTACTGCCTCGCTCGCATCTCGACCGTAAAAAACTTCTGAGTTTGACGACATTTTACTACATTTTGTGATAGATTTTACGACATCCTATACACAACTTTACTATCTCGCGCGCATCTCGACAATAAAAAAATTCTAAGTTTTACGACTTTTTGGCAGCACTTTAACAGTTGCGCGCAGTCCGTTTTTATTTTAATTGAATAAATAATGAGGTGATGAGATTCGAACCGTGGACCTCATGCACGTTACTCTTCTCTTCTAACCAACTAGACTATGCAAGTGATTGTGAATAAATAGAAGAAATATTTCCAGTATAGAAGAAATATTCCCCTAATCTATTTTAATTGAAAAAATAAGGACAAGGTAGGATTCGACAGACATAAAATTACCGTATTTTATATGTCAAGTTACGTGACTGTGAGGGATCTGTTCGACAGTAATATAGTTCAATAGATTTACTATATCTACTGAATAGTTTTACGGTCAGTAGTGAAAAAGGAGGGGCGTGGTGGGTCTGGGCTGGCTAGCTCGGTCGGTAGTCAGCGCGCAAGTTAGTTATTATACTCTCAGCTGTAGATTAAGGAATCTATATAAATATATCTTTCTCCCTCTCCCTCTCTCTCTCTCTCTCTCTCTCTCTCTCTCTCTCTCTCTCTCTCTCTCTCTCTCTCTCCCTCTCTCGCGCGCGCGCGTAGCACCAGCTGGAAGTTAACCACTTGTTTTGGTAGGCACACACTTTGCTTGTGTTCACGACCTATGACCTATAACACCAGCAGTACCACAAAATATTACTGTTCTACAACGGTTAGGGGGCACCTGGTAGATCTAATCCTACCACAAGCTGCAGGTTTTGGGTATCAGCAATATCCAATTCATTTCATTCTAGAACCAGGGCCAGCTCTGGGCCTAGGTGGGAGGGGCGACCGCCTAGGGCCCAGGCCTTTGGGGGGCCCAGCAGGATATATATGCATCGTGGCTCAAGCTGCAAATTAGGAATTCTAATCTCCAGAGAATCTGCCGATCGCCGCTTCCGCTAATTGCTCAGGCTTCCGCTAATCGCCGAGTTCGCGTGATTGCGTGCGGCACTGCGGCAGACCGGCAGTGCGAGTGTGCGACGGGTTCGCGTGATCACGTGCGGCGGTGCGGACGTGCGGCGCCGGCAGGGAAAAAGAAACGTTGCCGCTGTCGCTGACTGAAGTCACCGGTCCGTCCTCAATTCCTTATCTCTTCTTCTTACCAGTACCACCGATTAGGGTTCTAAATTTTAAAATTCTAATTGACTATTTTCATATTTCCATGGTTCATGTATTTACTTACCTTCACAAATCACAATTTTAGGTGTTAGAATGTTGCCTAAGAAGCATTTGTCGGGTGCTGAGAAAAGAAAAAAAAGAAAACGGGAGGATCAGTTTATTGAATCACAAAGAGGTGCTTTAAATAAGTTTTTTTAGCTTCAAGTAATGTTGATGTCAATGAAGATCAAGAGCAGGACCCTGATCCCGGGCAGGGACATGATCATAATTTAAATTCAGATGTTGAGGTCAATGAGAACAGTACGGGGGAGGAAAATTTACAGCCTTCATCTAATAGTGAAAATCCAAATAGTGATGAACAAGAAGATTCTTTTTTATCTATCTATGATCCCAGAACGTGGAATAATCTTGACAATAGCAAAAGGGATATTTTAATTGAAAAAGGGCCTGTGAGAGAATTTAATCTGGAGTTTCCTAAGGATGCTCTTGGTAGACATTTTTCATATGCTTACTACTCTAGAAAGTTAAATAATGGTGAGGTTGTTGATAGAAAGTGGTTGGTTTACTCTAAACATGTGGACAAAGTTTTTTGTTTTTGCTGCAAATTATTCAAATCAAATCAGAGCAAGTCTTTGATAGCATCTGATGGATTGAGGGACTGGAAGCGTCTCAGTGGGAGACTCAAAGAACATGAGAGCGGTGTTGAGCATTTAACAAATATGAATACATGGAATGAACTTAGGTTGAGGTTAGGCAAAAATCAAACAATTGATGATGACATGCAATGGGAAATTGCAAAGGAAAAAGAGCGTTGGAGACAGGTTTTGGTAAGAATAGTTTCTGCAGTGAAGTTTCTTGCAAAACATAACTTGGCCTTTCGAGGATCAAATGAGAAGCTGTATCAAGATAATAATGGTAATTTTCTGGGCATAGTTGAAATGATTGCTGAATTTGATTCTGTGATGCAAGAACACATTAGGCGCATTCAAAATAATGAAATTCATCATCATTATCTTGGCCACAATATTCAGAATGAGTTAATTTCAGTTCTTGCTGATGCTGTGAAAAAGTTTATCTTAAGTATCATCAAGGATGCTAAGTATTTCTCTATTATCTTGGATTGTACCCCAGATGTGAGCCATGAAAAACAAATGACTCTAATTGTGCGTTGTGTCAATATGTCAAGTAACATTCCGAGAGTGGAGGAGTTTTTCCTAGAGTTTTTAAAGGTTGATGACACGTCAGGATTGGGGCTTTTTAATGTACTGATGGATACATTGGGTTCTCTTGATTTGAACGTTGCTAATGTGAGAGGTCAAGGTTATGACAATGGTTCCAATATGAAGGGAAAACACCAAGGTGTTCAAAAGCGTTTGCTTGAAATTAACCCCAAAGCATTATATATGCCATGTGCATGTCATAGTTTGAATCTCACTCTTTGTGATATGTCAAAATCTTGCAAACAAGCTATTTCATTCTTCGGTGTTATACAGCGGATATATGCATTGTTTTCACATTCTACTAAAAGGTGGAAGATTTTGCTTGACAATGTTCCAAAACTGACTCTCAAACCTTTGTCTAATACTCATTAGGAGAGTCGCATAAAGAGTGTGCAACCTATAAGGTACCAAACTCCCCAAATAAGGTCAGCTTTGAAAGAACTAGAGAAGGCTTCTACTGATGACCCAGCAGCAGTAAGTGATGCTCAATCTTTGGTCAGTGCACTTGAGAATTTTGAATTTTTAGTTGGTATGGTTGTTTGGCATGATATTTTATTTTCTGTAAATATGGTGAGCAAAAAGTTACATGAAAAGATTGTGTGCATGGATGCTACTCTCAAACACATTGAAGGGGTCATCTCATATTTTTAGAAGTACAGAAATGAAGGCTTCGATTCTAGTATTGAGATTGCAAAAGCCATTGCATCTAATATGGACATAGAGCCAAAATTTCCTACAAAACGTCAAAGTAAAAGGAAGAAACATTTTGATGAAACCAATGATCAAGATGAAGAAATACAGCTATCAGCTATGGAATCCTTCAGAGTTACTTACTTTCTAGTCATTGTTGACGTTGCAATTGCTTCATTGACTAGTAGATTTGAGCAGTTGAAGACATTTGAAAAGGTGTTTGGTTTCTTATTCAACTCAAAAAATCTAAAGTCCTTGGATGATGGTAATCTACGCAAATGTTGCACTACTTTTGCAGAAGCTTTTTCTCATGGTAACTCTTCTGATGTTGATCTAGATGATTTTTTCTCTGAATTAAAAGTGCTGCAAGTAACTTTGCCAGATGATTTGATGTCAGCACATGAGATTCTTCAGTTTGTTACAGCTAGAGATTGCTATCCAAATGTTTCTGTTGCCTATCGGATCCTCTTAACTGTACCTGTGACCGTAGCCTCAGCTGAAAGAAGTTTCTCAAAATTGAAACTACTGAAAAATTGTTTGAGATCAACTATGTTACAAGAAAGGTTGAATGGCTTGGCTATGTGCTGTATTGAGAAGGATATCTTGGACAACATTGATCTTGATATTGTCCTTAATGATTTTGCATCAAGAAATGCCCGAAGAAGCTTTTTTGTGAAGCACTGAAGCATTATTGTCAATGGAGTCATTAGAATTTGGTTCTTATTTGAGGTAATCGTACTAATTCCATTTTACTATTCTTTTAGTGTTTCTGTCGTAGTGTGGTTCGAAGTTAACTCTTAAAATTAGTGAAAGTACACACATATATGTATAAATACCTATATACACATACATATATATAGCCTTAAGGGCCTATATTATCAGCTTCGCCCTAGGGCCTTCCAAAACATAGAGCCGGCCCTGTCTAGAACTGAGATCTGGTGCCCCAACATCATGATGATGCCATACAACACGTAGAGATCAAGGCACCCTGGCTAGAGGGCGGGTGCTCGGCATGGAGGAATGCGCCGCGAAATGCATCAATATTAATAACAGCATGTATTTGTGCCCATCAAGCATCATATGGTCTTTTATTTTATTTTTTGTTTCAATCCTCAAAACACCTAATCTGGCAAAGTGCGTCGTATGACTGCATCCAGTCACTCATGTTCAGATTGTTAGACAAAAGCACCATTAGCTAATCTTTTTTTTTACCTATGATTAAGTACTTCTACTAGGAACTATTCCTTCTTGGACTCCTATCAAGGTACCTTAATATGACTAAATCACTTCACCTGATATTTGATGCTTTCACCATGGAGATGATTCACCCAAATGCCAACCGAAGTGTCAAATACATGCCAAATGCCAGAAATGCAGTTGTTAATTCTGAGATGGTGACTTTGGGCTTCTCGACTCCCGTGGTGCCTCAGGGCTTCGCATGAATGAATGTTGTCTGCGCACCATCTGCTCCAAGCAACAACCTTACCATTGCTTTAGCTTCTGCTGATAACGGACAGGCAACAACTTGTAAGGATGATCTGACTCTACTTTTCACACCTGGAGATGTTCGCAAATCAGATTAATATATGTGCTAATTTCATAATTTTGCATTTTGACCTATCCATAGTTGGCATTACACAATTGTCAGCTATCTCAACGAAGGGTGCATTTTAAGTTTGATCGTTTTTCTTCTGGTTTGCAGATTCTTGGCAGATGGTTGGCAACTGAAGAATGATCAAACTTAAAATGGTCATTTTAAGTTTAATAATTGTCTCAAACTAGAGATTTATACACTGTAATTTTATTAAGGGCTACTACCATGTATATATCATAATATAGAACAAACTATAGATATATCAAAGGGGTACAAATTAATCTATAGAGAAACATAGTTTTGTCCTTACTCCTGTGCCTAGTTGAACAAAAAGATTGAGAGAAGAGAAAAACATTTGTCGTGTATCATTTTCATGTACCATATAATTTAGGCCCCCGCTTCTACCTCTTTCTGTAGAATAAGGATGCCTTTGCTGTTTGTTGTGTGGGATGGTTTTAGCTCAAACTTTGTCATCATTCAGTAATAGTTAAGTCAATACTGGACAAAAATAGCGTAAATCGGTCCATGTAACTCAGTCAAACAGCCAAACCTTCTAACTATAAATGTAAATCTGTGGTACGTTGTGTTCAAAATTTTAGGGAAGTTGATGTTGTTTCATCCAATTTAAATAGCTACTATATTATAATTAATGTGGTAATCATATGATTGAAATTTTAGCTACCAGCAATAAAAATCACACACTTATGTCATCAATAGAGTCTACGAGTAACCTGTTTACCACAACAATTTTAGATGTTACAGTTTTCATATCCTTGCATTGCACAAATAAATCTTAGATGTTGCAGTGTTCATATCCGTGTTGCATAAAGAAACATTGGATGATGCAATTTGTTTTCATTCTTGTTGCAATATGAGATATTGCAGTGTCTTTGTTTCGTGCATATATAGCATTAAATGTACAGATGCTATTATTTTTTCGGTTACATCGTGTTCCTACCTTTTATTTTATGATTTTTATGTTGTTTGCTAGATGTTGCAGTGGGAGGGCGTGGTGTGGGTGGGGGGTACCTCAGCAGTTCACTACTATAGACATCCTATTTCTTCTAAGAGTATAATACATTCTAGGTCCTGAAACTATTTTAGGGGTGTCACATTTGTCCTCGAACTCTGAAAATCGTCACCTAGGTCCGTGAAGTTCAATAACTGTGCCATCTAAGTCCAAAACGTGCCTGACCCCGTTTCAGCGGCCACCTGGCGCCGTTTTCCGTTGCCACGTCGGACAGGGGGTAACGCCGTTGATGAGGCCGTCTTCTTCTTGCTCTGTCCCGGCCGCTTTCTCTCACTGGTAGCTCGCCGAGCTCCTCACCAACCGAAGCGCCCCGCTGGTAGCCCGAAGCTCTCCGCCCCGCCGAGCTACTCGCCCTGTCCGCCGAGCACCGAGGCCCCGACGCTCCCCTCGCTCTGCCGCCCAAGCTCCTCGCCGCCCCTTTTCCCCGTTCAACTGAGCTCCGCCCGAAGCCACCGCGTCGCAGCTCCCCATCCCGCCGCCGCTCCCCGGCCGCTCCCCCGAGCTGCCTCACCAACCCGAGCACCCCGGCCTCCGCTCCGCTCTACCCCGCCGCCCGAAGCTTCCTCCCCGGCCGCTCCCGAGCCCGACGCCGTACCACCTCGCCGCCCCGAGTCTTCCCCGACGCCTTCGCCTCCCTTGCCGCACCACCTCCCGAGCCGCTCCGGTTGCCTCCGCCGCTCGGGTCCTCGCCGGAGTCTCCCTCCACCGGAGCTACCCAAGCCGAAGCCCCACCGCCGGAGCTCGCCTCGGCTCCGCCCCTCGCCGTCCCGGTGCCCAGACGCCGGGGTTGAGGGCGGAGCCGGCGGGGGACTCGGTTGGGGCGGCGGCGGACGGACGAGGCGCTCGGCGCAGCGGGTGACGAGGAGCTGCCGACCGGTGCCGGGCGCAGAGCAAAAAGGGCGGCGGCACCCGGGGAGCCGGGCCCGAGCGGGCTGGCGGCGCACCAGGAAGCGGTGGCGGAGGGCGGCAAAACGAGGGGGCACGGCAGATCCGGCGGGAGCAGAGCACCGAGGCGCGGCGGCCGGCAAGGGAGAGGGCGGCGGGGCTCATGGAGGAGGAGGCGGTGGCCGGACGCCGTCGGCGGCGTGGAGGCCGGAGGGGAGAGGCCCGGGGCCGGCGCGGCTTGGGTGCGGGGCTAGCGCTGGCCGGCGGGGTGCTTCGTGGGGGAGGCGCGCAGGGCTTGGGCGGCCGGCAGGAGCGGCACGACCGAGCAGAGGGGCAGCGGCGTGGTGAGGTGCGGCGCCGGGGGAGCTCGGGCCGGAGGGGGAAGGCGGGATCGGGATGAGCGGGGGTGGCGCGCCGGCGGGAGTAGGGCGGCGGAGGCATGGGGCAGGAGAGGCGCACGGGATTGAAGAAGAAGACGCCTAGGGGTGTTTTCGCATATTTGCATCGACGGCCGTTACCGTGCGTTACCCCTGTCCGACGTGGCAACGGCTGAAACGGGGTCAGGCACGTTTTGGACTTAGATGGCACAGTTATTGAACTTCACGGACCTAGGTGACGATTTTCAGAGTTCGAGGACAAATGTGACACCCCTAAAATAGTTTCAGGACCTAGAATGTATTATACTCTTCTTCTAAACCACCTGCTTGTGCGACGGCGTGGCGATGCGGAGGCGGAATACTACGGACGGCTGGGCGGGCGTCCAATGCAGGACGCCTGGCCGCTCGATCCCAAATCAAATGCAAAGCACACTGGACATCTGTGAATTAATCATACGTGGCTAGCTAGTCGCTAGCCTGTCATGGAGGACTGAATTAATACTAGTCAAATTTACCCACACAAAAATGAACACGACGAGACTTGCACACCATGCAGCAACAAGCTAGCAGCCGCGCTCACGATCCTAGCTATATCATCTACTGATTGTCGCATGGATGCTAGCCATTGTCTCTACGTATCAGTGGTCAGTACGTGAACTGCAGGTTGCTGATGAAAGACTGGCCGAAATTCCAGTTTGCCGGCACGACGTTCCGGAAGACGATGGTCTGGCCACTGGTGGACGTGACGCCGAAGGTGAGAGCCTGCCCGGCGAGCCCGGCCAGCGACTGCCAGTTGGCGCCCCAGTTCCTGCTCATCGGCACCTGACCGGTGCTCGCGCTCTTCGCCCACACGGCCTTCACCGAGCCGCTCCCGGCGACGTTGGTGATGAGCACCAGCTCGAAGTAGTTCTTCCCGCCTATGGTGAAGCGCACCCCGCCCTGCTTGACGCACGGCACACGCTGGTAGAGCACCGGGATGATGCCGGCCTGGTAGATGCCGATCCGGAGCCAGGCCGGCTCGGCCATGTCGAAGTGTGCGCGCGGTGGGTTGCACCAGCCGCCGCCGTTGCTGGGGAGCGCGTAGTTGGGCGGGCAGAGGTTGGTGGCCGTGATCGTGACGGAGGCGCCCTGCCGGCACCACCGCGGTTCGGACTGGTAGTCGCACGCCACCTGGTAGCACTGCCCGCACGACGCGCCATCGTTGAACATCACCCTGCTCAGCGCCGCCGTCGTCGTGCCGTACCCCGTCGTATACAGGTTGCCGTACCCACACGCGCCACCTGCACAGACGTACGCACACACATTAAGCACATGCAGATCAAAGTTGACGAGAAAACGTTAGTTACCAATCGAGCACAGCTAACATGTTCCAATAGATGACGTACCCATCGTGCCGGAGGCGTCGCTGCCTCCGTAGAACGTGGCCGAGCCCTTGGACCAGCCCGCGGAGGCCGGCGCGAAGAGCAGCGCCGCGGCGACGGCGAGGAAGGTGGCTAGTGATTTCGACACCTCCGTTGTCATGGTGTCTGACACAGAGCTAGACGGTCAAGTGAAGAAATTAACGAAGCTAATCAACGAGGAAACGGTGACAAGTGATTATGTATGTGCTCACTGGCGCAGTTCTTAAATAGGAATTGTGCGAAAACTGGAACGGGTTCTAGCTAGCATCAGGAACAGAAGCGCACGCGGGGCACGTGAGGTGGTGCAGCTACAGTTGCGCATCGATCAGATCGGCGATGCGCGCGGCCGGCTATCTCGCTAGGCTTTTAAATTCCGTTAACATGGTCAAGGTTTACGAAGATTCTGATCTGCATTAACTTGCAGCCCCCATGCATGTCACAGTCATCAGCATTTTGTCTGCAGCAATTTTTTCTCTGCTTATATATCTTCTGGTCGAGTGGATGAGTGGTTATAAGTAAGCTTAATCACATAGAGAATGATTAGCGGCGATTGTTTATCCAACCCATCATATGGGGAAGGTTGACAAGTAAGGATAATAATAATAACTTAATATAAGTAACCCAGTGGGTCGGAGAAGTCGTCGGCCGGAGACGCGCGATCGATCATCCAGCTGACTCCGTGCAGATCCAATGAATCCACGCTCCGGCGATCCTGCGCAGCGCATGCAGCAGCTGGTTGTAGTATCGTTTTGAGCCCTGGTGTAGCTGAGGCGCGCCCAGATTGAACCGCCGCACATGCTGCATATATTCATGCCCTGCGTCATGGATGAGAGGGCGCCACCGATAGTGTACCGCTCGGTGCAGTGGTTATTCACCGCTACAGGCGAATGTGCTCACATATGCTAGCTAGGGTTGTAGCTTCCTACGAGGAAGTTGCATGATTTGGCGTAACAATAGTAGCAGAGCAGCTCCTTGGTGCGTGACAGCGTGAGTAGCCGTAGACCCTGATTCCTGAGCAGTGTCGCCGTTACGCTTTACCCCGGCTGACGACCCACGCGCGGTGGCAGATGGCGAGCCGTTTAACTTGCGACGGAGGCTACAGAGCGGGCAGTTGCAAGAGGAAGTTAAGTAAAAAAAAATATTGTCTAACTAACAATCTAGTGGTTTCTTTTTTTTTACTAACAAGTGTACATGTGCAACACACGTTTTTATAATATATGTAGGGTGCAAACATAATATATACTACATCATATCGAAAGAGACAACGGCGGTGACGTACAGGCACAGTCAAAGCACCAAGTGGGCGTGGCGGCCAGGCATGGCGCAGATTCGAGAAATAGAGGTGCTGGAGGGTATAGCAGTGGCAATAATGAAAAATTGTCTATTAAAAATAAGGGCAATGATAGGTAATTAGCTATCAACTTTAAGTCAATGATATATGGTGGATAATTATCTATCAATTAATAATAGCCGTCAGATTATGTGGCAGACCATTAAACCAATGAGCTATTGGATGCATTTGATCGGACAGAGGTGAATGACCTATGTACGTTTTGTGGGGTGAACATGGGAAAAAAACTAGACCTTTTAATAGGTAGTGTATAAAGTAATCATAGCCAAAGACGAAAACAGCACCCGGCGACTCTGAACAGCTGTCCAAACTCACCAACATGCTATAATGGGTTATATGGACTTGTCCAACTCAATTATATGGGCTCGCCGTTATATCATAGACTGCGTTACATGAGCTTGTCTAGATTCTAAAATAATCCTGGCATCATAACCGTGAATGCTGCCCTTTTTCACGTGTCAACCCGCCCGTCCGACTTGAACCACCACCCTCCATGTAACCCCGCAGGCCCGTCCCTGTGGCAGGTCAGCCAGGGGCCTCGGCCCAGCACATATCACGCTACCACGCATAGTCCTTGAGCAGGCCTAGTTTTTTCTTTTATGAGAACAAAAGCGGCTTCGTTAAGGAGATGATGACCCCAAGATTGCCTGTGCCCGAGTTCCCATTTCGTGAGGCCGTGACACGAGACCCAAGCATGAGCACACAACAAGTCAGTCCATATTCTTCCTCTGGAAAAAGAAAAACTCACATCATGTTCTGCACCAACCAACACCTTACACGTCAAAAAAAGACCACCTTTATTCCCACGTTAAAACTTTGTACTTTCTTGTGTAAAAATTTCCATAATTAGGCATTCATGATAAAAAAATCATGACTCGCTTATTTGTTTTAGGTAGGAGTAAGCGCTCGTTTGGTCTTAAGTCCTCGTAAATTTAAATTTAGGTTCATATTTCTTCTCTGTTAGTAGAACACATAATTTCTCATAAATGTTCCTTCGGTATAATTTTTTTAGGACGCTGCCTTATCGTATTGCTAGTACGATCTTCTTGCATGTTATAGTCTTATCTGTTTTGTATATAAAACTAAGGGAATGTGCTACCGATTTTATTTTTCTGCCATTTTTGTGTTATAGAGTCTAGTATCCATTATTGTTGCGATGTACTGAATGTTGTCTTTGCAACTAAAATAAAGCATATCATTACATGTCCAGATATATTACAACGAGAGGCCTCTACTTGTTTTCTCTCCTAAGGTCTCCAACATGCTAGGAACGGCCCGGGACACCCGGACCTTATCCCTAACCCATCACTCCCAGGCATCACAGAAGTAATTGTCGTCTTCACGGATCCGGAGTAAAGGAGTAGAGATAGGAAGAGGAAACATAGACGAATTGGCAAGAAAACAATTAGACGCATGAGCTGCAAATTTTTGGTCGATTATAAGCACTACTGCGGAAGGTAATTATCACAAATGGATAATAAAAACTCTATCACAAACAAATTTCAAAACTATTTGAACACATGCGTTGTGATGATCTGCTCTCATCACAAACGGTTCAAATCCATTTGTGATGAGGGGACGGTTTTAGTAGTTACCCATTTGTGATAGTGATTTTCAGCTGCAAGAAAAAGTCACTAGTTGGCCAGCGAGCCACCGTTGCTGCCCTTGCTCCCGCCGCTCGGCGACCACCGCCTGCCGCATCTCCTCCTTCGCGGCACCGTCTCCAAACTCGACGAGCTCGCCTGTCTCGCCGCCAACGTTAGACGGATTTGAGGGAGGAGAGGGGTGCAATAGATATAGCCATGGACGATGACGAACCTGGCGTGTGCCATCGTCAAGACGTGCTTGGCTCTCCCTGACGAACTCTAGCTGCTTGCCGCCATAGCCTGAGAAGAGAGGAAGAGGAGGAAAGAGAATAAAACTGACTCTTTGTGAAGAGTCAAGCTCTACGAAGAATAAAAGTTCTAGAGTCAATCTTATTGCATTTATACGTTATTGTATTTAATGCTAGCTCTTCATATAGAGTCAGTTTAGGGGGCAACATATTGAGTATGTTATTTTTAATATCGATTCTAAATGACATGGAGAGATCAAAGACTCGACACTGACTCTACCTTTGTAGATTTCCTAAAAGAACGTGAGAGAGCAACAAGTAGTGACAAAAATAATATGAAAAAAAGTCCACTATTAGCATTTGTATTCCTTTTATTTAAGAGTACAATGTGGCGCATACATCACATCCACATTTCCATATATATATGTGTACATACAAATTCTCTCATGTATTTGGTAACACAATTTAATATATCTGCATAACATGTAATTGTTTTGGCATACCTAATTATGTCCCAAGGCATGACATTAGTAGAGTTTGATACATATTCTAGTTTGTGTGAAATACAAATTTTAGTTTAGAAACGCTGGCGGTCGAATGTGAATCTGGGTGTAAAAAAAGAAAATTGGGTATTTTTCGTGAATTCTCAACAAAGATGGAGGAAATGACGAGGTATACATTTGAAAACTTTGGGATCAAATATTGTCATTTGCGATTCATGAAAAATAAATACTACTTAGGTTGTATATGGTTCAAGATTCAGATAACTAGGTTAGCTAATCTTAATATGGATAGGTTATCTTGCGTGAAGAGGGGGATAGAGAGGGGGGGGGGCAGAGGGTGTCCTGCACAGTCGATTTAGACAGCTAAACGACAAGCTGTCCAAATGATGCGACACATCTCCCTACTTCTCTTTTCCATTGGCTTTCTTGCTTGAATACATAAATTGTAGAATTCTCCTCGAATAATCACATAAATCACACCCAACCTACTATTAGCACATAGATCACAACTTTGTACTTGAATCATCACAGTTAAACTTAGGATTACATAAAATTTTATTATGATTCGTAGAGCTTTCAACTAAACACTTCGTCGATTGACCCGCGGCTTCCAACAACTAAACAAGAACTTTTCACTCTAAAATAATCACAACTTTCAACTATGACGACAAACAACTTTCAATTGTAACTTGAGCTTTCTACTCAAACAACAATAGCTTTAAACTCAATAACATGAGCTTTTGTCTCATAAAAACAAGAGGTTTCTGCAACTACAAACAAGTTCCAACCATAACGCACGAAGCTTCCAACTACAAAACTTGAGCTTTACACTCAAGATAGTTGTAGCACGAGCTTTCAACTCAAAAGAAATAGGTTCTGAAATTAAGCATTCAACTGAAAAATTAGAGGATCCACGCATGACAAAACCCACAAATCTGGGAATCTGTTGCTCTTCCCCGTCATGTCTTGCGGCGATAGTGGAAGTATGAGATGGTGGGAGAGACGAGAGATGCAATGGAGGATGTGAGAGGTGGTGGAAAGAAGGGATCTAGATTGAGAAGGGGAAGAACCAAATGTAGACTTGGATTTGTGGACTAGGAAGGAAAAATGTGCGGGGATAAGGCTGAAGAAAAGGGAGACGAAGTTCAAAGGATAAAGAGGAAATGTTGAGGAGTGGCTCAGTTATAGGTCCCACACGTAAGGTGACGTGTGCAACAAGACGACTATTGAGACAGTCGACCACTAATTATGGTTTTTGCTTTTTTTATCCATTAAATGAGACTAAGGTTGATTTCAATTTTTTTTCATGGCTATAAAGTATGTTCTCCCTTATATTTGGTGATTTTTTGAAGATATTATGCACGTGATTTTTGTGGTATTTACAATATTTAAGCTGTTTTCACTTGTGCACTACTACGTGTTTAGGCGGTTTTCTTGTCCTGCCAGTAAAATTCGTGTAGAAACTATAAATTTGGTAGTATCCCGCTCTGGGTTCCGGCTTGTGTCGAAGATAACCTCTCAAATTCAGGACTAGCGCCTCAATCTCTAGGGTTTTGTAGATTTCGTTTTCTTCGTTCCCCTCGCCGCACGTCGCCGTCTAGGGTTTCCGCCTCGTCCACCCCATCCACTCCCTCACCGCCATGGACTTCGACGAGTACGACTACTTGGAGAAGGCGGTCGAGCCCTCCGCCCCGTCGACCAACGGCTCCGGCGAGAAGGACCGCGGGTCGCGCCGCCGCTCCTCGGCCGGCGGCGGCGGCCGCGACAACGACGAGCGTGGATCGAAGCGCCCTCGCTCGGGAGAGGACCGCGAGAGGCATCGCAGTGGCCGCGAGCACCGGGATCGGGACGACGGGAAGGAGAAGGATGGGAGCCGCGACCGCGGGAAGGTTAAGGAGAAGGATGAGGGCCGCGACCGCGAGAAGGTCAGGGAGAAGGACGGGGGCCGCAGCCGCGAGAAGGTTAAGGAGAAAGATGAGAGCCGCGACCCTGAGAAGGTCAGGGAGAAGGATGAGAGCCGGGACCGAGAGAAGGTTAGGGAGAAGGATGGGAGCCGCGACCATGAGAAGATCAGGGAGAAGGAACGGGAGGGCAGGGACAGGCTTATGGATAGGGAGAACGGGAGGGAGCGGAGGAGCCGTAGCCGCTCCGAGCGTCGCCGCGGGGAGGAGGAGGAGATGGTGAGAGAGCTCCAGCGTGAGCGTGATCGCAGCGACCGCCACCGTGACTACCGAGACCGTGATTTCAGGTGCGGATTTGTGAGCTCCCCTAGCACGATCACTCTGTTGAAACACCTCTGATGTGATTGAATCATAGAGGTTAATTGCCTGGGAGAAACCCTTAGGCCCTGTTTGGAACACATGAATTTTCCTAGATTCCTGCAGGATTTGAATGGTGTCCTGTGAAGTTCCTTCAATATTACTGTGAATAGCCCTACTTTTCATCCCATGCAAGATATATATTAGACTAATCTGACTAGTCATATTTGCTTGGGATTAGTTAAAAGATTAACGTGCTGCTCGAATGGGGTGAGAACACTACTTTGTTAACTGCTTGTGTTTTGTCTATAGTTAGGTGTTGAGTAATGTTTTGCTTGTTTTCTAACTTTCTTTGGCGTACACATGGAACATAGTAACTTTATAGTGTGCCTCTCTCCAGTGATTACTTAGCTGCTAAATGTTTCTTGTAGTATACTGTTATTATCCTCTAGGCTTGTTAAGTTCGAATATTGAACATTAATATGGGACTCGCAGATACGATATGCTAGAGCTGTCTTCAGATGGTTTCAGCAATTGATCCTGACTCAAGATATCAGGTCATGAATCTTCAAATTTTTTCTTGTGAAATATTTACAACTTGGAAACTTGGCTTGGCCTGCTACTGCCGGGGCTCTTGAAAATAATTGATGATCTTTTGGCTAGGGGTTTCTGATTAGCAATGATCATGCCATTTGTATTTTCAATTTTCTGTCCATTACTATTGGATGTGTTTATGATGCTGTTCTCTCATGTGCTAAAGTTCCTTTTGTTTGTGCAGGCGTAAGAAAGATGATGGTACAGAACCAGAAGTTGACCCAGAAAGAGATCAAAGGACTGTATTTGCCTTCCAGGTTATCTTTGAGCTAATTTCTCACAAATAACATTTCGTGCATTGCTGTTTTATTCATTAAGCTAATGTTGTCAGCATTATTGCAGTTATCTTTGAAGGCAGATGAAAGAGATGTCTATGAGTTCTTCTCAAGAGCAGGGAAGGTGAGAACATGCAAATTATTTACGTCATATTGCATTCGAATTTGAAATGTTTCCTCATCACTGAAGTTTTTAGTTGCACCAGTTACATTCATCAAGATATGATGTTGTGGACATCTTTTGCTGTGTTTTGGTGAATGTGATTTTTTTCCTTATAATCACAAACTCACAGATGAAACTTAATTCATGTCATTGACCTGATGGGCTGACGATCGGAATATTGATGGTTACATGTGCGCAGCTGTTCTATATGAAGATAAAGTTCTTAAATTGCCAATTATTCAGTGCTTCCACTTATTTATTGACCCATGTCTTGCGAGCATGCGGTTATCATTTGTTAGTAGTAATTTTCAGTAGGCAGTTGCATTGATCTTTTCTCTGCATGTTAAGCTTCCCGGTGCTATTAAATTTGGATCTAATCATCTAATGGCACTCTCGTTTTTCTGTGTAGGTTCGTGATGTTCGCCTTATTATGGACCGAAACTCGCGGCGTTCCAAAGGAGTTGGGTTAGTTTCGTCACTTGTTTATTTGTTGTGATGTACATTGCCTCCCTGGATGGTTTAGTAATTATTTAGCTTCCTGAAGATTGAACAAACAATATGTGTGCTAAGATTTTGGTTTCCTGCCATATAGGATTGTAGTCAAGTTCTGTATGACTTAACAAGCTCCCTACCACCAACGTGCACAAAACCTTGAAAATAAGTCAGTATATATGCCTCTAGAAAAGAAAACAAAGAAAAAGATATGGAGTTATGGGCATATATAATTACCAGTCTGTTGGTTGATTAATGGTTCCTTGAAATGAAATCATATACATATTTTATTGTTTGTTCCTACTCTGTTGTATAATAGTTGTTAGGTCTCTGGCTTTTTGAACTTTACCAATTAGAATTTAGACCTTGTCATATAATGTGTTTTCATTTTATTTTACTAGTTGTATAATTACATGAGCATTTTTCTGATGTTCGTATTTGATATTTTCCCTGGGGAATCTTTTCATGAGTTTGTCATACTCAACAGGATTGCACACTGAAATATTTATAGTTTGGTCTACGTGCTGGGATATCGGCAATTTACAAGTAAGATGGAATATTAGATCATTCTGATGCTGTCAGCAATCTAGGACAGTTTGATTCCAGAGTATTTGACAAAAACTTGGTGCAGGTTCTTAGGAATTAACGAGGGCAACCAAGAACCAAGTTCGAAAATTTCCTACCCACAAAAATTGATCAAAATTTCCAAAATATTCTGTGAAGCTTATGAAAAATTCTAACATATATAGCCCACTTAAGGTCTACTTTCTTTGACAGGTAAACTTCTTTTGTTGGATACTCTAATATCGATACTGAGTATCTATCTAAATTGACAGGTACATCGAGTTCTATGATGTTATGTCTGTTCCAATGGCAATTGCTCTAACCGGTCAGCCACTTCTTGGGCAAGCAGTGATGGTTAAGCCATCAGAGGCTGAGAAGAACTTAGCTCAGTCAAATGCGGCATCAGGTGGAGCAGCTTCAGGTGGAGCAAGAAAGTTGTATGTTGGCAACCTTCATTCCAATATCACTGAGGACCAATTGAGACAGGTCAACGACCGGATCTTCTTTTATTTTAGCACAAATAGTGATATGTCTCACTGCCAGTATTTTGTTCATTACATAATGTTCCCAAGCAGTAGATGAAAAACATAATAGTACTATAATTAGAATACTAAAATCAACGATCAAATCTTGCATCATTGCCTTCTATTCAATTAGGTGTGCAAGGTGCTTCATTCAATAAAGTTCTGCACTAATTACTAAATTGCTTAGTGAAACTAAAATAACATTGTTCAGAAAATTATCCTGAGGGCCCATTTGTTATCCTGACATTGGATTCTATTTTTCAATTTATACATCTCTGTAATGTTACTGAACAAACTTTCCTAGTAACAACCGGACTGAAGTTATGGATTTTGAAGGTTTAAATTCTACATTAACCAATTTATTGAACTAAAGTAACTTGTGATGATTTAGTTTCAGTGCTTTATACATTGAGAAAATTTCTTGGAGAATTTTAGTCCAATTGTCAGTAGCAACTAGTTTAAAAACCTTTGTGTGGGAATAAGCTGTAAGCACTGGTGTATGTAAGCAAATTGCATATTTTCTTCCATAATTACTCTTCATCTTCAATAGAACACTTCTGTCTAACTGTTGTTATGCACTCGAAGTGGGATTTATTACAAGGTATTGCTATTAAAGCAAAGCAAAGCAAAAATTGGAACTGTTGTGGAAATGCTCTTTAATCTCCACGCACCATATCCATGTACCTATGGAGATTTCTACCTCTAACTGTAGGGATTCCTTCTGGGATAATTAGTTCTCCCAAAGCCATACTAAAAAAATATGTCTTAGTTAAGGGTACTGTTCATTTTGTACAGTGAGACATGACTACATTTTTTCACGCAGCCTGCTATATAAGTTATAATTTGCCTTTTCAGGTCTTTGAACCATTTGGGCAAGTGGAGCTTGTCCAGCTCCCTGTAGATCCACTTACTGGGCTATGCAAAGGTTTTGGTTTCATTCAGGCAAGTATCGATATATTCCCATGAAGCTCTTCCCATGACTCAATGCTTAATGCTCATTAATATTCTTGCATCATTCAGTTTGCACGGCTTGAAGATGCAAAAGCTGCTCAGAGTTTAAATGGCCAACTTGATATTGCTGGAAGAGTAATTAAGGTAACATTTCTTAATATGTATTGTATGGCTTCACAAACAGTTTTAAGACAGTAGTGATCCATCTGACAACTCTGATATTTGTTTCAACCAGGTCTCGGCTGTTACTGATCAGGGTGGCATGCAACTTGGTGGCACAACTACTGGAGATTTAGATGATGACGAAGGTGGAGGTTTGGTGGGTTTGTTGTTCCCATACCACAAACTTTTATAACTTTGGGTTATCGCGTCTTCTCTTGTTTTTTTTACTTCCCTAATATTTTATATTGAGGATTTATAGCTTACATAATTTTACGGATGAGTTCAACCTTGCTAAGAATAATTATTTAGTCATTTCTACAAAGGGGTAAATATAGCACATGTTTGTGCCTCATGCACTTCGCATACATGATTTCCAGCATCCACTAATCCTACAACTGGGAATTTGGGTGGGGAGATTGAGAAACTTTGTGTAGCTAAAGTTCTTTGTTGCTACCCTTCGGTGAACATAATAATTTCTATGAAACATTTTGAGATATGTATGTTATACTTTTGTTTGTACAAGTATTAACAAGAATGCGACCTTGCTAAGCATTAGGTTGCTATCAGGTTCTGATCCATTAATAAGATTGGTCTCCTTGAAAATGAGCAAGATGTCCCTTCTTAGTTCTCTAGTTAAACCTGTCAGTGTTTTGAAACAAAAACCAGACAATATTGGGATGGGATATTTCACATGCAAGTTCTTCTCTAACGCTACATTTAAGTTCTGAACCATAGGGCGGTCGGTTATTCTCAGTGATTGGTCCTGCTATGTACGCGCTAGAGCCCTGTAACATATCTTCCTCTTTCTCTCCATATATGAAAAATAAGGGATATCTTGGGGGCTATTTTATCACATATCATGTTATTCTGCTCAAAGATTATGCGTATTCATTATCTACTGAATGTATGCAGGCATTAAATGCAAGCTCCAGAGCTCTTCTTATGCGGAAATTGGACCGGAGTGGCACTGCAACCAGGTATCACTATTATGTTTCGATCTTTTGCTCTGCCCTTCTTCCTTTATTATCTGGGCAGGAGGTGGTCTTGCATCATATAGCACTCAAATGTTTAAAATTCTACTGGGATGTTTTGTTTGAGGAATGGTTTGATCCTAGCTTATCCTATGCAAACTCGTAAGCATTATTTGAATTTAAACATTTTCCCTAGCTGCATTAAATTCTTTTAGAATTGCTGCCATATAGGCCAGGGTAACCTTGGAAGATGGGCGAACACCTTTAGACATGCCAATGATGTGAGATGCATATGGTTCCATTCATGAGTGATAAGTATTACAACGCTGGAGTTTATGCGAAGTGGCAGGGTGAGGTCCTGTTCCTCGCTGGCGGCAGCTTGCCTTCGCGAAGAACGGGAAGGAGTGGTTGGAGGGGAGATGGTGCGAGACAGAATGTTAATACCATTCTGTGTTTTTGGTTGATTTGTACTGATAATGCGGCAGCCACCATATAGATGGATCTTGCCCCTAACAAACTCGATCTCTAACTTCTGTATCTGAAGATATCAATCTTAATAAACTCAATCTCTAACTTCCCTATGTAAAGATGGGTCTTCTGCTGGCTGTAGCTATGGCCCCACATGATAGTGAACAATGATTGTAGCACATCTGGGGAGCTTTTTTGTGCACCAAATGTTCAAATCTTATCTACCTTGTGGCATGTTGATTGTTAAGATCACTCTTCATGATTTGGTGGAAACATCCTATGTACTGTTATAGGATCTCGTATCCTCAGCAAATTCCATTCAGGGCATCTCCTTAAATCTTTTTTCGGTGTGGTTATGTGCAGCTTAACTGGTGGTATTGGTACGCCTGGTTTGAACACATCTGTTGGATTGCCAGCTGCGTCAGTTCTTGGTGCTCCTTTGACAGCTGCTTCTCTTGTACAATCCACAATACCTGCTTTTGGAGCAGTTCCAGGAGCACCGCTGCTTCCTGTTATCTCTCAGCCCGCTGATATTGGGACACCTACTGAATTCCTATTGCTGAAGGACATGTTCGACCCAGCAGTGGAGGTATTTCCTCTTTTTATACATTTATGTTTAGTTGTATCTTAGATTTCTCTCTGTTTCTGTATTTTGGGTGCATGCCTTATGTTTCTTTCTTTTTTTGCGGGGATTATATTTCTGTTCAGCTGATTCAAAAATTATTATCGTTATTACTTCATTGTGTCAATTGTTACTTCTTTTCATCCTTATGACTTTTCTGTTTACATCTACTAACCTAACTGAAATTTGCTTTTTCATTACAGACGGATCCTGATTTTGATTTGGATATTAGAGATGATGTCCAAGACGAATGTTCAAAGTTTGGTGTAGTGAAGCATATTTTTGTTGACAAGTAAGGCAGTCGTCTCATTTTTCAACCCAATTGGTGTGCTGTTTTGTTTTAACCTAGTGTCCACATGTCATCCATGGGTTGTTATAAGCAGGGATAAAAAAGTTGGCACTCAACCGGCTGTATCGGCATGGGCTGGTAAAAATATCAGTCAGGAAAGGTGCTTTTGTACTAAAAAAAATATTAAGAAAAAACCAAGTAGCTAACTGTAAAGATCGGAATGAGATCGTAACAGCCTGATTACTGACTAGAACTTGCTCCGGTAAATTTCTGAAATCTGGTTTTTTGATCTTTTTTATAGAAACAGTGTATGTATGAAATAATAATATGGATATTTATATACAACAAAGGATCAACAGGATCCAAGTTAGAACAAAACTAAAGACTTAGAAGCCTAACTACATCTCGTCCAGCCATTTACTTTAGACTAGCATTTTTAGATATTTGGTTATAAGACATTCCAATGTACATTTTTTATGTGCTTTGGAGTTTATAACCTGTGTGGAAGGTTACATGCTGACCAAGGTCTGCAATGTTCTTTTTTTTTGTAGTTCTGCAACTCTGTTTGGTTCAATTAACTGTCAATGCAACGCAATTTTTCAACCCTAATTAGCAAAGCTAACAAAATCGTTCACATGCTGTTCTACTAGTAGTGCGTTCCCAACTTTGCATCATCTTTTAACCTTCTGTACTGTGGTGCAGAAATACCGCTGGCTTTGTGTACCTGCATTTTGATAGTGCAACAGCGGCAGCAAGTGCACAACGATCGCTTCATGGTAGATGGTTTGCAGGAAAGATGATTACGGCGACCTTTATGGTAAAACAAACATTACCTTGATATCATTTCTGAGTTCCATGCTTCTGTTACTAATTTCGATTAAAATCTTCTTGTGTTTTTCAGACCGCTCAGCAGTATGAAATGAAGTTCCCAGACCGGGCAGCGGTATGAAGTGGATTCCCACACTAGCGGAAATTAATGCGGTGAAGATGTAGTTGGCAGACGAGTTGCATAATGTGGACCTGGAGCTGTTACAACCGTTTCGAACAAAGTCATGTGAAGTTTTACTAGTGGAGGAACGCCATTAGTTGTTTTTTCTTGTAACGTTATGACGCATTGGAAGAGGTTTGTACGGATAATTTCATCTTTGGTGATGGTTGAAAGTCTATTTATTATCTATAGCAGTATCCGAAATGCTGGATTTATTATTACCTGATTTGTCCAATATGAAATTTTAGGCGTTATTAGGAAAATAGAGATGCATGATAATATTGCCGTCATCAACGAAGTCCGGACTTTCGCCCCGTTAGTCTGCTGCTACTGTTTATCGCTTAAGCATGTTTCCATTTCTCCACCAATTATTGGATCCTAGGATTGGCCAACCCGTTTCAACCCGTGAATAGCTACAGCCGCAGAAATTCAAACTCCCATAAGGGCCCGTTTGGATGGCCGGTTTTTGGTCCAATCCACCCGTAAAATACAGCCCACACAAATAATTCGGCCTGCTTGGAAAAAGCCTGTTTGGATGTCTGGTTTTGGGCCGGCCCAAAAACGACGTTTTGCTTATTACACCGGTAAAATAAAACACTGCTCCCGAGCTCCGTTTTTCTAATCCGACGACGCCGCTGCCCGCTCCGGCGCCGCCCCTCCCGCCTCTGCCCGCTCCGGCGCCGCCCCTCCCTGCTCCGCCTCTCCCCCATCCGGCGCTGCCTCTCCCCGCTCCGCCCCGCCTCTGCCCGCTCCAGCGCCGCCCCTCCCGCATCTCCCCGCTCCAGTGCCGCCCCTCCCCGCTCCGCCTCTCCCCCATCCACCGCGCCTCCAAGCTCCACGCGGCCGTGGTCCGCGCGGGCCTTGACCGCTACTGGTCCAACGCCACTGGATCTGCGAGGTGGAGCGGAAGCGCACGGTGGTCTCGCCGGAGGTCTCGCTCCTCCCTCCTCAGCCAGTCCATGGATGCCGCCTCCCCCGTCTCCTTCCTCCACACGGCGAGCTCCAGTCCGCTCGACCCGTCGCTGTTCCACAAGAACGGGCCTGGCGACGGTGTGGGTGTTGCTCCGCTCTCTCCGAATTAACCTTCAAAACATCTCGCACGAATGTTTGCCTCTCCTCCCCATCCCCATCTCCACCTCCACCTCGTCCTCTCCGCAGATGCCGCCGCCGTCTCTCGCCTCGTCGGCTCACAGGCCGGCGCTCCGCCCGGGCAGCCTGCAGCGCCTGCTCCGCCCTCCCAACCCCTCCGACGACGACGCCTCCACGCCTCGCTCCCGCTCCTCCCGCGCCCGCGTCCTGCTCCAGGTCACCAACATCACGCCGGCACTCTCCGGCGCCGACCCCTTCTCGGGGCACCAGGGCTTCTACCTCCGCCTCTCCGACTCCGCCCGCTCCTGCTACGTCTCCCTCCACGCCGACCACGACGACCTCATCCCCGCCGTCAACCACCTCTTCCCGCCCTAGCCTGAGGTCTCGCCGGAGGTCACCGCCCGAGGAGGAGACATCGGAGGTCCCGTCGGAGGTGAGCCATGGCTGATTACCAAACAGTGAATCAAATTACATTTGTATTCAATGGTTTTTATGGGGACAAGTATATTACCAGTGTAAAACTTTTACAAGTGTGAAAGTTTACTAAACTTCCAAACGGGGCCTAAAGAGGTACTACCTTTTTGGTTCCACCGGTTTGCCCACCCGTTCAAATCTGGTTTGAACTTTGAACAGCCTCAATTATTGGCTTTGCCACTGTCAGGGGCCACATGTCTGAGAGGAAGAGAGCAGGAGCTGGCATGGCCGGCAGCGTGTGCGGGTGATGCCGAAAGTGTAGAAGCTACCGCCGCTCTCGACACAAACCAACGTGACAGCGGCCATATGCCTGACGCGACGCATCACTACGGCAGGTTTCGGCATCTACCTCGGCTTGCGGCCGTCGTCGTTGCAGCCTTGACTGCCGTGGCCTGGGTCCTCTATGACTCCGGCCAGACCAGCACGCCGCCATGGATGCCCTTACCAAGCTCGGCGCTGCTGCTGCGGTCCTTGAGAATGCACAATGAACACTACACGGTAGATTGTTAGCTCTTTGCAAAACTACTAGCGTGCGAGCATGTTTTTACGACCGGATTTCTATGCCAGCACGTTTTTATACGTATTATCAGTGTCTAGTAAAACTTGTCTGAAAATTACTATCGCATGTTCGTGTTTTTCCAGTTTCGCGACCACCGATTTACTACATGTCTAACAATGCCATACTAGAAAGGAAATTTTTTATATACTTATCAAAAATCGCTTGCATAGCCAATCACTAGAGTAGCAAAGTTGTGTGCACGATCTACGGTTCGAATCCTACTGCCTCCTTATTTTCTAATTTAAAGCTATTAGTACGCAATTGTAAGAAGGAATGTCGATCGTAAAAGTGTGGCCATAAGGTAGTAAAATTCTAATAACAGTATAATTGTAAAAATCGCCGTGAATTTATGATCACCACGTGAAAAAAATAATCATAAAATCATATATGATCGTAAAAGTGTGGCTAGGTTATCATAAAATCATTCTCAGTCAATACTAATTTTTTAGTGATTTACAACCAATATAAAGAATCTTCCAAACAGCGTGCAGTCTTATGTAGAATAGCGTTGTTGTATATACTCCTACGAGTAAATAAGATAATCTACACATGGTCATAAAATCTTGCTAATATCGTGCATATAAGATCATGATTTTAGTGGAAGTGACGGTGGATAGTAAATTTCTATATGACATATTATATATGTCGAATTGCAAATTATTGTAGAAAATATTGTAAATTTCTATACGAAATAGAATCTGGACATATACATGTGTGCGCACAATACACACACACACACACACACATATATATATATATCACATTGTAAGGGCATCTCCAATAGTAGAGAAAGCAGTCTTCTCTTATGCCTTCCACGTCATTTAGAGATAATAATAAAAACATGTTATACAATGTGTTATCTCTTGATGCTATCTCTAACAATTAATGCATGCATGAATATATGATCAAAATTAAACTAGAAAATATGGGTTTAAAGGAAGACATATTGTACAATGAAGAAAATAGTTATCTTTTAGGTGTGACGAAATCATCGCTTCACCAAGGAAAGACAACCTTCTCTTTCTTCTCTCTCTCTCTCCTCCAACTCAACAAAAATCATATGTGGCACCTCTAAGACAAGCCTGACATCACTCTATTGGAGATGCCCTAATGTTACTAACCACACTACTATTAAAAGCTGGGTGCATGCACGGCCGATCTATATATACGTGAGGGCACCGCTACAAATCGGCATGCCTAATTTTGCATTTCATAGGCACAGTGTACAACCGTCAGATTAGACGGCAAGATTAGCAATAAACATGATTAGCTAAATTTACGGGAAACATTTTCAGTGACTATATGAAACAATTATAGTGATAATATGAAACATCGTGGGCTCCTTCTGTTAATGCAAATATGGAAACATTTGTACAGTGAGAGGGAAACACTTTACTTACCCTTGCGCAACAAAATTTTCAAACCAATACAACAATGGAAATACATGTTGTAGATCCTATTTTTAAGGAAACTGATCCGAAATTTTAGGGAACAAACTGCGAATTTAATTGGTTTAATTGACGATTGAATTGGCCAGAGTAGATATGCATGGAAACATTATTGTCGTGATACAGAAACATATCGTTAAGACGTAGGCAACAAACTTGTTGAACCACTGCAACACACGTCATATAAAATACTCCCTAGGTATTTTGTTTCGTATACAACAAAAAAATGTTTCCTATACAACAAAAAAATGTTTCATCTGCATGTTCTCGGTGACGCATTTTACCAAAACTTGCGCAACAAATTTGTCAAACCAATACAATGATTAATGTTTCATTCATCCGGAAAACTTTTTTATGTTTCTTTTATCCGGGGATTTTGTTTCCTATACAACAAGAAATTGATTCATATACAAGCAACCCCGATCCGGCAGATGTACACGATCCGGCCGAGTCCAGTGCCCTCCGCCGTGATCCCTTTTTCCCGGAGCTCCCCACGCACCAGTGCCTCGCCGCCGCAGTCCAGCACCGAGGGGGCTCCCCCGCATTCCTCCTCAGAACTGCCGGCCGCTATTGGAGCTCAAGCTCCGAGCTCGCCCGGTCTTCAAATCCACCCCGCCTCGGCCAGAGCCCCACCGGCGGCTCACCCACGTCGCAGGCCTAGCGTTGCTCCCCCGAGCGCCCTCGGCCTCTCCACCGAACACCACCAGCCCCGAGCCCGAGGAGCGCCGCCGTCGACCTCGGTTCCCCAGGGCGCCGCGCCACCTCTCCAATCGCCCGAGCTCGGCATCAACGACCTCGGTTGCGGCATCGCGGGGACGCCTTCCTCAACCGCCGCCCGACCGAGCACTCCCGCGGCGCCTCCTGCCCTCGTGCGGGTTCCGGCGACGGAGCGGGTGGTCGCGGCCGCTCGGCGGGTGCTCGGCCCGGTTGAGCGTGGCGAAGGCGAGGGCCTGGAGCCAGGTGGTGCCGGACTTGGGGAAGCTACCGAGGAAGAGGCCGGAGGGCGGCGGTGGGGAAAAATAGGAGAGAGGAAAACCTAATTAGCAATTAGGGGATTATATAATTTAAGTACACACCGTTGGATCAGCCTCCGGATTGGACGGCTCCGCGCTAGGCCGAGCAGAGCTTCGAATCGGTATGCCGGGCTGTAGCATTTCCCTATACGTGAACATTATATATGTATATGTTATTACAAGCTGAGTGCATGCATGATCGATCTATATATATGAGCATCATGATGTTACTAACCACACTATTATTACAAGCTGGGAGCATGCACGACCGATCTCTGACCGTTTACCTCTATGTAGACCATTAATGGCTGATGGTGCAAATGGCGGACCATTGGACAAAACCCAGCTCCACCTCTCCACCGCCACCTTATTTGACCATCCACTAAAGCAGAAACCACATGTAGTACGTACTAGTAGGCCATACATCGGCTCTCACTCACGCACAGCTTGAGGGAGCAACGCGAGTGGTCGGGTACAGATGCACCTTGGCTACTGGCGATCAACCCGGTCGCCTCCCCACATATCAATGTCCTCCGCCTTCCCCCCGTCCTGCAGCTTCCAGTCGAAGTGGTAGAGGAGGCTGGCCAGCGCGAGCTCCATGTTAGCGATCATGGCGATCCCGAGGTTAGTGCCGGGGCACATCTGGCGGCCGGACCCGAACGGGAGGAACTCGAAGCTGGTGCCCTTGTAGTCGATGCTGCCGTCCTCGAACCTCTCCGGCCCGAACTCCTCGGGGTTGTCCTAGATCTTGGGGTCCCTGCAGATCTCCCACACGTTCACTAGCACCCTGGTGGCCTTGGGGATGTCGTACCCCATCACCTTGCACGCCTCGCGGCATTCCCAGGGGATGAGTAGGGGGAGAGGGCAATGCAGTCGCAGGGCCTCCTTGATCACCAGCTTCAGGTAGGTCAGGCTGGCGACGTTGTCATCGGTGTCGCTGCTCTTGCCCTGGAAGCTAGGCTTCTCGCAGCTGCTCGTCCTGAATAACATATGCAAATGTAAGATCTAATTAATCATACTAATGAAAGATCTTAATCTAATCTCCTGAACACGAATAATTAGTATGGAATGAGATAAATTAACCTAAGTTGGGCCAAGACATCTCCTAAATGAATAGAAGCAGAGGAAGGAGATTAGTCAATCACGATCCCGTCCATGTGGTTGATCTTCAAGTCAATTAGAAGCCTCTCCAGATTGAATTGGAGTAATGGAACTTTTGAGGGCAGTCTAACCCTAATTAATTTCGTGATTCATTAAGTGCAGTGCTGTCTCCTCTTAATTATAGCGCTTCCTTGACTTGGGACCTAACTATTTTGCATTTAAGCCCCTCAATCATAGGTGCATTGGTAATTAGCCATCGATCACATAAATTTTTAACATTCTCTCACTCGATCGAATGGCTTACATCATTATTCCATATTTTGATAGGAGCACTACACTAAGGTAATGTAGTCAAAGTGACAACCTAATCATCTCTGCAACCGCTATCATCTAAAATGTAATACCCTGTCTCAATGTGATCATTATGTTGGGTTTTTAGCCCAAGGATCGATCAAATGAAACAAATCGCAAAACACATAATCACGAATACTTTGTCCAAGGCACCTCACGCGTTCTTATTTCTCTTTATTTCTTCTCACAAATCTCGCTTTCATTGTGTTTGACCCTTACAACCTGCCCTCTTTATATAGGCGTAAAATCTCATACAAACTAACTAGAACTAGGAGTCCTAATTCTACTCCTAATCCCTCTCCTAATCCAACTAGGACTCGACTCAACTAGTTTGGATTATTTCCAACACATTATTCATGGTATTAGGGAAATTTTTTATGTGCATGCAGTCATACTCCCTCATTATGGTCCTCGTTGTAGTTTATTTCATTTGTTAGTCATCATGTGCACTTAGTGAATTAAACAAACTACCTTATTTTTACAATCAAAATCTGATATCTCATTATCATAATTATTCCAAAATTATAGGCTTTCTATTAGACCCATGCCGGTAATATGTTCTCGAAAAAGATTTGGTGGCAAGTCTTTAGTACGGGATCAGCAAGCATAGACTTAGTACTTAAATGGTGAATATTAATTGTTTGATCCTAGGTTCTATTTTTGGTAACATGATACTTAATCTCAGTGTGCTTGGCAGCGCCACTTGACTTCTTGTTACTCGAAAAGAAGACAACGCTTTGTTGTCACATAATAATGTTAGCGGTTTAGTAATGTTGTCGACCACTCTAAGTCCTAGAATAAAATTCTTAAACCGAATTGCTTGCCTGATAGCCTCATAATATGTCACAAACTATGATTGCATCACTGAAGATGTAGTAAGTGACTGTTTGGAGCTCTTCCATGAAATGGTTGCACCTGCAAGAGTAAAGATATAGCCTGATATGAATTCCTTAGTATCCACACACCCTACAAAATCAGCGTCTGAGTAACCCAAAGTCTCAAGGTTGTCAGTCTTTCTATATGTAAGCATATAATTCTTAGTCCCTTATAAATAACATATGATTTTCTTGACAGCTTTCCAGTGATCTAAGCCTGGATTAACTGTATCTGTTAAGTCAGGGTGCGTACATACTTGAGCGTACATGATGCTCCCAACGGCTGAGGCATAAGGAATATTTTTATTTGATCAGTTCCTAATTGATTTCTTGGACATTAAAATAGACCAAATTTATTGCCTTTAAAAATTAGCATAGAAGTGGGAGAGTAATTTTGCATGTTGTATTTCTTAAAGACCTTGTCAATATAAGTCCTTGGGGATAGTCCGAGATAGACCTACGTCGGTGGATTTCTATGCCTAGAACATAAGAGGCTTTTCTAAGATCTTTCAAGTTAAAGTTAGATGAAAGAAATATTGTAGTTTCATACAACATGTCTGAGTCATTGTTGGCTAGCAAGATATCATCCATATATATATATATATAAAACTTGCTCCCACTGATCTTAATGTATATGAAATTGTCCACCTCATTTTCCTTAAAATTAAATTTCCTTATTACCTCATCAAATTTAAGGTAGACACTTGTTTTAGTTCATAGGTAGATTTCTTAAATAGACATCCCATATGCTCCTTGAATTTTGTGACCAAACCTTCCGATTCAACCATGTATTACATTCTCATGCAAGTCATCATTAAGGAATGTAGTTTTAACATCTATCTAATGTATCTCTAAGTCATAATGAGCAACAAGAGCCATGTCAATTGTCAGTGAATCTTTCTCTGAGACAGGATAAATGTATCATTATAGTCTATCCCCTAAGAAAACTCTTTTGCTGTCAGTCTTGCTTTGAATCTTTCGACATTTCTCTTAAAGTCATGTTTATTTTGTAGACCCATTTATAGTCTCCCATTTTGACTCCATCAGGAATTTCTACAAGATCTCGGACATCATAAGACTCATAGACTCCATTTCATCCTTCATGCCCTCAAACCATTTGGATGAATGCCCGCTAGCCATAGCTTCCTAAAAGGTGGTGGGCTCATCTACTTTCCCAATGTCGTTTACATCTTCATTCATGTATACAAAATAGTCATTTGGAATAGCTACACCGGTGATGATGCATATGCATGGTGCACAAAGCTAATGCGCAGCGGTGCGCGGCTGCGATAGTGGCGGAGCGCGGCAAGTGAGGCGACAAGTGGCGACGATGATGTGATGCGTGGGTGGCGTGACAGCGTCGCATCGGTGGCCCCTGATGAGCATGGGACGCGACAGCAGCAGGCGCCACCTTGATGCATCGCAGCAGTAGGTACCACCCTGATGCCCCGTGACGGCATGTCTGATACTCATCGGCACGGTGGCCGCCAGCCAATGCAATTTTTTTTTATTTCTCCCCCTAATCAAATCAGATCTTATCCAATCTAGCCTAGAAGATGAAACACAGATTACATTAACAAAATGATTCACAAGCTCAGATCCAACCTAATGCTCTGATACCAAATATAAGATCTAGTTAATCATGTAAATGAAGGATCTTAATCTAATCTCATGAACATAAACATAATTAGTACATAATTAGATAGATTAACCTACGTTTGGCAAAGACATCTTCGTAGTGTAAGTAGACGAAGAAGAGTAGTCGATTATGATCTTGTCCATGTGGTGGATCTTAAGGCAATTAGAATTGCAGGAGCACCCTTGACGAGGTTCATCGTTAAATTAACTATAATTTTTTCTTAGATTAACATTTATCCCCCCGAGTCGTGTTAGCCAGGCGCGCTGGGCCAGACTGAGAGGCTGCGCTCAACCTGGTCCGATGGGGCGGCTCTTTGGTTCTCTACACTAGCAGCTGGTTGGGCCGACTGGATGCAGCAATCTGCGCTACTTGCGTCTGGATTGGTAGGGGTACATCTTTTCAGGAGTGGTGAACTTACCTTCTTTTTAGGCAATTTATGGACACACTGGAGAGTCAGTTATCACAAAATTGAGAAATCTCGACTATTTCTCGGACACTCCATATACGCATCAGGACACTTCAGGAAACATTGGACCCAAACATAGGGCACATTTCGGAGGAGCTAGACATTCCAATCGACCAGGTCTAGATACAGCGTTATCCGGAGACTCTTACAAAAACAACTCAGACACTTTCATCGTCCATGCGACATCACAGCCTGCGTATAGGCAGTGGATGCGGGCTACGCAGGACGTAACGGGTCGGTTGGAAGTTGGAGCGGCGACCTCGAAAAGCGGCTTGGTTGGAGGTGTATTTGTCGCGATCATCGAGGCTAGAGCGACCCAAGTCTGCCTCTCCAAGGTAAACTTGGTTTCTCTCTCCTTGCCATGGTGGCAGCAACAGCTGTTTGGTAGCCTGGCTCCTTGGGTGTGGGCAATGCTCGGGGATTCTTCGTCTCTGCATTGTTAACAAGACTCTCGCGTGCTTCTTGAGCCTGGCGGGATCCTGTCCTCCCTACTGTGTGGGTTATGCCGGATCTAACTTGCCCGGTGGGGTGCAGGTCGTCTCAGCGCGACAGGGGCGTTCTCAGTGCTGGTGCAAGGCAGTGTCTCAATGGCCTTCTGCTTGTCCTTTGCTCCACCGGTCGCGAGGATTGGTGCTCCTCTCTCCTCATCAGCAGGGTCAATGCCGGATCTAGCTCCTTCAGCCGAGGGTAGGGCCGCGTTGTCGGCTGCGAGTTGGATCGCCGTGGCTCGGTTCCGACAGGGTGTGAACCTTGCATGTAATGGTCCGGCTGTGTTTGTTTGATGGTACATATGTTTGTTCTGTTCTTTATGTTGTCGGTGTGTAGAGTCTCATAGCTAGTTTAACTAGGTGGTTCGAGCTCTTTTACCAGATTTTTGTTTAATTTTTTAGTTTACTGGATAATTCTATTTTTCTACGAGTCGAAGCTCTTGTTCTTTTGGTTTTAAAAGAAGGCACGTGCATTCTTGACAATACGGCAACTGTACTAGCAATCCGATCTCTAGATCATACTCGAGAATGACAAAAGGTAGGAGAAGGTCTTAACCTTCATTTCACCTTCGCCACGCCGAGGATCGTGCATCACTTGATCCAATAAGCACGTGGCGATCTTTTTCTTTTACTTCCACAACTCAGTTGAAATATTAGTCCTATTAATCTAATTATTATTAATTATTAAAACATATGTAGGAACCTAGATGAACTTTCAACTAGTTTTGACAAATTTCGATCAATTATCCCGTAGCTAGAGACAGATCAAACACTACCCATTTATATATCTATGCCCAGCTTGTCTGATTTCCAGTTTTGATGAATTTCAACTTCCAATGTCCCATGGCTTTATAGACCGTGCATGATGATTATAGATGGAATGACATGTCCCATGCCTCAAAAACAAAACATATCTTCTTTTTCTTCTATTCTATAATTGAAGTCAAGTAGTCAACAATTAAAATACGTCCGGTTGGTACAACTTTTAATCGTCGTTGAGACTGCTTTATGCACCAACATTAGGCGCTACTAAAATATATGTAGTTTTAAGTATTAACATGGTCTTTAAAATGACATTTGACCATTAGTTCTTTTTAAATTATATTACTTTAAATAAAAATAATTATATATTATAAAACTATGTTTTACGATTAATCTAATAGTACCAATTGTTGTTATCAAGGTTGATAATTTTTTATTATTGATAATCAAATCTAAAAATGTTTAACTGTCTGAGATTCTAAAACTACTCACATTTTGGATCAGAGAGAGTACACGCACGAAGAAACTAGAAAAGTTTGCATACTATTTACAGTAGAGAATACAGTCAATGATAAATGTATTTATTTTTTCTACTTCCATTCCCAATGATAAATGGTTTTCACCAATTGGTTTCCCTCTGGAAACATGCCCTCTAAGAGACTCAACAACGTGAAACACTTGTCTGACCAACTATTGCTTGCCCTCAATTGAAACAGCTAGATGACAATATTATGTATTTTCTCTTACAGCTCAGGAATAGAGATTTATCTAAATCCTCCATCAAGCCCACGAATTTATTATACTTTCTCTCATCATCAAGGTTCACTTCTACGTCCCGTAGCATCTGGTCTAGATTGTCATAACCTTGATCATCATCATCTTGCATCTGATCGAAAGCACTACAGTCGCCATCATCTAACACATCATTGGCTTCGTCGACATCTTGTTATTATCATCTTCATATACAATCTACTCTTCACCGTGACTAGTCCAACATGTATACCCCTTCCTAAAACCTCTCTTAATCAAGTGTGCCCTAATCTAAGTTGAGTTCTTGAAGATCTTCTCAATATCGTAATAAAAGCATGGACAGCATCTACTCTTCCCCTTATTAACCATATCCTCTTCAGTAACTCGTCTAAAAGCAGAGACATCATTAATATACTCTTCGGTCACACGGTTCTCAACATACATCCACATTCGGTCAATCTATACACTATGCACAAAACAAAATGTTATAGTTTTTGTTCACATTCATCTATAACAATTAAGTGTTAAACATAGGTACACATGTACATAGAAATAATATATTAATTAACATTACAAATATATATATATATATATATATATATATATCTCACCACATTCTTACTTAAAATGGAGAAAAATTAAATCAATAATCTTCAATTCTTAATTTAACATGCACATATATATATATATATGTAATTAATTAATTATAGAAAATTACTGACCTATATCACCAATATATCTAAACAATCGTATATCTTGAAATCTCTATTCAATTACCAATAAAATCTTAAATATTTAAATAATGTAACTAATTACAGCTAATTACAAACCTTAGATTAGGATATATCAATAGATCTTCTCCAACAAAATTGCCTCAAAATCCCAACTCCACCAAGTAACCAAAAGAATTGAATGATCTGACCCCTACAGCTCTTGTCGGTTGCTCCTTAAATAGGTGAACAACAGATCTCAGACGATTAAAGAGAGAGCCAACTGAGATAATTGCAATATCGCAATCGGTTCCTTCAATAAACCATCTGTATAATATCACAGATATTCTCATTATCTCAAACGGTTCTAAAAATCAACCATCCAAGATAGTCTCATTATCTCAAACGGTTGAATATTTCAACTGTCTAAGGTAATGCTTTAGACAGGTTGTTTAATCAGCCGTTTAAGATATCATGTCACCTATGATGGTTACTTTTATTTAGCTGATTTTTTATTATTAACCAGCTGAGATTGTATTTATCACATACTATTTTCAATAACATACGACCGCCTAAGATGTAGGGTCTATATTAGTGAAACCTATACATACCAGTACACCAAAGAGGATCGTCTTTTTTATCTTGTGACAAAGTAAAATCCTCCAATACATAACAAATATAATATACATGCCATTTCCCGGAATGTTCATCTTAATGAAGATGCTGACTAATTTGAGAAGATAAAATGCTACACAATTACATTGGATCACCAAACCAAGTTTGTTTTTCTAAACTAGGAAAAGAACGAAAAAAAGACTAGAACCAAAAGTAAAAACCAGTCAGGCGCCTGGTGCGTCACCATGCCGATCAACCTACCATCAGCTGCAAAGCTAAATTAGAACATCATATTTCCCACGGACCTAATTTACAAGCCTTTTTACATGTTAAGTTACACAAGCCTGGGGAGTAAATAACCATGTCGCTCAGATAACATTAACAAGCATATTAACGCCTAATGTTCATGTTTGACACGCCCTTTCAGTATTCCTGGAATAGGGGGCGAGGTACGCAGTCTAACTCCATTTGGCCTTGCAGGTTGTGGTGATTGATGTCGATAAATATTTGGTGTGCTTGAGCACTCACCCCCGTTTGTAACCAGGGCCTGGTTACCATCAGTTTCTTCTTTACCAGAGAACCCCATTGCTTTCAATACAAAAGAATCATCGTGTAATTCAAACGGAGTGCTGCATTTTCAAACATACATGTCAGCAGTGGTTTAGAAAGATATTCTTGCTCAGTTATGATTTCCAAAGATTTCATGATTTCAACTGATTTTGCATCATTCATAGAGCTAACTGCGAGATTTAACTATATTGATTCGGTGGCTCATCATGCCAAGCAAGTAACAAGCTTGCCTTCAAAAAAAAATTTAACAAGCTTCACTGAATACTGGTACAACTGTACAAGCAATCAAGTGTTCGGTTTGCTATCAGACTGGCCATCACAAAGCCCTCAAGTGATATAATCAATAAATGTTTTTTCCAAAAGAATTGCACCCTCTGTTTAGAAACTGAGGGGCGGTAAGTTCAAATTCTTTGCCAAGCTACTATACACAAATAATTAGATACTTATGTTCAGTAGAAAAGTTATGCAAGGAAATTTATGAAATCTTCCAACAGAAAGAACGAATAAGATCAAATTCGTGCTTGCAATAGACATAATATTTAGTTGCTAAACTGGAAGTGCAAAATCTAGAAACACTAACGGCAGAAGAATCATTAGAAAGAGATATGTGACTCGTTACTAAACTCTAGGCTCATCTAGCAAGATGCATCATATCAAAGGAAACATGGTAGAATTACTTTTACCTATTGAAGTCAAAATGCACCAACTGCATATCTTCTGATATCTCCACTTCAACAGTTGCATGAGGACGTGTCTGGTTGCACAACAAAAAAGGGTCATTGTCACTTAGTCCGCCATGAAAATTATTGCTGGTAGCATGTACATACTGAAGTCGAGAGGGCATCATGAGGGGCATATAACTGGTGAAAAAACAAAGCAATGAAGGCAGAGTCGTGGATAGTTCATGCCTTTAATACTTCAACAAAATAGAATCAATTCATAGCCACCTAAGAATGTACACATGCACTACAATACTGCTCTTAAAATTATGAATATGTACTTCCGTTGGTCAAAGGTCAATTTTGGCCAGGCCTAATTATAGGATCCAGATTTTAAGAGAAGAACCTGGATCTGTTGTCCAAATGGTCTTGTAATAAGGGTACCAAAACCTGATTGGGTGAAAGTTCCAGACCTCAACGGGAAGATAGGAATTGATTATGCAGTCTGAGTTATTTTCCTGTTTTTTTGTTTGTTCTCAAGGTTATAAGTTTGCTCCACTTTGTATTACTAATATTCTATTCAATCGCTGCAAAACAACAGAGAGATCCCATTCAGGAATTTATAATAGCACCCTAAACCCACTGAGAAAACCAGGACAAACTGGAATCCACCTCCTTTGCTGCAGGCTCCTCAATTGACATAATCCAAGTCCAAACCTTGACAAATTGATGTTCCTTGGAATTGAATCGTGTACTGGAACTTGGAGAAAACATCATTCAATTATAAGATGCATGTTTCTTGGTGGACACAGATAAGATGAGAGATGAGGACGAAATTATAACAGAGAAAAGGGAGAAGGCAACCATGGACTACAGAGGTAAAAGGAAATTGGAAGCTTTCTTGTTCAAGTTCATAGCAAATCAATATTCTGATGCCCGCAATAAAGCTCCAAAGTGGCTTAAAATGGCAACACAAAGTTATCTAGATCATCAACATTGGCATTAGAACATAAGGGTATCATTTACTCTAAGAAACCCCATATATGAAGAATAAGAAACAATTTCGTTTACCTGAACCAATATAAATGGCAGGGCCACTCCACCGGAAGGAGCATCTCCTGAACTGTATAGCTGCTCATTTCGCTGTACCAAGTTTTGGAGGCCTATATACTTAAATACCAAAAAAATTTATGACTATAAGGTTCACCATGCATGAGGCAACATGGCATATAAAGCATATACATAGAATAAAACAAAATGGTTAACAGCTAGACATAATCGTGGACTTTTCATGTCATATCTTATTCTGATATCAGACGCGAAACAACAAACTTCTGGCCTCCCATATCTTTAAAATAAGTCAGTTTTTATGAAAAAAAATCGATTGCTAATTTAATCCAAGTGCGGAATATAGTTAAAAGTTTGCACACATATTTGTCAACAGATAGTCATGTTGTATTGGAAATCTTGTCCATGATCAACAATGACTAGTGCTAATAAAGACACTCCTTATTCTTAGTCTTTACATTTTCCGATGGTGAATATAGTAAGTATTATGGTCTGCTAAGCGAAGCATTCAGCACTCTGCACTACAATAATTCTAGCACCCATACAGCAGTTGAACTAACATTGCCTTAATCGACAAACATGCATCAAAAGGTTGCTTTTGCGTCCAAGACAACATGTGCCATAAAGGCTAAATAGAAGATTAGCTGTTCTCCTAATTCTGCATCATGCTGTGACAGAGACATGCGCACCAAGGGATTCCCCATTGATATAAATGAAACTTTCACTAACCAAGGTAGAACAACAAACCAAAAATCTTTATATTATTGTTTCAATAAACTAAGGAATATGACATCTTAGTGTAATTATCTTCATCACAGAACAACCTCAACTATAATGTATACAATGCTAGGTAATCTAAGTGTACGAATCCAAAGTCCCCTGTCACAATTTACGAGATTGGGGTTAAAGGATAATTCAAATTATCAGTTCACATAACAAATAAAAATAGACTATATATCCTTACTTGGTCTTGTAACTCCTGCAAATATGCACTTTTCTTGTCAATTTTACCTTTCAGTCCAATGAGCTCTGTCTGTAAAATGCACACGAACTTATGAAGGAAACGACCAGAAGAGAAGGTAGACCTATTGGTAAACACATGATTAGGGACAAACTTACCTTCAATTTTTCAATATCACTCATACTCGTCTGAGGCAAGCCCTTCCATTGAATTTCCTTTTTATCTTTAGATATAATATCCATAGCCATCAGGACATTCAGCGCATCATAAACCCTTCTTCGTATATTTTTCTCATCATATTGTTGCTGCATTTTTCATATAATCAGCACATTGCACTTAACAAATAATCAACCAAAGTCAGTAGCCATATTTCTTAACTGCGTTGGGATTATCAGGATCTGGTGACTCAATACTATTATTTGGATCTGCAAACTCAGCTACAAGTTCATCTGCCACCTGAAAAAAGACAGGCCTTACATAGTATAAATAATGTCTAAACTGCACTGCAAAAAGAAAACCATTGCAGTCATAGAAACGTTGATTAGCTAAGAGTTTTTTCTTTAAAAAAACACTAACAGATACTTCGCAGTTCACACACATATGTGAGTGCAAATTAACGAAACAGGGCTGTAGTTTCTCCAATCTTAACAAAATCCGGCCAAGTTACTCAAGAATGGAAATACAACTGGCTTCCTCTTCTCTTAAACATTTGGGTTTAGATGAACCTACAGCAGAAGATTTCGTTACAACAGCTAGGATCCCAATGCTCAGGATTCTAACACAGTGCAAATGTGACTCTTGTTGTATAAAAGAATCGAGATGCATACAACAGCACCGGTTTGTCAGGTTTAGGTAAGGTTAAAGGGATAATGACTGAGGATGCCTCACAGATAAGCAGAAATATGGCAATTGAAGGAAAGCACATACATCTTAGGATCTTGGTTCCCCCTATGCTTCAGCAATTGGTCGCCCAAGATATATTGGGTTATTTATTATGTCTAATTGTCTACACCATGCAATGAACCATTATAGGATGCAATTATCATGCACCATTGGATTTAAAAACGGTAGCGGAGCCTCGTGCAATGTCATAATGCTAATGACTGAAATATATTGGAGTAGGAGTATTTCATGGAGTAAAAGTACACAATGACTGAAATATATGGGAGTATTTCATGGAGTACACAATGTGATATGGAACAAGATATCACAGAAATTATTTCTTTTACAGGAATAGCATGTGGGGTTTGTCAGATCAAAGTATACCAGTGTGAAACAGGCAGACCTTGAAGGAATGCGAGATGATACACAGCCATCGGTATTCATACGTAAGCAAAACAGTGAGAACAAAATAGATAGATTCAATCTCATCAAACCAAGATGAACTGATGAATGTCCTTCCACACAGTTTTGCTCTACTGTCTTATAAAGCAAAAGGGAACAGCTCAGACAAAACAGTAAAGCCAATTTTTCATTTTTGGGATAAGTCGCTAAGTCGGTGAAGTAGTCTTAACTCAAATGAGCAAAAACAGCAAGGTCCATTGTGTACAGTCTTATTCATGTTGACACTTAACTCAATTTGAGTCAGAACAGATGCACATTTGTTTCTTTTACTGGACAACCAGATATGTCAACTCAAGATTAAACATCTATCAAGGCTTCTTCCCATATTGATTAGTTCAATGGACTCTGTTGGATCCTAGGGACCCCAAAACCATATCACATAACCCATACCCTAAAAGGCTATTAAGATGCAGTGATGAACAAAATGATAATTAATGTCTATGGAATAACACAAGCCCGAAGCATGAAGATCCATAATCCATCTGGAGACACTGGTTCTTCTGTTTTATCACACATACAGCGGTACTGATGTAAAGCATATCAGATAATAGTAGTTCAGATATGTATGGTTCACTTTTAAAACTGCAGATGTGCATTTGTATGTTATATACTCTACAAATTAAATATTACCAAAACAAGATAAATTGTTGCATAGAAAGAATAAAAAGCAAATACCTCATTGTAGGTTGTTCTCCCTTTGCTTTCGACTTTCTCACAGACTGAAAAGGACCAAATGAAACACTTCATGACAACTTTTAACACTACATTTGGTTACATGCGACTTGACAAACTGACTTCCTCAAAAAACAATGAACAAAATAGAGAAAATATAAATTATGCTTTTATATCATAAAATGGAGTAAACAGGATATCAGTTGCTTATGCTTCCAATCAATCAGTATGGTTATATGATGATGAAAAGATGACTATCACAGAGGTACTAGTGAGAAAGAGAAGTGTTCAACTCACCTTTCATACTGAATTGGCGCAATCCGCGGTTACCTTTGTCAGGACCTACTACACGTGTTCCTCTCTTTTTCTTCTTGCTGCATTGCCAAAACCAATACAACAATATCTCAATGTTGCACTGCTACTTGTAAACCAGATAACTAAGTGAAAGAACATAAAAATATAAATTTTGCGATGAAGTAAAGCAGAACCACTTTAAATCCTTTAAACACTGCTATGTTTTAATCAACCAAGAAGCGGAAAAACCCAACCTCAGGAAGAAAAAAAAAGAGTGAACATATAAGGAAGTTAAGGAAGCAAACAGGGAAGCAGCTTTGGTCATAGTGATGCTCCAATTTTGTCCTATGGAGTATTCTACAGATGTTATCAATGCCTATCAACTTCAATGGTCTGCATGACTAGCCATATAAAGTTAAGCAGCAGAGTTTGTAATCACACTACTTATCTACTCCACAAAAGAACGAACACATCTAACACTAACATGATTGAAATGCTACATCCACAAGCTTGAATCATCGAAGTCCCAAGCAAGACATGAACTCACACGTAAGAGTTTAAGAAAATGAACTTCATCAAACATGTTGCGAACCAAACAACAGTTACCAATCGCCTGTTAACATATTCAATGCAAAGCAATCATAACAGTTCGCTGAAGTTCAGTAGTTCATCATCGCATCTCCCTAACACCTCTTCCATAGGCAATGCGCACAAGTTCAAACCAGCACAAGCTATACCACTATGCATCAACCGAATCTAGTGGGCACAAAATGCAGCTCCGCATAGTACGATCCACGAGACCAAAACCCCCATCTCAGATCGCAAAACGACTCTACATCCACCCCACAGCAAATCCCCACGAGCTCAGTCAGCAGTACACAGTCCCCGGGGCAAAGCTGGTGGTGGGCAAGCTCAACGCAAACAGCAACACGACAGCAGATTCCACGGACCTCGCGGCGGGCTGCGACGATGGCGCGTCGTCTCCCTGGATTTCGAGGTCATTGAGGCGGCGGGCGACGGTGCTCCCGCTGGCCGGCGTGGACGCCGAGGCCGAGGTCGTGGCGGCCGCCGCCGCGGCCCCCTTGCCGGGCGCGGCGCGGCCGGAGGGGGAACCGGCGCTTCCGGTGCTGGTGGAGGCCGAGTGGGCCGCGCCGCCGGAGCTACGGGGCGCGGAGACCATGGCGGTGGGGATCGCGCGGGGGGTGGCGCGGAATTGGGGGAGGAGGAAGGGGAGAAAACCCTAGGAACAAAGCGGAAAATGGAGGGAGAGGCAGGAACCGACGGGAGAGCGCGGAGAAACGGGCACGAGAAATTTTTTCTCTTTTTGAGTGTTTTTTTTTCTTTCCTTTTTCGGGGGTTGCAGAGCTGGAAACACCAAAGACCGGAACGCCGGTTGCAGAGCTGCCCATGTTAAACCTTTACTGGCCGTTTTTTGCAACGTGAAAACATTTCAGAAACAATAGTGAATTTCGGCTTCCTAGTAATGTCTGGTAGATTTCATGCCCTTTGCTTATCTCTAAGCCATTTCATATGGGCTAAAGCTTAAGCATGTGCATTTGTTCCTACATAATTTAAATTATTTTTGTGCATTATTACTACTTCACTGCTCTATAGCTACTCCAAATCCAAACAAACAAAAAATATGTCCTGCATACAGGTATGACATATGGGAGTTTGTGCACGTAATGCGGCGTGGCTAAACCTGTGTCGTTACGTTGTGGATGTCTTGATAGCAAATGTTTTGTGTTAATATTTTTATTTTTGGCATTGTGCATCGGACAGACATACTCCTATCTATTATTGGCCCGTACAACCCAACAATTCCAAATTTCCTATTTTACTGGGCCAGGCTAGTCTTACCATTTCTTTTTCTCTGTTTCTTTTTAGCTTAGGCCTCAATGGCTCAGCCGAGCCAGCCCTTAACGGCGCGCATGGGCTGAATCGAGGTGCACTGGCCGCCAAAACCCTCTCGAAGGTCCCCTAATCTCTCTCGCTGTTATGCTACTTCTTCTCCGGCTCTTCTCTATTCTTCTTCTTCACTCCTTACAGCTCTTGTTCAAATCCTCCACTCCTTGCACCGAATCTTCCTGCCCGAGTTCATTCGTAAGCATATGCTCTTCTCCGCTCGTCCTGGAGCTCAGTCCGTCGATCTCTCTGCCACGCTCCTCCTCGACATTGTTGTCGATTCGGCCACCGCCGTGCAGGGCTCCGCCGAGCCGTGACGCTCCTGGTCGCAGTCGCGCAGTGCTCCTCCGAGGCGCGGCCGGTCTTAGCAGGGGTCTGATACGGTCCTCACCACAGCTACTGCTCTGCTTGTTGGTCGACGCCGCCTATTACTCTTGCTCCTAGTGTTCTGGAGGTGCTTGGATCGCGTTGCGCGCTGCTAGGATCCGAGCTCCATGTATGTGTAGTGCAGTCTGCGTGCCCCTGTTTAGCCGGATGGAGTGTTGGGTTTCGCTTCCTGCGAGGAAGATCCGATTTTGATTAACGGCAGGGGAGTGCAGTTTCATGGACTCTGCCCCTTGCTGAACTTACAGATTTTGGGGCCTTGATTTTTCTGTTAATTTGTGGTTTCTGTGAGGTTTTTTCTATTGTTTTGTTATTTTCTTACTAATAATAGAACTTCCACACCTGTTAGGGCCAGCACTGGCTGAATGGCCATGTATGCTTTAGTTTAATTTTGTGTTTGTTCTTTTCTTTCTGAATTTGTAACAGAGTTTGTGACTTTCAGCCGGTTCTATCGCTTTTCCTTCTTCAATGAACGAATGGAAGGTCGTTATTCATGTGGTCTATTGATGGATTTGCTTCCTCCCTTTTGGTTAGAGACGACAAACATTGACTGGAGCCCACATGATCAATCTAGATATTTCTCCTCAGTTTTATAAAATCTGTTCTTCTTATCTCTTTACTCTCTTTTAATCACCTTTTATCGTGTTCTTCAAACTTGCCGTTCTATTCTTCTCGGCTCTTTTTTTAGATGCTTATTAGCTCGCTTGTTTACCCTTTTTCCTTTGAAGTGTGTGGTGATTTCCTTGATTGGTGGGCATGGGAATAACATGAAGAGTGGAGGTTCAAGAGAAATCGAGAAGATATTCGGACCCACGTCCGACACATCCATTCTGTCACTGGCTCATCTGACGCTCCGAGAGGCGAGGAGGACAGAAGCGCGAGGGTAGCGGCAGAGCGGCAGAGCGATCGCGATTGCCTGAAGAATTGGTCGTAGGTGGGCATACACGTGGCAAAATCCAATGCAACCGAACAGTTGATCCAACAGCCGCAGCGCTCGCATTTGCCACTTCTCAGCTGTCGGATTCGAACAGTTAATATTTAAACTTGTTCGTACACTTCATAGTATAAGTATAGATAAGTATAGAAGTGTAGATATAAGATATATTTTAATTGTCAAAGTTTAAATTTTGATTGTCAATTTTTTCTACAATATTTTATGTCTAGCTATAAAACCACAATCATATGAAAGTGTTTTTGAATACGAATACAATCGTACCAATGTTGTGGCATATGACTTATTGTCGGACCCCAGATTCCATAACGGAGAGCTTTAGGAGTAATCACCCGCTAAGTCGGAGCTTCAACCCCGACCTCAACTCACGGGGGTCAAATCCGAGAGGAGTAGAGTGATATGGCTTCGAATAGCCCGAGACGTCAACCCCAAAGCTTACTTTGGCAATTTAATGCACTGAGTAGTAGGGTGATATGGTCTCCTCACTCTTTCCCACTGAGCCGGAGCATCAACCCCGACCTCGTCCCGGCAAATAAATGCACGGCTGGAGTAGGGTGATATAGCTCCCGACATCTCAGTGGAGAGTCGCTTCACAGGGGTGACTAAACTTAATAGCTCTGCGATATAAAACCTGAAATCCTCCCTGCATCACGTACTTCAATCATACACACATTGCACATGACACAGGGGGAGAAACAAACCAGTACCATCACAGAGACTCTACGACCGAAACTGCAATAATACTAGTTGTTCGGGAAACTTAACAACATATATATACAAGCAAAAGATGCTTTACACAGCGGAAGTGTTAGTTTGGCTGAGAAGCCTAAGGGTAGGGCCAAAAGCGGCGGCAGAACAAACCAAGCTGCCGAACCCAGGGCAGGACCACTGCCCGGGATCACCAGCGACTAGTCGATGTCGGCGTCTACCTCAACGTAGAAACCCTCCGCTGCGGGAGTGGTTTCCTCTGCACGGAAATAATATCAACGAATGCAAGGTGAGTACAAAATGTACTCCGCAAGACTTACAAGGGAAAATAATAATAGATGCATCAGGTATCAAAAAGGGGCTATCGGTGGACTATTTTTGCAGAAAGCTAATTTATTCTTCACAATACCGGTAATTAGATTGAAATCCGTCTACTGGAATACTTTGCAAGGAGAAGAGCTGAAACTGCATAATAAAACCTAAAGCAGACCATCGAACACACGAAACCCTCGATTCTTCCTCGACCACCAGGGAGGAAGCAATCGCTAAAACCAAATCCTTAAAGTTGGCAAGTTTTAGATTAGGGGTTATACTTGTCTAATTCGATGCGGATTCTTACCAAGCTGTCCATAACCGCGGACACGGCTATTCGAATAGTTTAAACCCTGCAGGGGTGTACATCTTTACCTACGCGTATCAACCGACTCTTAGCGCTACCGAGAACACACTTTCACGAGGTGTGCTAGCAGAGGGAGGTTGAACACGACCTTTACAATGTTTTCGACCTAGGTATGAGCCGCCCTAATAGGCTAGTCCGCGAACGACAGTTCGGCCGATACTTCGACGCGGTCCCACTAGTTGTGGCAGGTGATACATCCCCGGTCCCGGACCGTGTGTACCCCTCACTCCTATATTGTTGCATCACACCCCTCCTTATTTTCCACGCACCCAAGTCACGAAAACGGCAAACTATGCAGCTCATATCCTAAGCCTAGACAGATTATTCGGTCGTGGGTGGCCCATTATACCACCCGCGTAGAAGCACGCAAATCTTGGTTCGAAAGGACACCGGGAACCGGTCCTTGTGGGATTAACGAGACAACCCACCATGCTCCCAGCATGGCCTCTCGTCGATGCCCGATTTGAGATCAGTCAAGTTTATTAACAACCGCCCGGTGAACAACCACCTAACCGCTAACCCATCCAGAGTGTTGTGTTGCATCTGCCATCCCAGGAATTACGACATTCACGCAACTAAGCATGGCTAAGCATAAGTAGCTACGTAAATAACTCAACAATACCAAACAATCTATTCTAAATAGGTTGGGAGGGTCGGTGGTGTTGATTGAGCGACAAAGTAAGTTTTCATGCACGGAGTAGGGCTAACTTAACGTAAAATATCAGTTGAGCGCATGCGATACGTATTTAAAAACAAATCATAGAGTTGCAAATAATGGGATATCCGCAATATGATCAAAGGGGGCTGCTTGCCTTGCGGTTCAGCGACTAGATCGGGTTCCTGCTCGTAGATATATTCGTCGCGATCCTCCGGTCCTATCGGAAGAACGAAAACATCGAAACAACGCAACAATAAATATAACGTCGGAAAACATCGGCATGAGATGTCATGTATGCCGTGTCCTAGAGGATGCAAAGTCGAAGCTAATGCAACTAGAATCAGGTTAATCGGAGTCCGGGTGCGCGAGGTATCGCGATCCGAGGATTTCCGGGGGTTCGGGGAAAACCCTAATTTAAGTTCTTCGACATTTTCATCTTTTCTAGCATGCAAACATGTATGATCATGACATAATTGAATGACTTTCATTTATCTGAACATTTGGATATATGAATTTAACAAGATTTAAACCCCTTTGTTGTATTTTTCTCAGTAAAGAATTTCAGAATTAAATTTGTTACTCAGCTCAACCCTAGTTACAGAGAATGACAAGTGAGTCCTGGGGTCAACTAGGGTCAACATGAATAGAGCTTATGACATGCGGGTCCACTGATCATAATACTTTTCTTTTCTATTATCTATTTCTTAAATCTGACGCGTGGGACCCAGATGCCATACACACATACTGGTTAAGCCCATTTAAAATACTGGTTACTCATCAGCGACAATCATTAGACATTCAGTTAACATTACAGATGAGTAATAAAAATAGCTGACTTAGCAATTAACACTCTAACCTAACCAACTTAACTAACTAACCAATAACCTAACTAACCTATGCCCTAACTAAATACAACAGCAACCAGCAGAATTAAACCTAGACTACACTTAATACACTCATTAAGGATGTCCTAACTCCCCTAACTAAGGAGCATTAAACACTAACTAACTTAACTATGCGACTAACCGAACTAACCACACTAAACTAACTCCTCTAACTAGCTAATTAACCTCACTAACTTACTAACTTAACTAATCTCCTAGCTAACTAACCAATCATCAACTAACCTGCTAACCTACTAACCTAGCTAACTAACCATTTAACCACTAACTAACCTAACAAACTGACCACATATGCCCTAACCGAATTAACAGCAGCATCAGCAACTACACCGGCTAACTAAACACTAATCCAGCATTTCACACACTATACTACCCAATAACTAATCTAACTAATTAACCTAACCAACTACTAACTTACTAACCTACTCACTAACTAATATGACTAACACTGCTACTGGCAGAGAGGCCACGGCCGTGGACCTGGTCGGACCGGGGTGAGGCCGGTCGGCTTGGGAGGCGGGGTGCCGAGGCGTGGCAGCGGTGAGGCTCACCGGCGGAGCTCCGAGGTGGCGGCGAGGAGCTTGGTGAGGTGGAGCCGGAGGGAGGCGGTGCTTGGGTCGGGTGGCCGGGTGGAGAGAAGGTGGAGGCGCAGCGAGGCGGGGTAGCGGCGGCGACCGAGGGAGCTCCGGGGCGGGCTCGGATTGGAGGCGGAGGAGCGGCGCTCGGGGCTCGGCTCCGGGTGGCGGCGACGAGGTGGCGGGGATGGTCGGACGGGGAGCTCGGGTTGAGGCGGCGTCGACCGGTGGCGGGGAAGAACCGAGGGGGAGCGGCGACGAGGGCGACCTGCGGGGCGGGGTGAGCGGATGGAACGGGCTCGGGCGGCCGGGCGCTTAAGGCGGGCGAGCGGAGGGCGGCCGGCGACCAATGGCGGCGGGGCGAGAGGTGATGGCGCACGGGGGCGGTGGTGCCGAGGGAAGCAGAGAGGGGGAGGGGCGAGTGCGCCGAGGGGGGGGGGTTTTGTGGGGGAGGGAGGCGCTGGCGAGCGCCCGAGGTGCGGGTGCAGAAGAGGCGTGCCACGGGGCAGCCATGGAGGGGAGGAGGTGGCGCCCGGGAGAGAGAGGTGAGAGGAGGGAGAAGGGGGCGTCGTGTAGGAGAAGGAAGCCAGGGGGTGAGGAGGCGCCGGGCGGGCCAAGTGGGCCGCGCGGGGGAAGAAAACGGGCCGGGGAAAGGCCCGTCCGGAGGGGGGGGAGAAAAATAGATTAGGTTTAAGTTTTATTCTTTTTCAAATTTGATTTCTGATTTCAAATTGCTATGCAAAATTAGACCAATTTAAACCTAGGCTGCGATTCAAAAATCATTTAAACTTTCCTGTTGATTCAATTTCCACTTCAACTGCTTTTCTAATTTCGTTTGCTTCTCTTGAATTAGTTTCAAGATCTTAAATAAATTCGAGACCTCCCTTGAAATTTAAATTCTAGTTTCGAAATACAAATGCATATGATGCCATGCCATGATATGCACAAACAAAAGAGAAAGAAAAATGGGGATGTTACACTTATATATAATTTAATTATTATTAGTCAAAACTTAAGAATTAAATAAATAAAATACGCCTTATATACCTAGAGGGAGGGAATAACTTGCAGCGTAATAGTATCAGTCTAAGTGCTTTGTTTGATTCAACCTTAGATTGGTACAAAAAAGACTAGCTCAACACCATCACATGTGCCTATTTGATTGGTATAAAAACATGTGGACCATCTATTTCATAATTAATATAGATATTACCATAGACATCGTTGGTCTAAACCCTCCAACAAGTTCCGCAAGCTCAAGTACACTTTCTAGACATGTTAGACTAATGATATATTACTTGATGTTTTTATACTATGTGTGCTTAAGTATGAAGGACTATCCAGGATGGAGAACAGCGGAAGCAAGGAATAAGCTTTTACCATCAATTCAAGCCCCCAGACAAATACTTCGGGTCAACCAACGAATACTCCGAGTTACTACTACGGCGGCTTCAGACCCTCTAGATATCCATTGAAGAAAATGACTGGATACTCTAGATTTTTACCTAGATACTCTAGACCCAGACAGAGGACATTTTCCCCCAAACTCTTAATGCCCAAAATCTCCAGATTTCCACCCAAGAACTTTGTGACCTGGATACTCTGGGCATCAACCTGGATACTCTGGCCACTTGGAGTCTCCGGATAACTCTCTATGCATGGTGACTTAGGGCCTATGGCCCATATAAATGTAAGGGATTAGGCCTAAGCCACTTAAGTGGTGGGGTTAGATTATAAATACCATTTGTTCATCTCCTAGTTAGGGATGTATAGAATTAAGTAGAGCATTGCTCCTTAACCTAGGGTTTATCACTCAGGGATCCTCCTTAGATCTTCTTTTCCCTTGGATTTGTAAGGATCAACATATGCCTCCGAGTCAAATTTATGGCATTCATCAAGAGGGTTGTTGATTTGGTTCCAAATTCTCTAAAAGCTATCACGTTGATATGTGATACTAGAGTTGCATTCATTTAGGCTTCCTAGTTATCGTTCCTACAACAAAAATTGGGAGCCCCTCCATATTAACAATCGTCTACCTTTTGGTTAAAAAGGCATTTGATTCGTGGAGCATCCAATGATTGTCTTTGTAGAGTGGTAACGAGTGAGAGATTGATGCAACACACATCATGTATTAGCATCTAGCGGTATTTATACATGTACAGGTGAGGAACATGATGGCCAACTAACTCACGCACATCTAGCTAGGAGTGGCACAGGAATAGGAACTATACAAACGTGCCACGACCCGGTCTATACACATACACGTTGTGCTAACACCCCGCCGCAGTCGTGATGTCTCCTGGAGTGACGCAAAGACTGGAACGAAATTCTTCGAATGTCGCTGTGGGCAGTCCTTTTGTCATCACGTCGGCAAACTGTTGGCTTGTTGGCACATGCAAAACGTGCAACTCGCCAAGTGCTACTTTTTCACGGACGAAGTGTATGTCTAGCTCAATGTGTTTTGTGCATCGGTGATGCACGGGGTTGGCGCTGAGGTACACCGCTGATATGTTGTTGCAGTAAACGACTGTCGCCTTGCTGATTGGTACGTGCAGCTCGCCGAGCAGCTGCCGGAGCCAGCAGCATTCAGCCACTGCGTTTGTGACACCGCGGTATTCCGCTTCAACGCTCGACCGTGATACGGTCGCTTGTCGCTTGGAAGACCACGCGATCAGTGCGTCGCCGAAGAACACGCAGTAGCCCGAGGTCGACCGTCTAGTGTCCGGGCAACCAGCCCAGTCTTCGTCGGAGTAGGCTGTGATCTCCATGGCCGAGGAAGCGTAGAGGTGCAGTCCTAAATCCGTTTGTCCCGCGCACATACCGAAGAATCCTTTTCATCAGCGCAAGATGGCTGTCACGAGGATCGTGCATGTGCAAGCATACTTGTTGTACCGCATAGGCAATGTCAGGTCGCGTCATCGTGAGGTATTGAAGTGCCCCGACGATGCTCCTGTAACCGGATGGATCCTGGACTGGCTCGCCATCGTTGGAAGACAGCTTTGGCTTGACGTCGGCAGGAGTTGTTGCAGGCGTGCAATTGGACATCCCAGCGCGATCTAATACCTCCTCTGCATACTTGGCCTGTGAGAGAAAGAAGCCAGCTTGCGTGCGTGTCACCTGGATGCCGAGGAAGTAGTGCAGCGGACCCAAGTCTTTCATCGCGAACTCGGTGGTGAGATCAGCAACGATGGAGCGCAGCAGGTTGGGCGACGAGGCCGTGAGTACGATGTCGTCGACGTAGAGGAGTAAGTAGGCCGTGGAAGAGCCCCGCTGCAGCACAAACAGGGAAGAGTCGGAGCATGTGGCCGTGAAGCCGATGCGACAAGCGAAGTCGTGGAACCGGGTGAACCAGGCACGGGGCGCCTGCTTGAGGCCATATAGGGATTTGGCCAGTTTGCAGACGTGTGTAGGCCGGGAATTGTCGACGAAGCCTGCTGGTTACGCGCTGTAGACCTGCTCGGAGAGTACACCGTCGAGAAATGCGTTCTTCACGTCGAGTTGATGGACTGGCCACGCACGCGATGCGGCCAATGTGAGCACGGTGCGGATGGTGGCCGGCTTGACCACCGGACTAAATGTCTCGTAGTAGTCGACGCCCGGCCGCTGTGCAAATCCACGCAAGACCCAGCGCGCCTTGTATCGCGCCAGCGTCCCGTCGGCGTTGTACTTGTGACGGAAGATCCACTTCCCGGTGACCACGTTGGCGCCGTGCGGGCGAGGAACAAGTTCCCACACGTTGTTGCCGATGAGCGCGGAGTATTCCTCCTGCATAGCGGCGAGCCAGTTCGGATCCCGGAGCGCGGCACGAACGGACTTGGGTATCGGCGACGGCGGTGAAGTTGTTGCATCGAGGGCGTAGCGCGGGTTCGGTTTGAAGATGCCATCGCGTCCGCGAGTCACCATTGGGTGGCTCGGGCCTGCCGGAGTTGGTGTAGAGGCGACGCCAGTAGCATGGGCGCTAGGTGCGGCAGCATGACGTGGGTGCGCCCCGAGGTGATCCACGGGCGAGGACGCGGCGCCAGCTCGGGGAGGGGGCGGGCACGCATCCGCGTGTGGTTCCGGAGTCGGCGACGTCGAACGTGCAAGGTCGTGGCGCGGAGGGCTCCCGTGCAGATCCGCAAGGGGCGCTGGTTCGGTGCGCGGCGGATGGCCATGCACTGGACGTGCGGCACCGGACAAGATGAGATCGTCCTCATCCGCTGTGGTACGCGGGTCACTGCCGATTGGAGGCACCTGTTGCTGAAAGGGAAACACGAGCTCGTCAAAGTAAACATGTCGCGAGATGATCACGCGTCGAGTGTCGGGATTGTAGCAGCGATAGCCGTGATGGTTAGCTGGGTACCCTAGAAAGACGCAGGCAACAGATCTAGGGGCGAGCTTGCGAGGAGATGTGGAGGAGGTGTTTGGGTAACACAGGCAGCCGAAAACTCGGAGGTGGCGATACTCGGGACGAGCGCCGTAGAGAGGAGCAGGCCATATGGGAGGATGCGTCGGTGTCGAAGAACCAGTCGCTGCCGCTCTGGGGAGCCAAATGCAGCGACATGTTGGTGAGCACGTCGACGAGGGGCGCCTGGTCCCACAACACGGCAGGGGTCGTGGCAGCGGGGCCGGTCAGTGCCGCGTGGTACGCCTATGCCGGGGGCGCGTTGGGGCGTGGGCCGAGCAGTCCTTGGCTGCGGGTGTGCCACTGAGTCGGCCAGGCTTGGAACATGCCGGCCCAGGGATGCACAGTAGGAGGCATCGGAGGCTGGGACGGCGCAGACTGACGCCCGCCAGAAGAGCCGCCCACGCCCTTCTTCTTCTGCTTCTTCTTGCCGCCGCCGACTGAAGAGGAGCCAGGGCCGGATGCACCGCCACCGGTGTTGCTGGGAGGTGGTGGAGCTGGCGGCCCGAGTGGTGCACCGGCAAACATGGCGCCGGCGAAGGGCGCAATTGGGTACTGTGGCGATGCCATGCCGTCGGGGAAGGCGGGGCCGTGAGGCATGTGCGCCAACATGGCGGCCTGGAACTTGGCGTGCTGGGCGCGGCGGTGTTCCTCAAGGAGAAGGAACAAGTGCGTTCGGAGGAAGGAGGGCAGTGGCTGCTGCAGCGTGATGTGAGGGATCGCGCTCTGCAGTTTGGGACCCAGCCCACGTAGTAGATTGAGGACCAGATCGCGTTCGGAGACGGGGGATCCGAGGTCGCGTAGGTTGTCCGCCATGGCCTTGAGGCGGGAGCAGTAAGCCATGACGGAGAGGTCCCCCTGGTAGAAGCTGCGAAACTCGGCGGCGACGTAGACGGAGCACGTCTCCTTGTTGTCGTGAAACAAGGACTTGAGCGTGTCCCAGAGGGAGTACGCGGTGTCCTCCGGGCTAAGGACGATCTGCAGGATCTCGGGCGAGACTGTGGTGTAGAACCACGAGACGATGGCGAAGTCGGTTGAACCCAGTCAGAGTCGCCCTGAGCAGGTGTGGAATCGATGACGTGATCAGTGATGCCGAACTTGGCAAAGACGACGAGAAACAACTGACTCCACTGGCCGTAGTTAGACTCCTGAAGGTCCAGCACTAGGGGAACATGAGTCTTGATGTTGATGAGTTGGATTTGGGAGGCAGGTAGGGGTGTGGAGGAGACTTGGGCACCCAGGGCCGGCAGTGAGCTCGATTCAGAGGAAATGGAGCTCATGACTGAAAGCAATGGCGTGCGTGGAGAGGAGCAGCGGAAGGATGCGAGAAAACTAGGATCGAGAGAAGGCTGATACCATGTAGAGTGGTAACGAGTGAGAGATTGATGCAACACACATCATGTATTAGCATCTAGCGGTATTTATACATGTACAGGTGAGGCACATGATGGCCAACTAACTCACGCACATCTAGCTAGGAGTGGCACAGGAATAGGAACTATACAAACGTGCCACGACCCGGTCTATACACATACACGTTGTGCTAACAGTCTTTTCTAACCATACTGCACATAATGAAAGCCAAAAAAGTTCTAAAAGAATTATGGAATTGGTGAACCTACAGAAAACTATTAAAAAACTGAAACAAAATCAATTGTACAATTTATTACTGAAACTGCACATGTAAATAAATACACAATTTTAGTACAAAAGATGTGTGACCGCCGCGTTTTATGACAAATGGGTCAACTGCATTCTAGGATGAGCAAAATATGATAGGATAGGTAATCCATGTTGATCGACTCAGCAACGAGTTCACTCTTAAACAAATACATGGTAATTTCAATAGTGATTGAGCCAAAGTCACCACACAGGACAAGTTGCTTCATCATCCCGAAGGCATAGCACCAGTGGGGATAGCTAAAGGTCCTAGGCTTCTACGATTTTAACCCATATTCACCACGTAACGTGTCATACCCTCGATCATGTACCACTTGAGGTTGGCCTTGTTGATTACAATTCATTGACTGTAAGGAGAATTTGCCATAAGTGTAGTTTCGTCATAGGTATGTCAATAATTATGTAGTTTTGTGCTAAAGCGTCTCTAACGTTGTAATTTTTTGTAAGTTTGGTCAAAATATGCATCGTTCTATGGGATCTATTCTACAAGGAAATGTAATGCCTTAGTAGACAACTTTTAGAGACCAAACATAGGTGAGTCCCAAAAAAATTAGCACACCCACCCTCTCCCAAAAATCCCACCCTTTCTTCTTTTTTCGAAGAGAAACAGTACAAGAGTTTCCTACTGCATGCATTTTTATTAATAATTTAAATACAAATAGTCAATAGAAAATCTCTTTGTAAATTATCTCTAACCTTTGAGCTCGTCTCCCTCTCAGTTCCGGCCGCTTCGCCGGGCGGTAAGACTAGGAAGAGGGGTTGCCATCATCCCCGTTGAAAATAACCTATTAGAATATATCTCATTGTTGTTGACTTAGGGGCTTTTGCCGCAATTGCGTCTTCCCTCCGATGTCCTGCTTCTATGTGCGACCATGGTTGGCGGCTAGTTGCAGCATGTTGCCTCCTCGTTATCGCCATGGTAATCCTAACTGTTGGAGTTGGTTTCCCCCGTCTTCGTTCTTGCTCCCCAATAAATACCAGCACTGCCTTGATTTTTAATAAGCACGAGTTTTTCGGTCAACCTCGATTTTTAATAATTCTGACATTTCTTTAAATTAATTACGGTGTGTTACAGATGGAGGCAATGAAAAACGTGGCGGAGATCCACCGAAGTTGGAGAAGACATGTACATAACGGTACAACAACGTGATTGGATCATGATGATGGTAGAGCAAAGAAATGATAAAGTCAGGGGCAAAACTGAGAGGATGACGAAGAGAGAGGAAAGGATAAACATAGGTGATCGTCAGAGAGGGAAAGAAGTGATCCTTGGGTCCCTGGAAGTTCTTCAAGAAAGATCCTTACAAGGCGTGGAGGAGTTGTTCTGACCAAGGTGAGTGAGCTGATTAACGGGGAAACTGGAACATGGGATGAAGATCTAGTGCGTGACATTTTCTGGCCGATCGATGCGAGACGTATTCTGAACATCCCGCTGGCCGTGGGTATGATGGAGGACTTCATATCGTGGGGGCTTACAAGATCTGGGTCCTTTTCAGTCAAGTCAGCTTATTATGCTGAGTGGAATGACAAGTATGGAGGCAATTTCGCTGGTTCATCTACTCAGTATAGTTTATGGAAGAAGCTTTGGGCAGTTCAGTTGCCGGCAAAGATTAAAATTTTCGTGTGGCGTGCTCTAAAGGGTGCTATCCCATGTCATGGCGTTCTGGCGAACAGGCACATGATCTCCAGTGGTCAGTGTCCTCTCTGTTTTATCAATTGTGAGAGCATTGATCATGCTTTGTTTTTATGCCCGCGGGCACGTGAAGTTTGGGAATATCTGGGGGCTGGCCGGCGATTTCTGAGGCTTGCTTGAGCAATCAGGAGGGTTCTTCTTTGCTGGACATTATGATGTTTAGGCAGCCGGAGACGGCGTTGATCCCCCCGGGGTGTGCATGGGAGGAACTCGTTTCTGTTGGCGCTTGGTACATTTGGTGGGAACGAAGGCTTGCGGTCCGGGCTGAACTAGTTCAAGCAACAGCTCATTCAGCGCAAGCTATTCTCGCCTTATGTATCAACTATTCGACAGCTAAAAAGAAGAGAACAGGTATCAGTCGTAGCGGATGGAAGAAGCCGCCAGAGGACCATGTAAAGTTGAATGTTGATGCTGCCTTTTATCACTTGGAGGAGAGGGGAGCGACTGGTGCAATTCTGCGGGATGACAGAGGTGCTTTCCTTGCTGCTAGTAATGGCGCTCTCGAGCATGTTGATTCAGTGGTGATGGCCGAAGCATTGGCTCTGCGGAATGGCTTATTGCTGGCAGGGATGATGGGCTGTAACCGTTTGGTGGTGAATTCAGACTGCTTGGAGGTGGTTGAGACAATGAGGAACGGAGGCAATTCAATTGGAGAGGCGACGGCTGTTTATGAAGAATGCTCATTCCTCTGTCGAGGTTTTGTATCGGTGCAATTTGAACATTGCCCCAGAGAGGCAAATACTGTGGCGCATACTTTAGCTGCTGAGTCTAATGGTCAGTCTGCGATGTGGAGGCAAGATCCTCCGGATGTAATTCGAATTCTATTAGCAACTGATGTAAGCTTGATGTCGATGGAATAAAAGCAGGTTCTGTTGGGATCAAAAAAAGAGAGGGAAAGAAGTGAGAGAAAAATGCCAGCGACTGTTGTGAAAACCAGGTGATCGCCAGAGAGGAAAAAAAGTGAGATAAAGACGTCACCGATTATTGTGAAAAATCACAAACATATTATTTTTAACACGTATGTTTATAAAATAGAGCGACGATTTTATCGATGTTTTTAAGTTTTTAGACATTTCTTTTTTACCCCCTTACAGTTTGCCACAATATTTGTCTTCAATATTCACACGAAGTCAACATAGCGCCATGTTGATCTAAATATGGTAGCAAATAGGATACGCGAGTGAGGTACACTTTGAAAACCAAAGAGCAAAGCCCGGCCCAACCTCACCAACAGCCCGAGTACGAAAAGGTATGACGTGGGCGCACCAAAGTACGGGTCTACTTAACCACGCTCACGCTCCAATCACGGGAGCAGCATGAAGGCCAGTACCAACCAAATCTTAATCCTGCCACCGCCAGCCCAGCATCTGGTCAAAGGAGCACGAAGGCAAACCTACCAAGGTTTCACCATGGTAGGCCCATCCGGTGCAGCTGGGGGCGCACGCAAATCGTGATTCGGCTCGTCGCTACTCGCGTTCGACAACATTCGGGCGGACTACCATCGTTCGAATTTTTCGTCGGGTTTTTTTCTCTTTTTGAACCGTCTCTGCCGGGGCCGGCACTGTTACACTTACCCGGGCCAACACGATTTTGCACACGCGGACGCAGGAGGTAAGCAAGCCTCCACGAGGGTCTCGTGGCCTCCTGGAGGAGCATCTCGAGGAAAAAATTTCGAAACCGATGGCTCATGCTCCTGCTTCGCTCCCTCAATTCCGGGAAGGAAACCACTGCGTGCTACACCGCATTGATGTCTACCGGACCAGACACGATTTTGTTAGTGTGTGTGATATCCTAAGACCTCTCCCAATGCATACTGTTTAGATAAGGTACTAAGTACATCAAAGAGTTTAGCAACTAAACTCCTCAATGCATAGATACTTAGTTTTTTGTAGATAAACTTTTTTCATTTAATTGTTTAGCAACTAAACTTCTCAATGCATAGATGTCACATAGGTGTTTTGCATAGGTCCGCGTGCTTAGCATTATTTCTTTCTGGGGTCATCAAAGTGCTCTCTTCTCTCCTTAATTACTTTGTCACATCAGTTCTTTTGCCTATGTGACATTCTTAGTATCTATACATGGTGGAGCACTGAAAAGGGCTAAGATACAAATAATTTTCCGTAACTTGAAGCGACGCAACTTGGATATAAAATCCTAGAATCCCAAGATTTACGCCCGTTTTTATGATACACCGTACCGGGTGATAGCTGCGTAACTGGAGAACGAATAGTCAAACCGACACCTGCACCGTTATAATCACCTTTTGGGGTTGTTTGGATTAAGCAGATTAAGTCCTTCGGTGTAACATCGCCATGGACAGAGTGAAAGGCACAGCGTCGACGATGGTGTCCATATCTTGCTTAGGCCATAACTTATCTCTTGCACCGAAATGCATCCCTACCATCACCATCGCCGGTCTACTGAGTTCGATCGCTTGCAGTACTTGCGCACGTGAAAATGGCTGCAATCCATGATCACAAAGGCTCTAATAAAATGGTGTATTACAACGGAGTTAGCAAACCCAATGAGCCAAGCCAACCACGAAGAAGAAGAACAGTAAAAGGCACGCATGGACCTCCACCTTGACAGCCAGACTCATCCCAACCCGGTCAGCAGTGAGCCTGGTATAACCTTCCCGGGTCCGACCCGCTCCACGCCTCCCCGGACCCGGCGCCGTCGCCACTCGACTCCGCCACCCTCCTTCACTCCCCCCACCCACCCCTCACTAGTACGGCGGCACACTCTCACCCTCCTATTTAAAACCACCCCCACTCCCACCTCCTCCTCCCCTTCATCCCAACCCAACCTCTTCTCTCCTCCTCGAACCACGCGCTCACGCACGCAGTAACTACCACCCCCCAGCTCGGAGCTCGGCGAGGCAAGAAACCACGCCAGCCACCACCAGCACCGCCATGGGAGAGGAGAAGAAGGAGAAGGCCAGCAAGGACGCCGGCGGCGACAAGAAGAAGGACGCCGGCGCCGCTTCACCGACGGAACCGGCGGCGGCGGCCGCAACGCAGGCCATCGTGCTCAAGGTCGACTTGCATTGCGCCGGCTGCGCCAGCAAGGTCAAGCGGGCCATCAAGCACGCCCCTGGTATGTGCGAGTCCGTTCTTTGGTTGATTCCTTTTTGCGGTTTGTTTGTTCGATTTTTCTGACCCTTTTTTTTTGTGATGTCGCCGCGCGCATGCAGGGGTGGAGTCGGTGAAGACGGATACGGCGGCGAACAAGGTGGTCGTGACCGGCGTGGCGGACGCGGCGGAGCTCAAGGAGCGCATCGAGGCCAAGGCCAAGAAGCCCGCGCAGATTGTCTCCGCCGGCGCCGGTCCGCCCAAGAAGGAGAAGGAGAAGGAGAAAAAGGCGGACGGCGGCGAGAAGAAGCCGGAGAAAGAGAAGGGGAAGGCAGAGAAGGAGAAAGGCGGCGGCGGCGGCGGCGGTGAGAAGAAGGCGGGCGCCGCCGACAAGCCCAAGGAGGAGAACAAGCCCAAGGAGCCCAAAGAGGTTGGTTGAGTCGCCGACTAGAATTCAACTGCTCTAGCTACTCATGGCTCGAGACTCGTGAGTGGTAAAAATGGTCTCAAATTCCTCTGCGTTTTTCCTTTTGTTTTTGATTCCATCAGGAGACTGTGACGCTCAAGATCCGGCTGCACTGCGAGGGCTGCATCGACCGCATCAAGCGCCGCATCAACAAGATCAAAGGTGAGTTGTTGCGGCGGATTCCCACACCCTGAAATCAAGAGTCATTTTTAAAGGATTGAACTTTTGCCAGAACTGACACTTCTTTTGGTTCCAGGAGTGAAAGATGTGGCGGTGGACGCCGCCAAGGACCTGGTGAAGGTGACCGGCACAATGGACGCCGCCGCCCTGCCGGGCTACCTCAAGGACAAGCTCAGCCGGCCGGTGGAGGTCGTCGCGCCCGGCAAGAAGGACGGCGGCGGTGACAAGAAAGACGACGGCAAGAAGGACAAGGGCGCAGGCGACGGCGGTGGCGGCGGCGAGGATAAGAAGGACAAGGACAAGTCCGCGGCCGCCTCCGCGTCCTTGGCGCCGATGCCCATGGCCGACGCGGGCATGTACCAGATGCCCCCACAGTACGGCTACACGCCATACCCCGGCGGCTACTACGGCGGCGCCCCGCCACACAACCCGGCCTTCTACCCAAACGTCGGCGCCCGCTACGCCCCACCCTACCCGTCATACGCAGCCCACGCGCCCCAGATGTTCAGCGACGAGAACCCCAACGCCTGCTCCGTCATGTGAGCCCGCGCCGCCTGCGCTGCCATGCACGCCGCCGCTGCCGCGGCGCCCAGCCTTAGCCGTTCCTCCTCCCGCTGTATCAAACCAGGAAACTACGGCTTGGGTTAACGCGCGGTTTAGCTCGCCATTAGCTAGCTAGTTACGTAGCTTAGCGCTCCGAGATTTAGTCTACATGTAAATGATAACAGTGAGGCAGTAATGCAATGTAATGTTCCACGATCCACCCCATAAATTTTTGTCCTGCTCCTGTTAATTATCGTCATTATTAAATCGTTAATGGTGTTCGATTAACGGCTCCATTAATTGGTGATGCGCGCTGTTGTCGGTGAGGTCAGCAACGTTGATCAGTGGCCTGCCATTTTCGTCTTCGGGGGGATTCGATATTTGCCCATCGCTTTGGCCTTTGCTGGCACCGGAGTGTCTTCCGTTTGTTTTATCTCGACGGTTAAAGTCGCGATGTGAACGTCTTGGATGGTTGCTTGCGGCTTTGCTAAGGCGTGCTAACGCGGTTTTTATATGCGACGGTAGTGTGGGATGGTGTGGTTAAGGGGCGTAATTAAGCATATCTTTAACCTTTGTTTAGTGCTAATCGTCATGTCCTGTTCTTGCGTGGTAAACAAAGGACGGAAAATCATCGGTGTCAAATAAATGGCAACGTTGGTCCTCTTATGCAGAGCTCTGTGACGGGGATATCAAGTTATCGACCGTAGTTCGTTAATTTGGACTATTCTAGTGGCTGGAGGCCGGCGATCGTTTTAAGTTTTGGATGGAATTTTCTATGCGCTGGTTTGCGGTTTCGTAACTTGTGTTCAGGAGCTCCTGAGACGGATAGTTAAGTAGCCGAAGGCCTAAGCTATGTGTACAAACCGGTATGGACAACACATGGCATTCTCGAGGCCTGCCAAGGAGCAGAGCTAGAGCGAGGTCAGGTAGGCTCGGCTTGAGCTCGTGTGCGTTTGTATGTGGTCTTGGTTGGCTCCAGTAAGGGGGTGTTTGGTTGGATTTTTTAACAGTGTTTTAATGAAAAAAGCTGTAGTCCAACTAAACGGTCAGCTTTTCAGTAACTTTTGCCAACGGTAGCTGTGGGGTTTGCAGTGCAAATTCAGCTGTTTGGAAAAGCTGTCTTCTGCCAGCTTTTTGCAATATGCTGAAACTTCAGTGCTTATTTTTTAAAATGTTGTAGATTGTTTGGATCAACCAAAAGTTATATATTCACTTTCCCACAGCCACAGCAGTTTTTTCAGACAGCCAGCCAACAACAGCTTTGTCTACAGCCACAGCTCAACCAAACAGGCCCTAAGCTTGGTAGCGGAGCACTAAAACATAGGAATATACTCCAGGTCCAGGATCTTCCGCAACTAGACATTACATATAGCAACATAAGCTCGAGATCAGCTCAAGCCTAGTAACCAAAACTCAGCTCAACTGAACATGCTTTGTAAGCTTGGTGGCACAAGCACGGCTCGTGTCTAGGTCAAATTGCATGAGTTCTACATTCCATATCAAGCCCGAGTAGGAATTGATCAAGCCCTTCGTCTCCTTGAAGATATAGCTCCACTACTATCAGCCTTGTCATTGAACCACACCCTCTGAAGCTGGCCATACATTTCGATCCGTTCGATCGGTGGCCAGATATTGTATTGCATAAATGTAAAAGGAGCCAAAAAAGTAAGAAAATTGATGTATTCCCCTTCAAAGACATGTGCCAAATGGCTAGCCTAGTCACCAAATATGTGTCAACTACCCTGATATCTAATGCCAATAGGTTGGACTCCATCGCTAACCAGAGTATCAGCCGCCGTCGGCAAGCCTTCGCCGCCAGTCACCACAAGCGGCGAGAGAGGAACCTAGGAAAGAGGCCTCCCGGAGGACCTTGGGGGAATGGAGGTTGAAACTGAGACCGTTGGTGTCGTGGAAGAAGACACTTGAGCACTCAGATGGTGGCGGTAACTGCCAGTGCTGAAGTTGGTGAAGAATCCCTTTTTTGCAGTAGCAGGTCCACCCCTAAACTGGGCAATACTCAACCCGATGAAGGTAGGAGCTACAACTTCAAGCACGATGTGGTGGGGCCAAGTTCGGGAATCACAAAGTGGGCCTCCTAAAAGGCGCGTGACATCGAACCCACACGGCACCACAGCGAGGCTGAAGCCAAGGAGCAACTCGCCGTTAGTGCAAAAGAAGATCATGAGCCGTATCACTAGCGAGAATAAGAGTTGGCGCCGCAAATGAACAAAGAAAACATGTGCCGTCGTCGAACTGCCCTGCCTTTACCTCAGGGAAAGCATAAAGCGAGATGTGGAGCTTGGTAGGCAGCTGTCGTCCAGCCAAATCTTGGAGGAGCATTGTTGGCAACATCATGGATAAGAAAAGGAAGAGCTTATTAGATTCAAAACAGAGAAAGTAGGGAAAGAGAGGACTGATAAGAGGCAAGAATGTATTTGCCGACATGGTTGAAGGGGAAACCACTGATTCAGCATAGATTCAAACCTCACAGCTTCTCCTCACAGTAGACTGCTCGCCACCGCCATGGTCTTGACTCTTGAGTTGGAGGAGGAATAAACCGGGAGAAAGAATCAGATTTGAGATCCGGAGCTTTATTCGACATATAACCATCATGATATCTACAAGACCTAGATATGGATTAACAAGAGAAGGAAGGGGGCCAAGCCTCTCTCCCACTCTCCTCCGGTCGACGGATCCGGCAAAGAGCAAGAAAACGTTGGAGGAAAGCAAAGACGCCAGAGCAAAGGAGTAAGGAGGAGAGAGAAGGTGGTGCAATGGTTAGTGGCCAATTAGACAGCACATAAAGGCCTCTTTCTTTTCGGCTTAGATTTGTGCACAAGCCGGCTTAAGCTTAACTGCCCGTAGGAGCTCCGGTATGGGGAAACTTCGAGAACCTCTTATCCTGTTCTTTTCGGCTTCTGGAATTTGAGCTTATTGTCTCTATTAACTGGTGCAAAGTCTGTAATACCTCTAGATTTTAATCGTGTCTTGTTTAGTTAATAATGTAGTTCTTTCTGACTATTTTAACACATTCAAATAATTGCGTCATTGCTTAATGTGTAACATTCCAAAAAATTGCCAAGCATATAACCGAATTTGCATATACATATACCAAAAAATTGCTCACAGTTTATACATGGTCAACTGCTCAAATCATAGGTGTTACACATACATACTAATCACATCTAATTGCTCACAGTTTATACATGCTCAACTCATCAAATTCCTGTAATTTCACCTTGTGCACCAGGAGGCTCGGCTGGCGAGCTTGAGCGCCGGAGGCGGTTGGGATCCAGCAGGGGAGGAGGGCACACTAGTGCTTGGGTGGTGGTGAGGTAGGGGGCTTGGGGCGACGGCCAGTGGAGGAGGAGGCTCGAGAGGGTAGCGACGGCTCGCGGCAGCTAGGGATGAGCTCGTTGGTGGCCACAACGGATATGGGCGGGCGGTGCTAGCGGTGGGGAAGGAGAGCTAGCGGTGTTGGCAGGCACGGGCCGGCGGGGTCGGATGAGGGTGGGGCCGGTGGATCTGGGCGTTGCGGGCATGGGCCGACAGGGCGGAGGAGGGCGGGACTTACAGGGCCGAGGTCTAGGCTAGGAGGAGAGTGTTCAGGAGAGAGTGGCGGGAGAGGGGGCACTCGAGACTAGGGGGTTGGTGCGGTGAGGGCACGTGGTGGCAGAAACATGTAATTATTTCACCAAGTTAGAGGTCATTTATAGATGTTGAGGATTATAAGCTCGAGAAGCCGATTTTCCTCATCTTCCAGCTATCAACAGGATTTTAAAAAGGCTTAACTGTACGACTACCTCTTTTTTTTTCTTATGACTCTCTAATACAATAAGCCAGTAAAAAAAAGGGCTAAACATGCGAACGCATCAGCCTCCTCCGACCAAGCACAATTATGAATGAACCTCCACGTTGACAGCAACACTTCTCCTCCATGCTTTCTCTCGCAGCGATACCAAATTACCAATACATGGACATTATTCCTGTTCTCTTGTTCAGCTTCTAGCCTTCTTGTATATGTCATGTTTTTATTGACAATGGTTTCTACTGCTTGATTATACTCGAAGAATATCTATGCGCAAGAAAACACCGTTTTGTCGTAGTTATCCCTGCGGATCCCGATCTCAATCATTTTACGCCCAATAATTGAGGAACGGAAAGAACCGCTAGGAAGTACTACGGCACCAAAACTCTGTTCCCACACACGAATCTCCCCTCCCTCTGCACGGTGCGAGGACATGCACTGGATCACCTCGACGGGACCCGTAAACGCCATCGAATTAATCATCATCGGCGCAATCAACGTCATCGAGGCGTACCACGATTGTCAACTTGTCGCCGTAGCAGCCGCGCATCATCCAAACCTAAACCATGATCAATCGATGCACCCATCATCGATTCGTCGTCGAAGCTAACCATCTGATCGTCACCTAATTAATCATGCTCTTGTCTTGTGCTCTCGTACAGGCCGTACGTGACAAACCCTCGCGTCCTGCACTGTCGTACGTTGCTGCACGCGAGATAATTAACAGCGCTTCCGTTTGCTATTGGATGTAGGCTTAACTGTCACTAATAATTAACCAAGTAAGTGGCAAGTTGGATAAGTATAGTTTGTAAGGATGTTAATCTCTAATACTCCCTTTATCCAAGAATATAAAGCCTATTTTGATTCAATAAGTCTTTGATCAATAATTACTCTATTGATATATAATTTATCTGATACAAAATTATAATCATAAGGAAGTACTTTCGAAGAGGAATCTAGTAATATCAATTTTATGTCACATAAATCACATATAAATATAGTAATTGTTGATCAAAATTTTATCTTAACCAATTAAAATATATTTTATATTTTTGAATGGAGGAAGTACTATTTAATAGAAATCGGAGTGCAACCACCTCTTTCTAAAAATGAAAATTAACAGTGCTTCCTTACATCACGTGATAATGATAAGTTAAGGATCGAATTAAGTGTGCCATCTCATCGATCCCCATCCTGGATGAGGGACGCGGCGTGCCTCGATCTGTGCGTGTGTGTGTTTTCCAAACGTGTTACTCCCAGGTCAGTAGGTCACGGAGACCTGTCAAGGCCGTTTCTGCGTGTCCTGATTCCATCTGGCACTGGCGGGCACGGCTAAGCATATGTCGGCAGAGCGAGCAGAATATATAGGTTTTCGATTAATAACCTCGTATTTATAAAGTCAGAGTGAACTGTTGATTTCGATCTCATAACATAGATCTATATTATTTAGAGTCCATAATAAAATTAGCGCATATGATAAATTTTCTATTAATTTAATTATACACAAATAGTTATTATAAAATATAACATCTCATAAAGGTAATAAGTTGACTTTAGAGTTTGTGTTATTAAATATAACAGCTCATAAAGGTAATAAGTTGACTCTAGAATTTATGTTCTTCGTAGTTTGACTCTTCATGAAGAGTTTGTTTCATTCTTTTTTTTTCTCCTCTCTTCTCTACATCAACAAACTATCTATGTGACAAGACGAAGAGTTAACTGATATCATACATTTGTAGATGTCTTAAAGAGCTCTTTTGAAACGCTCCAACTTACTTCTTAGGAGGTAAGAGCAATGAGTCAATTTAGACCATTGATTTATAAGAGTGGTGGGACCCAATAAATAAACATGTGGATATTGATTGCTTGCAACCGGCTGCCCCTGAGCACATATAATGAAAAAAGTCACTATTTTTATCTCATGCCTAAAAATTACCCGTACATCTGTTTGAAGTCTCATTTCATAAATCCCAACCCTCTCCACATTACCAGGCGCCGACGTGGTGCTTCAAACCTGCGCAAGGCCCGGGCGGCGCTTGCTGCGAACGAAGGTCTCGAGCAGTGTTGGCATCAAGTTCTCACAGAAGCAACGAAGCTGCTCCATCACATTCTAGGCCGGTCTCGGGCTCTCGGCCGGCCACTGAATTTAAATTCAAATCACACCTAAACATCGTGGCACAAGCAAATTCTTGTCACGTTGCAAGAGAAATTCGATCCCATGAAAAAGCTCCATGTATGATCACGTTGTCATATTTCATTTCTCAATCTCCTTTCACTTTATATGGCAGGAATACATATTAATATACTTTTTGGTATTATCAACTAGTACTTTCCAAATACATTGTACCCTTTGATGCCAAATATCTAAGTAAAAGAGTCAATGTTACCTCTTAAAAGGTAATAGATCAACTCGTTAAAATCTAAGATTTTAGAAAGAAATAATGGACGACGACTCTCGAAATAGTTGGGAGGGTATTGTAGTTTCTCATATATAAGTAATCGAGTTAGCTCGTCAAGGGACCTTTGATCGTGCCGTATACAAGGAGTTGGAGAACGAGTACGTGCAATCATGAAGGACAGGCGGAAGAGGCCGAACACGAGTTCCAACCGCGAACCACCTACCTCTGCTACTGAATGTGCGTGGTAGCGCATCACGCTGTTCTGCAGTAGTACTAGCAGCGCTTGGATTTGTAGGCGTCGGTACACACGCACGTAATGCTGTACAGCCACAGATGTTTTGTATTGATTTCTGGTGGCGCCAAACAAGAAATGACTTGTCGCAAAAAAGAAAAAGAAATAACTTCCCGCAAAATGGAGAAGAAAGAAATGACAATCGAACCATTCGCATGTTTGCACCTGTTTTCTCTCAAACATAAGGGACATCACAATAATCACGGTAAGGAGAACAATCATTTCTTTCTCTTATTTTTCTCTCCTATTCCTCTTATGTTTTTTCTTGCTCCTTACACTTCCTCTACTGTTTTCTCTCTCCTTCTTCTCAGTCGGCCGAAGAGGGAGGGGAGAGGGGCTCACCCCCTTCTTCCACACACTAGAGGTCCACTTTGCGGTCTGAGGGCAGTTCTGTAATTTCTCTCTCTTGTGCATGAACTATGTTCGGGATGTACCCTTGTGGGTCAGTTTGACCCTATTGAACTTTAATATATTTCAGGGAGTTATTGTTCAGAAAAAAAAATCGTCTGCAAGCTCATCCACAGTTGAGATCACAGTTTTGGCGGGACTTTGACGAACTTAAAAAGTTACAGGACCTTAAAGAATATGATTTCCGTGCAAACAACGAGGTTGGAATCGGTTTAGCATAGCTGGATCATGGAGACGTGGAAACTCCCGCCATTTCAAGCAGAAAAGACATCACTCCTTCACGCAAGAAGAAAAGGAGACTCATTTCGCCTCTCTTTTCCGTCCTCTCACCAATCCCCCTCTGCAAAAATCGTCTCTCTTTTTTGCCCGTGCCCTTTACTCTTTTCCTTTACCCTACTACTCAACCCCTTTCTCATCACCATCATCATGAAAGCGTGGGGATCCCCTACACTGACTAGGGAATCTACCAAAGGACAGGAGGGAAGCAGACAACACAACTTCCATCCTTTCGCCTTGGACTGTTGCTCGTGCAGTTGCAGTAGTGGTACTACTACTGCTGCTGCTGGTACTAACCCTTTCATCTTTTATCACATGCTCGCTCTTCTTTAGTTCTTGCTACTTTCAAGGAAACCTCCTGCTCGCGTGAGCTGTGGGGGATGGGGACAAGCAGATCAGCCTTTCTATTATTCCTCTCTTCCCCTCTAGTGCTTCAGCTATGCGCAGGACGCCTATGCATGCATGCCCATGCGTGCCATTCTGCTCTGAACCATCCCTTCCCCCCATTCTGGTGCAGGGTTTGGTCAGTGCTTTCGATGAATGTCATCGTCACCAGCCGCTGAGGAATGATGGCAGCTTGGCCAGGGAGAGCCGGTGATCCGGATTCGCATCCAGCCTTCGTGCAGGATACAGAAACTGTTTGTACTTACTCCAAAATAAGTAAAGTACTAATACACTAATCGATCTGTCGTCAAAGTACTAATTGATGAAAATTTGCATGAACTGGTTAGCATCCATCATGTTTTATCGACCCCACGTGCTCCAACTTAAAATCGTATGATTTAGGGCCTGTTTGGTTGGGTTGTGGCTATTGACAAAACTGCTGGGCTGGCTGTCTAGAAAAGCTGCTGTGGCTGTGAGAAAGTGAATATATGACTTTTGGTTGATTCAAACCATCTATAACATTTTGGAAAATAAGCACTAAAGTTTCAGCACATTGCAAAAAGCTGGTAAAAGGCAGCTTTTCCAAACAGCAGAATTTGCACTGCAAAGCCCATAGCTACTGTTGGCAAAAGCTGCTAAAAAGCTGTCCGTTTGGTTGGGCTGCAGCTTTTTTCAGTGAAAAGTTGCTGAAAAGCCAAACCAAACACCCCCTTACCCTTTTCACGTGAGGAAATTACCAGCAGAAGCAAATGCATAGTACCTTAGTTCAACGGGTGCTTTTTGACTAATGGATACTATCCTCGGAAAAAAAAAGGTTCTCTTCAAGTTCAAGTCGTACGTACTCTTATATATACTCCATATGCGTACGCTTACTATATGTGTTGAAAAGGCAGTACCTATAATATACTCCTACTGGCATTATTTCACGGGGGAAAACAAGATTCGGTCAGGTACAAACAGCTATCTGATTCATCTTTTTCCTCGTCTAGAGCAGCTAGCTAGCTAGCTAGACAACGAGATTACGTACGAGACACGAGGCATCCTTTCACGGAGATAGGGACGACACAAGAGAAGAAACAATAGCGACGCTCGCACATGAAAGGCCCCTCCCGAGAAACCAACAAGAGCAAAGCCGTGCGAGCTCTACGGAGACGCGCGCGCGTCTCCACGCTTCGCGCTAGCTAGCTAGCTAGCTTGCTTGCTCCTGACACGGCGCGATCGAGCCGGTGAGCCGCGGCGTCGCACTCGTTCGGTCTCCAGCGGCGCAACGTTAACCCCCCGTCTCCGGTACGCGCGCACGGCGCGCTCTGAACGGAGGCGCCGCCGGTCGCACGCCGGCCGGCCGTCGCGTGCATGCGAACCTCGCGCGCGCGGCGGCCGGCTGCGGGAGTTTCTGTGCCGGCGCGCGCGCTCAGAGCCGGCCGGTGCGCCGTCGCGTCTCGGGTTGATTGCACGGGATATGACAGATCGCAACTGACCCCGAAGAGACATGAATGAAACGAGCTCTCCGGGGCATGGAGCGGTCACGGCACAGTGGATGGATCAACACGGGACATGGCTTGATACATGATTAACGCGATCGGTGTTCGTAGCAGGACATGTGGAGTGCAAATATGGAGCGTTGAGGCCACGCGATCCGTTGGCTCGTCTTCGCTAGATCGATCTAGCAGGTCTTTTTGGTAGTGGGAATGTGAAAGTATGGTATCGGTTTTTCAAGGAGAATGACAAGCCGCTTGAGTTTCCGCACAAAGCACCAAAAATTGGCATTATCTTCAAATACACTGCTGCAGAACCTGTCAAGAATTATGCGCTGGTTGCATCTCATCTGTTTCGTTGCTTCGTAACAAAGCTAGCGACTTCTGGTTCATCTTCTTTTTGTATAAAAAACAACGGGCGGAAGGTCTGAAACGTCACGTTATCCAACCAAAAACACCTATATTTTATACTCATAAAGGGAGTTCGTAAGACCAAATTGCCCATCACAATCTGTCACTTGCAGCCTAGTTTGACTCTCTCCAGGTAATCTGTCACTTGGAGTGTGTCATTAACGGATAATAAAAAAGGGGAAATTCCAATGCAGACAAAGGAGATAGATAGACAAGCTAATCTGGAGTTTCTTTAAAGCTCTAAATTCATACATATGTTGTAACTTGGTCATATATATGATGTAACTTGGTCATTTTACCCGCGGAAAAGAAGAAAAATCAGTCTAAGAGACGTCCGGTGTTGAGTTTCTTTGTGAAGGAAACGCCCGGTCTTAGAAATTCTAAGCGTGCCACCGAAGAACGTAGAAAACCGAAAATTCCCAATCCAAAGCGTGCTGCTGCTGCTGCCTGCTGGCTTCTGCCTCGTTCCGTTGGCCTGACCCAGCTCGGTCTCATCCGCGGATTTTGACAGGTCCGAGGCAAGGCGGCCACGCAGACGCCAAGAGCTGGTGGCTATCACCGCAGAGCTTTTTCCGAGAGCCGCGCGTCACCGGCCGGGCGCGCCGGTGTTTGCAATTGCCGTGCCGTGCCCTGCCCGTTAGCCCCCTTTGGACGGGTTTGTGGCTGCCGCCACCACCACGAGTGGTGGTTTCAGACCGGTCTGCTGCGCCGGCTGCTGGCTGCCGCTGTTGCTCGCCACGAATGGTCCTACGGATGGATGATTGGGGTGTGGGTGACGCGACACCGACGCAGACGTGGCCATGGCCATGGGGAAGCTCATGCACGGATGCATGTCTCTCCGTGTTTCGCCATGGATGGATGGCTATCTCATGGGTCACGCCGTCGTGATCATGGGGCATGCATGCCCCGCACGTGGCCGGGCGGGATGCCGCCGAGCAAGTGCGGCACAGTGTGCCTGACGGAGAAGATGTCGTGGAGAGGTGCGTATCTTTGGCAGAGACGAGAAGAGAAGCGATCGGCAATCATACGCTGCACCTTTTTCTTTTTTAACAATTGTAGCGACTTTATTATGACAGGTTGAAACTGAACGAAATAGGAGCGACACAGACTCTGGTAAAAAATATATTAAAAGTTACATCAAAAAATTTTGAGTCATCATCTTTAGCTTTATCTTTTATATTTTGACATTCTCCTGATCTTCGGTGAAGAAATTATATTGAAAATTAAATCTATACAAACTGAACTAATCTCAAAGGTTGTTAAGAGCTGTACGAGCTATACACCTCAATAGGTGGGAACCTAATACTGTTGCGTCTCTTGTAAGGTAAGATACCGAACCACTGCTTTATCGTTGTATTATCGAAAGAATACCAAAGACATGAGAGAATAAAACAGGAGAACTATGAATCAGAATAAACTCGACATTATCATCGCCAAGTCAGGCTAAAGCAACAGACGACAATCTACCGATCATTGATCTGTGAGACTAAAATATCACTAACTCTTTAGTATTAATTGTGATAAGTATATAAAGATAGAGATAGAACCAAATGTACAATATCGTCGCCGCCAAAGAGACCACTATCGTTAAAGACAGGGACCTGGACCTGTGCGCGTGGGTTTCGGTTGGAGGCAGCTTGAAGGCTGATGAGATAAAAATCATGGATCCTCGGAGTTCGCTAAATTGGGCCTAGCCACAGATATGGGCCGCACGTCACGGCAACTTGCTTGATGGGCTAGTCAATATTTCATAGACCAGAGCCCAGTGCTGGCGCCACGGAGCATCTCTCTCTCTTTTCTTTTCTTTACAAATGCTAGTAGATACTCCCTTGCTCTTCACGTACATATACGAAGGGAGGAACTGCGCGTGCGCTGCTGCTGCTACGTGTCCCCGAACGGCCGACGCCCACCCAGGAGGAAGTTGCGAGCGAGCCGAAAACCACCACCTCCTCCCCGCCGCCCGCCGCCCGCCGCCCGCCGCCGCGCCCTCATCCCCCGCATTAATCCGCATCCGACCCCCGCCCGCCGGCCATGGGTTGCTCCTCGTCTCTGCCAGGTCGGCCTCCTTCTCATGGACAGGCCAAAAGAACCTCTTTTTTTGTTTCACCTCCTTGGTCCTTAGATCTTTTGTATTCCTTCTGTTGTGCTGTATGTGGAAGCTAGCTCCCGGTCTCGAAATTTCAAGAGTAGAAAGATGTTTGCGTACGATAGGTGGTGTGATTTAGGCTTTTCATTGGCGGCTGTGAGGACAGGTCAATGCTGGTGTAGTTTAGGGGTAAATCTTGGTCGCGAGGCGGTGCAGCAACAAATTTGCTCAATTCATGAGGTTCTGATCCGTATTTAGTGGACAGGTGTCTATGATTTATTGGAGTTGAATGATTTGTTCTGTAGAACCTAGGGGTTGTCGATTTGTGATCTTGGAGGTTGTTGGAACCTGTACTGGGGAAAGTTTGATCTTTTTAAGTTGGTCATCTGCCCAGCTTGCAGTTAGTACACTAGCAGTGACGGGAGGTGGTCGCATGCTAGATGTGATATTGTGAAGTTTTGCAACAGTAAATGAAGTTAGATTGCTCGGTGTACACAATGCCAAGTTGTTTCTGGTTTGTTGCTTTATCCTGAACAACTGCTGCCGTAGAATTGCTTCTCAACAACATGTAGGATCAAATAGTAATTATCGTGGTTGACTGATCATGTTACGCACGCGAGCAACCACACACAATGGGTGGACATCTGCATTTTAATGGGTTGGCATCTTTGAGAGAAGGGTTTTGTATAGGTTGGGTTCCCCAAATTGGGATCTTATTCCTGTTGATACGCCTGCCCCAATTTATGTCCTGTTGATACGCCTGCCCCAATTTATGCTGGCGAGAGAACCCTCAAGGGTGATGGGTTCTCCAAACGACCAAGACACAACAATTTTGGTGAGTGGCAATGTTACTGCTGAGGTTTTGATTTATTCTGCTTGACGCAGTGGCGGCTGGCTAGCTTGAGCACATGGTGGCGGCCAGGGTTGGTGAATAGGGTGTAATCGATGATGGTGGTGATGCATGGTAGGATTGGGGGCAACTGGGCCTGCTGAGTGGTTGCGCTTGGCCTGCCTTGGCCATCTGATGTGCTTAAGGGAATGGGGAGGTGTAGCACAAGCCAAATAATTTGGTGGTTCAGTAGATTCAGTTTTTGAGAGCGCAGCACCAAAAGAAACACTGAACACCGAATTGATAGAAAATAAAACCGAAAAACCCCTAATAAACTGAGAATATCGGTTTAAAGTGCCCACCCCTAGGTCTGTCACTCTCTATGTGTCTTCAGAGTTCAGCATTCTTTTCATTTGGCACTGCTGGGTGGCAAACAATTTTGTCTCAAATTGATGCATAGATGTTTTTTTGTTCAGCCAACCATGCTGGAGGCGTGGGCAGTATCAACAATGAAAACTCTACTACTGATTCAAAGAACTTGAAAGTGAAGGTTTGCTAAACACTATCTTCATTAGATTATTATATTTTTGTGGCCGATTCAAAATTTATGTCATTATTTCAGTATTTGTCATCTCCTTTGTTCACATCAAGTTGAATTGAAATATAAAACTATGCCATCTGTTTCCGTTTTACCTTTTGTGTAGCTGGTGTTGCTGGGAGATTCAGGTGTTGGGAAAAGCTGCATTGTTCTTCGCTTTGTCCGTGGTCAGTTTGACCCCACGTCAAAGGTGAAACAAACACTCGAACTTTTTGGAGATTCCTGAACACCAGGAACAATTTTCCTTGCTCCCTTTTGCATGTAGTATTTCCTTCAACTTGTTTAATTACAATGGATTTAGGTAACTGTTGGTGCATCATTTTTGTCACAAACATTGGCATTGGAGGACTCCACAACAGTGAAATTTGAAATATGGGACACTGCTGGCCAGGAGCGGTACATCTTATAATCTTTGGCTAAATCTTTACTTTCAGTACATCCTTGCACTGATCTGGAGTATGAAATATCTGTACCATCTTATGCTTTCACATACATTTTCTGCTTCCTTGATTTATGTTGTCTGCAAGAATTTATAATGCTTTTGCTACTAAGAAACATGAGAACTCGTGAATTTTCAGGTACGCTGCATTAGCACCTCTTTACTATAGGGGAGCTGGTGCTGCAATTGTTGTCTATGATATAACGAGTCCAGAATCATTTAACAAAGCACAATACTGGGTGAAGGTATATCATCTTTCCCTTCTGCCGTGCCATGCAAACAAGTTCATGGATTCACTCTAAAGCATTGGTGATGAATTATATTAGGATTTCTGGTTAGATTTTCTTTCTGCTTCTAACTCAGCATAGTTAGCATGGGATGCTTCTAAACAGTCAATTGGAGAACTTGTCCCCTCGCTTTTTGTTATCATTTTTGAGTGTCCTCTTTTAACTCTGCATGCACTCTGAGGTTGTGTTTAGTATGCGAGCTTGTCTAAACAATTACAATTGTGTTATGGCAGCAGTTTTTTTCCAGGAATTATAAGATCTGTGAGCAGCGTCATGACAAAGGCAACCTAACTGATTGCTGTTTCTGCATGCACATGTTCTGCAGCTTTTGTTTATTCAGTGTCAACTGTTTGAGTAATGTTTTTGCTCACCAGAATGAAGTCTATGAGGATTTCCGCTTTGGTTTTGGTACAAGGGAAATGTGACTTTTAAACAACTCAGTTTTTGTTTTTCAGGAACTTCAAAAACATGGTAGCCAGGATATGGTAATGGCTTTGGTTGGAAATAAGGCTGATCTACATGAAAAACGCAATATATCTTCTCAGGTGTGCATATTTTTCTGGAGAATACCTCACTTTGTTAAATTGGATATAGATGCTGAATGTACTATAAGGAGATTTTGACCACATGATTTGGTTTCTAAAGGATGCACAAGAGTACGCAGATACGAACAGTATGTTTTTCATTGAGACATCAGCAAAAACGGCTGACAACATAAACCAATTATTCGAGGTATGTATCCGATTCAGTAGTATAACAAGCTATTTGCTTTTGCATATAGAGAGGTGGGACAAACTTGGCAGAAACAGAAAAAGCACCTAAGTTCATGCTCCTCAGTTTTTGCTGAGTGATGGAAAAGTGATGACCTACCAGCTACGCAATAAAGCCTATTAGCAGGGAAACAAGATGAGATTGATGATGTTCCGTTAGTAGGTTTTGCAATGTTCTCTAATTCGTTTAATCTCAAAAAAACCTTTATTCTAAGTGAGAAGCAGGTCAACATTGTGGTCAGACTTTCCAAAAGATGGCATTTATAGTTTCTCCATTACGCTCTAGTGTGAAATCTATAAACTGGTGGTGTGGCTGCTGGAATCTGGCCATCCAAATGGAATTCCAAACACTTTTGTGGGGATCAGTAATAAAGAAATGGGGCTTATTGCGCCAAATTGAAAAAGATGGAATTATTTTTTATTGGAAGCAAGTGTATAGCAGCCCTAAATTAGTTCTTAAGCTATCTTTCTTTGTAAAAGATCTTTTTCTTCCTTGTTGTTGCAAAATTATCACTTTCCTAATGCAACCACCGCCATGAGGTAACTTTTCCAGTTATAGTCTGACCACACGCTGAAACCTTGAACCCTATCCTTCAAGGTTCTTTTGCTATACATGTCATGCAATATTGTCTTCATAGTATCCATTTCCTAGAAACAGTTCGATTCTCAAAAAGAAAACAGAAAGAAAAAAAGAAACAGTTTTTTGAAATTTTTCCTAGAAACAAATAAGCTCTCTGCAATAGCTTCACAATAACTCGCGATGATTACGGTTCAATCTAGTGTTTTACCGATACAGTGTCATCATGTCATCTTCTTCTACTGAATCCGAACAGAGATGCCTTTGTTACACCTCGAATGACCACTACTTCTTCTCTCACGCTTAACCTTCCTCACATGTTTTTCACGTGCTGTTCCCAGTAGAGATATTTGATAAATAATTTCAACGTTTCAACGGACTGTATCTCTATGGCAGGAAATTGCGAAGAGGTTACCCAGGCCAACACCACCGTCCTGATAACAGCTATTCCCATGCTAAACAGCCTGGTCAATGTGTAATGTACAATAGCAGTAAAAATCCTGGAACCTTGTGGCTGTTGTAACATGTGAGGTCAGGTCAGGTCAGGTCAAGCCATCTGTATGCATATTGTTTGGAAACGTAACTCGTGTAAAGCTTGTCCCTTGTGCTAATTGTGCTGAATCAGTGGAGATATCTGTTCGCAGCTTGGTTAAGTTGAATGAGCTGGGAGCTGTGCTCTCCACGGGCAGACAAAGCCATTGCACGTGGACACTCATATGTACTGGTTGATAAAGCTGCTAGCTCTTTTCCGTGCCAAATCAGCTGTGTTATACTCCTGTCTGAAATATGGTCTGGACTAGCGAACTTCTCCACTGCTGGCACGTGAAACATCTCATTAATGTTTTGCTTTGTCTTTTTCTTCAGTTTGATTTGACTGTTGAGCCGCCATGAACTGTAGTGAAGGGTCTAAATTACGAAAGTATCCATGTTATCGATAATTAATTCGACTAAGAAGTAAGAGCCGTGCTAACCAAGGCATCTAATCACGATCCTTCCTTATTCCTTCCTTGTTTTCTGTCATGGTTGTCAGTCAGTTAACCTGCCGCTGGGCTGCATTATTAGATATAGACATTATCCGGGATTTGGCAATGCTCCAGGAGACTGAAGTGGACTTTTTCGTCCGATATACGTATTGGTGGTGGTGGTGGTGGTGGTGGTGGCGCACAAGATAAAATTTTCTCTTTTATGTCATCATAAGAGAGGGAAAAGAATATCAAGAAATGTTCAAGCGCTAACTTGGGTTCTGCTTTGTTTTATGTGATCAAAGAGAAGAAGAAAAAATGAGCCAGGTGTTGTTAGCTATTTCTACCTAAAAGGCTAAAAGGTCTACTTGGTTGCTTGCTTGACTTAATCAACTTGCTAATCACACTTTGCAATAAAAAAATCTTCTAATCTACTACCTTCCAGAATTTTGTAGGACAGAGCAGCTCTGCTCTGCAAGTTGCAACATTGTTCCAAGAAGTGACTCGGAGATGCAGCTCAAGCTTGTATCAGTCATCTCCTTCCTTGGGCTGCTACTCTCCCACTTCCTTGGCCTCAGCCATGCAGCGGCGGCAGCCGGTGGTGACGGCGAGTTCATCTACAACGGCTTCGCCCGCGCGCAGCTCGACCTCGACGGCATGGCCGTGGTCGAGCCGGACGGCAAGCTCATGCTGACCAACGTCACGTCCCAGCTGAAAGGTAACGCGTTCCACCCGGCGCCCCTCCGCTTCCACGCGCCGCCGCCAAACGGCACGGCCGCACGGTCTTTCTCGACCACCTTCGTGTTCGCCATCGCCGCCGAGTACGTCACGGTGAGCGGCAACGGCCTCGCCTTCTTCGTCGCGCCGAGCAAGAACCTGTCCACGGCGTCGCCGAGCCAGTTCCTCGGCCTCTTCAATAGCCAGAACAACGGCAACGCGAGCAACCACATCTTCGCCGTCGAGCTCGACACCATCCTCAACCCGGAGTTCCGGGACATCAACAGCAACCACGTCGGCGTCGACGTGAACGGCCTGGTGTCCGTCGCCGCCGAGCCCGCCGGCTACTACGCCGACGACACCGGCGCTTTCAAGAACCTGACTCTCTTCAGCGGCGATGCCATGCAAGTGTGGGTGGATTACGACGGCGGAGCCACGCTGCTCAATGTGACGCTGGCGCCCGTCGAGGCGCCCAGGCCCAAGAAGCCCCTCATCTCCGTCACCGTCGACCTCTCGCCGGTGTTGAACGGCACGGCGTACGTCGGCCTCTCGTCGTCGACGGGCCCGTTCCACACTCGCCACTACGTGCTCGGCTGGAGCTTCGCCCTGGACGGGGCGGCGCCGCCGCTCGACTACGCGAAGCTGCCCAAGCTGCCCCGCGTCAATGCCAAGCGACGGGGGCCCAAGGCGCGCGACGTCGTCATTCCGGTGGTAGCTCCGATCATCGCGCTTGCAGTGGTCGCCGGCGTGTCCCTGCTCATGTGGCGGCGCTTCCGGTATGCGGAGCTCAGGGAGGACTGGGAGGTGGAGTTCGGGCCGCACCGGTTCGCCTACAAGGACCTGTTCCACGCCACCGGCGGCTTCGCCGGCAAGCACCTGCTCGGCGTCGGCGGGTTCGGCAGGGTGTACAAGGGCGTGCTCCCGGCGCCGTCCAAGACGGAGGTCGCCGTGAAGGTCGTGTCGCACGACGCGAAGCAGGGGATGAAGCAGTTCATCGCCGAGGTCGTCAGCATCGGCCGCCTCCGGCACCGCCACGTCGTGCAGCTGCTCGGCTACTGCCGGCGCAGGGGCGAGCTCCTCCTGGTGTACGACTACATGCCCAACGGCAGCCTGGACAGCTGGCTGTACGGCCGGGACGCGCCGCTGCTGAGCTGGGCGCAGAGGCTCCGCGCCATTAGAGGCGTGGCGTCCGGCCTGCTCTACCTCCACGAGGACTGGGAGCAGGTGGTGGTGCACCGGGACATCAAGGCCAGCAACGTGCTCCTCGACGGCGAGATGGACGCGCGGCTCGGGGACTTCGGGCTCGCCAAGCTGTACGACCGGGGCACCGACCCGCAGACCACGCGCGTGGTGGGCACGATGGGGTACCTCGCGCCGGAGCTCGCGTGCACGCGGCGGGTGACGCCGGCGACGGACGTGTTCGCGTTCGGCTCGTTCGTCCTGGAGGTGGCCTGCGGGCGGCGGCCCATCGAGCACGGCGGCGCCGACGACAGCCGGCTCCTGCTGGCGGACTGGGTGCTCGAACGTTGGCACAAGGGGGACGTCGCCGGCACGGTGGACGCGCGGCTACGCGGCGACTACGACGCCGAGGAGGTGGCGGCGGTGCTCAAGCTGGGCCTGGTGTGCTCCCACCCGGCGCCCGCGGCGAGGCCGTCGATGCGGCAGGTGGTGCAGTACCTCGACGGCGACGCGCCGATGCCCGAGCCGGCGCCGACGTACCGGAGCTTCACCACGCTGGCCATGATGCAGAACGCCGACGGCTTGGACTCCTACGCTGTGTCGTACCCGCTGACGTCGCCGACGAGCGCCGGCGCCTCGTCCTCCGTCCTATCAGTAGGGAGGTGATCGACGGCCACACATAACAACATTTCTTGATCCCTATGTCCTAACACCAACACTAATTTTTCCTTTACAAACACTGTAATTAATCTGTATGAATTTGAAATGCAAGAATTTCGTAGGAATTCTTTCGTGAAACAGTAATTACAGACCGTCGTTAAATACTGTAATGAAGGCCGTCACGCTAAATTGTGCGGGAACCCACCATGAATTTGGATCAAGTACTACTAGATTTGGCACGTCAAGTAGATGCACTCACTTCGAAGGGCCAGAGGCCGATCTTTATTAAGATAAGAGAAAGAGTTTGATTCATAGCCCAAGCTGGAAACTGAACAGCCGAAGCTGCGCGCATTAAGGAAGTAAAAACACCGTCAACACCGCTCACAGGCACCGCCCACGCGAGGATGATGCCGCCACGGGTGCCGTCGGCCGGCAAGAATTCAAAGCCATCAAAAGAGGGCCCGAAAGACTGGACGAGCACCGCGCGATCAACCACAGCAAGCTTGGACTCTTGGAGACAAATCAACGCTACATTCACTGATTGAACAAACCTCATAATGATATTCCTCCTAGTTGGGGTGTTGAGGCCCCGTGCATTTCCAAATTAGCACACTGAAATTCGTAGCCATGGGCAACAGAGGAGGCGCATGATCACCATGTGAGCGAGGCAGAGGCTTCTGCCTCGCGCGGGTCCACTACAACTGGCAGGGCGAAGGCTCCAAATCCTTCCTGAGCAGGTTCGTCGAAGTCAGTGCCCTTCGGATTGAACAGAGCTGCAATGGCGTGAAGGTGATGTGGCATTAGGGGCTTGACGAAGAGCTTTAGGTACTCATCCAGCCCCACCTCGGTGACTGTTTCTTACTCGCCAACCAGCCGCAGGCGGCGAACAAGGCCTGCTTGAACCCGTGCACTCTGGCTCTTGTTCAAGCCGTCATCCTTCGGGCTAGACTGGGCCGGGTGTGGGTACACCGCCCCGGGAGGAGTGGCGGAGCACTTTTAGATCACCATGTCGCTAGCCAGTGAGGGTGTGTCGACCACCAGCTTGGCCACCACTGGAGTCTGGGGTGACACCAAATCTGGTTGGGGTGGCACCACGGCGCCCAAAGCTGGGGCGAGGGCTGATGGAGAGGCCCAAGTGAAACCATCGGTGCAGCCGCTGGAGATGCTAGAGGTGTCAACATGAGCGGCACCACAGGAGGAGCTGCTGAGGCAGCGAGGCTCCGAGGGGAGGGGGACGACGGCACGGTTGAGGGACCGTCTCCAGCCACCCCCCGGGCTGCCACCTCCAGGACAAGAGGTGATCATCGCGCTATTCCGTCAATCCTGCTAGCCCAGCAAGGGAAGATGTGCCGGCACGTGACGTCCTTGTCGTCATCAACGAACACCGGGAAGCAGATCCCTAATGAGCAAGGACCGGTCCAAGACTTCTTGCTTGTGCACGATGACAGGGTAAAGCAGGGTGCGCTTCATCGTCGGGGGGACCAGGAGGGAAGGCGACTCAAATGGGCGACGTCGCTCAAGCGCCGCTTGCTCCCATGTCAGGCCATCAAGCTCTGGGATCTCGACGGCAGGCTCACGCACCCACCTATGACCTCAAGGCACCGACGATCCATGGCCGACAAGATCTCCATGAGCTGGACGTCGAACTTGTTAAGGAGTGACGGCCGCGGATTCCCATGCATGAGGTGGAAAGACCAAAAAAGCTGAGCTTGGTGAGGAACTAGAGCTTAGCTCTCTCCGCCTGGATGCTGCGGTGCCAACAATGGAAGGTGACTAGTGCCCCCGTGCAGGCAGCACACGATCACAACCGCCACTCGAGGCAAAACATGCACTCGCACATGGCGTCGTGCCACACCGCAGTGATGCCCAAGGGCCTAGGTGAAGGTCTCTAGAGAGATCGAGGGGCGACTTCCCAGGACCGTGGCCACCAGCGTTTGTCCAATAAACTTGGCCTCCAACGCAGCCTTGCCGAGGTTCCGAGAGAGGATGTAGCGCCTAGAAGCAGGCTGGATGGCCGGCTCACCCCGACTGATCACCTTTGAACAAATTGGTTGGGCAGCAGCAAGGGAGGGAAGTGCACCATCATCGGGGGAGAAGGAGGAAGCGGTGCAGCTGAGGACTCAAGAGGGCCGCAAAGAGGATTGCGCCATGGGACAAGAGTGGTGATGCCAGGAAGGATTGAGATCTGGGTGCTGCTGAGGCTCGAGGATGCGAGGCTCGCGAAAGGAGCGGTGGCTTTGGCCTGGATCTGGAGAAGTTGGATGGGATCTGGGCATCTGGCAAGGGTCGACGGGAGGGGCACTCATGGGCGAGGTGCCCTGGGTACCAGCAGTGATAGCAGCGAACTTCACTCAAACATGACGATTTAAGGTACTCCAAGCCTAGTCACTTAAAGCCTCGACCAACAAACCACCACAGGATTCGAGGGGGAGGGCCACTAGCAGCTAAGGGCATATACAATGTGGTGGTGCTAGAAACTTGCTAAGAAAATTGCTAGCATTTGGTTCTAAGAAAAATAAATTTACTCCAATGTGGTAGTGCTAGAAACTTTTTCTTAGCACCTACTTTGGACCCACATATCAGCATATTATATTCTTTCTCATCTATTTCTCTCTTACAATTTGCTCTAGCTTGGGCCCCACATATAGTCAACTCTCTCTTAGAACCTGGTTCTAGTACTAGAACCAGGTGCTAGCAATTTTTCCTTAGCACCTCCCTTCACAATGTTTAGAACCAACTAAAGTTGGTGCTAAGAATCCTTAGCACCCTCTTAGCACCCAATATTGACCAACATTGTACATGCTCTAATGCGGGTAGGTCATGGTAAATAGCTGCGTGGGACGAGTGACGACTCTTATGCTGGACTATAGTCCAACCATCCTGGTCAGGGGCAAAGCAGCTCAACAAGGGGAGCTCATTGGTAGGGGCTTTATCTAGCCGTCGGCCATTAGAACAAGCTGCTGGTGCGGGGTTTGTGTGTGTGCGCCGCTTGGGATGAGGAGGTCGCTCGGGGGTCTCTCATTCTTTATCCTTGAGTCTGTTTTCCTGTAGCACAGATGCACTCATTTTGCTCTTAGTGATAGGTTTAGGTATGGGACACAATGATTAGCATGTAGTTTATACGCAGTGGCTAATGATGATTGATAAATAAAGACCTTTTTTTAGTTAACCACTGTTCATTGGTACAACCAGCACCATACAAATAGTTAAGATTTAGTTGTTTGATCCCAACAGCGATACAATTCCACTTTTAAACTTGACGCCTGCCTTGCATAAAATATGGGATAGCCTGCTCCACACGACTATCTATTTTTTTCTTAAGAAAATTTATCGCAGTTTGAAGTAGTGGACTATTCGATCAATATCCAACGGTCAACAACTAGCGTCACTCTCAGCATTACTCCTATCTACACCAACCCTGCCCCTTCTCCCAGTAGTTGCTTCTTCTATCGTCGTCGACTTGATGTTGTCGCCTCTACCATGATCGTGGCCCATCGCCTCCTAATCTCGCCAATTCTAACTACGACTTGCTCGCCAGCATTAACCCAACTAGATTGTTCTCCGTCCCCCTGTACTGGAGCCGCCTTCACGGTCGGTCCGCTGCTCTCCACCCCAGTCAGCTATCCCTCTAAGTCCCAAGAGCACAAATGATAATCCTAAACCTACCCCAACCGTTGTTGGAGAGTAAGATGGGCCCCCTAGCACAAGCTGATCCAACGTGAGGTAAATCGACTACGACTTCTCTCATTTTCAGGTGATTGTCAAATAGCGAATCCGATATAAAAATTTCGCACTGTTCTTGGTCATGGTCTAGGGACCATGTTGCTCGGAACCGTCGATTATCCCAGTCCAAATTAAGAAATGACGAAATTTAGTGGCCATAGATGCATAATATCAGCATCACGTTGCAGTCACACATTCACACCTACAAGCCAAGTCGCCATGGGGGGGTCGCTCCCACAATGGCACTTCCGAGCTCGGTTACTTGCAGCCTAAACTAAAGCCAACTAGATGTCTAGATGCCGCTTTGACTTCTAGTACACCTAAACCTTTGTTGCTTGTGACCTTTTGGCTTGCGAGACGACTGCAGCGGTCTAAGAATACTGCAGGCGTGCAGCGCGAGGACACCATGCTTCCCGAGAAATTGCTGCTGCTGCTGGCCCAGCTGCTTGTGGCCGTGGAGTTCGCCGGCGGCCGCGGCGTGGAGTTCACCTACGACGGCTTCGCCGGCGCGGGGCTGGCGCTCGACGGCATGGCCACCATCACGCCGGGCGGGCTGCTGCTGCTCACCAACGACACCGACATGAACAAAGCCCATGCCTTCCACCCGGACCCGGTAAGGTTCCACCGGCCGTCGGCGGCGGGGGCTGGCGCCGGCGGTGCGGCTGTGATGTCCTCCTTCTCGACCACCTTCGTGTTCGCCATCGTGTCGGAGTTCATCGACCTGAGCACGAGCGGGTTCGCGTTCCTGGTCGCGCCGAGCAGGGATCTGTCCTCGGCGATGCCGCAGCAGTACCTGGGGATGTTCAACGGCAGCGACAACGGCGACGCGCGCAACCGCGTCTTCGCTGTCGAGCTCGACACCGTGCGCAACCCGGAGTTCGCGGACATGAACGACAACCACGTCGGCGTCGACGTCAACAGCCTCAACTCCTCGGTGGCCGCCACCGCGGGCTACTACGACGACGCCACGGGCGCCTTCCGGAACCTGAAACTGGCGAGCCGGAGCCCCATGCAGGTTTGGGTTGACTACGACGCCGCGACGACGGAGATCACCGTGGCCATGGCTCCGGCGCGGCGGCCCCGGCCCAAGAGGCCGCTCTTGTCCACAAGGATCGACCTCTCGACGGTCATCGCCGACACGGCGTACGTCGGCTTCTCGTCGGGGTCCAGCATCGTGCTGTGCAAGCACTACGTGCTCGGCTGGAGCTTCAGCCTCGACGGCGCCGCCCCGGCGCTCGACCACGCCAGGCTGCCGAAGCTGCCCCGTATTGGCCCCAAGCCACGGTCCAAGGCGCTCACCGTCGCGCTGCCGATCGCCACCACGGCGGCCGTCCTCGCGGCGGTCGCCGTCGGCCTCTTGCTCCTCCGCCGGCGGCTCAGGTACGCGGAGCTGCGCGAAGACTGGGAGGTGGAGTTCGGGCCGCACCGGTTCTCCTTCAAGGACCTGCACGACGCCACCGGCGGGTTCAAGGACAAGCGGCTGCTCGGCGCCGGAGGGTTCGGGCGCGTGTACATGGGCGTGCTCCCGGGTTCCCGGACCGAGGTCGCCGTGAAGAGGGTGTCGCACGAGTCGAGGCAGGGGATGAAGGAGTTCATCGCCGAGGTCGTCAGCATCGGCCGCCTCCGGCACCGCAACCTCGTGCAGCTGCTCGGCTATTGCCGGCGCAAAGGCGAGCTCTTGCTCGTCTACGATTACATGCCGAATGGCAGCCTCGACAAGTACCTCCACGGCCATGGCGAGAAGCCCGCTCTCGACTGGCCTCAGAGGCTTCGCGTCATCAGAGGCGTCGCGTCCGGGTTGCTGTACATGCACGAGGACTGGGAGCAGGTCGTCGTCCACCGGGACATCAAGGCGAGCAACGTGCTCCTCGACCGCGAGATGAACGGGCGGCTCGGCGACTTCGGCCTCGCTAGGTTGTACGACCATGGCGCTGATCCGCAGACCACGCATGTCGTTGGCACCATGGGGTACCTGGCGCCGGAGCTGGTGCGCACCGGCAAGGCGACGACGCTCTCCGACGTGTTCGCCTTCGGCGCGTTCCTCCTGGAGGTCACCTGCGGCCGGAGGCCCATCGAGGAGGAGGAGGAGGACACCTACGGCGGCGACGACGACCGCTTCGTGCTCGTGGACTGGGTGCTGGAGCACTGGCGGAACGGTGCCATCACCGGCGCGGTGGACGCGAGGCTCGGCGCGGGGTACGACGCCGCGGAGGCGGACCTGGTGCTGCGGCTGGGTTTGACGTGCCTGCACCCGTCGCCGGCGGCGCGGCCGAGCATGAGGCAGGTCATGCAGTACCTCGACGGCAGCGCGCCGTTGCCAGAGCTTCCCCCGACGTACGTGACATTCAACATGCTCGCGTCCATGGACACGCACCAGGGCGTCCTTGGCTCGTGGTCGGTCTGGCGGTCGGCGTCGAGCGTCGCCACCATGTCTGACATTGGCCTCTCCGGCAGCCGATGACATGGGCAAGGTGTTCGACCTTATTAGGATGGCTGCGATTTTAGAGCATGCTGCTAATGTTGGCTGGACTGAAAGATGGTAATTGTGGTGACCAATTGGGTGAGATAGTGGACTTGTCATGATCTTGAAGAAACTTTTTTGCTGTATCGCTATGATGTTACGATCTTCGTACACATAAGATTCTTACAGTTTCGATCAGGAAAGTATAAGATTTCTTGGAGTAGAGAACTGAGAACCATGAGTTCACTCTCAGGTTGTGAACTTGTGAAGATCGGAGATTGGATTATTTTTTTACATGAGAGCAATTTGACAACAATGTAATGTTGCAGAGACAGCGGAATCTGACGCCTCAATGCCAGATATATCCTCCGCATCTGCGCCTCCTGGACCTTTCACCTTTCACACTTTCCGTAGCATCGTTCTGTACATGGGAGCTCCGCGAGCCAGGACATGGCGCTCCCAGTCGGACGCCACGCCGAACGGGTTCTCCATCCGGCCATCGCTGCCATCATCGCCGTCCACCACGAGCCTGCCCTTGCCGTGTGAGATGAACTGCTCTTTCATTCCGAGCAGGACAGCCTCCACGTCAGACTGTAAAAAAATCTGCAGCACCAAGTGCAGAGTGCAGGTTTAGTATCAGTTTTTCTTTTTTCACTTCACCTAGTTACAATGACATGTTCATCTGACTGAGATGCTTGATTCTATCTAGACTTACACGGTAAAGACAAACACATGTGCATACACGGTGTCTTTGAGGGGTCTAACTCTGTAGGCTGGTCACCTTACTGTGTTTTAATTCTGAAGAACTAGATTGGTTACCATCCTGTTCCTCCTGGATATTTAACCATGCTCAACATCTGAAATGGGAAGGTGAGGAGCACCGTATACCTTTCCGTTGATCTGAAGAAGGTCAGCAACAGCTTCAACAAGCATTCTTCGTACCATTCTCCACCTATTTTGCTCTTTGTTGAAATCAGGGTTTGGGCACTGCAAAGAGGAGATAATTGTAAAAGATAGTCAAGTCTTCCACCAGGTAGCTGTGTAGCATCCATTAAGCATATTCACACCAAGCAAACCAGTATGAGAAGTATTAAGAGTTAAAATACCTGTATTGTGACAAGAGTCAAGTGGCCAGGATAACTTGAAATAATGGAGCGAAATGTGGAAGTTGCATCTGTTGATACAAAATATCTGCCAACAAAGAAATGATTTCATCATTAATGACAAAATACAGAAGGAGACAGAAAAAAACGAACCAAAAGAATAAAAGAGAAAATCAGAGTTTTCAGACAATGGTTGGAATAGGTTAAAGCAATTATTAGAAGAATCTTATATGTACGGGATACAGAATGACAGCAAAACCATACCTTTGTTGATCAGGAACTTGATAGAGCAACATTTGCCTAAAATGTAACATGTAGTTCTCAGGAAAATCTAACTTGGATTGTGTAATACATCATCTGTTGTTGAGTCTGATCTTTTCAAGACATACAAGAATTAAGACCTCTCATCCGACAAATGCCAGCTCCAATAAATGTACATTAGGGTTTCATTCCAAACTAATCCAGATACTTTCCGCTGCTTGTGCGTGATTTGATATTCTAGAATGATATTTCTGAAACATGGTTTAAGGTAAGACCATTTTTTATGGCATCTCTGCACAGTGAAAAGATCCAATGGGGTTACTTATTGTCTAAGAAGAGATGCCTGCTCTGGTTCCTAATCAGATTATGACACTTAAATAGGGAAAATTCTACATCCTACATACATTGACAAGTTAAGTCCAATCTAGGATCCCTCCACAAATGAATCAAACTAGTTATCCAGAATAACCACATTAGAGAAGAATGCTTCAAGTCAAGGTGGACAGAGACAAGATTAGTTTGTCCTTTGTTTGAATAATTTTATGAGCATACTAGTTTAATGGAACTGAGACCACTGGCATGAAGATAGAATGGGGGAGCCAAAGGAAAAAAAAACAGTAATAGTTCTACTAATTAAACTAGATGGATAAGATGCTTACAGATTCCTTTTGTCTTCTGATGCTACATCCTGAAGGCACCTTATAACAAGCTACAGAAAAATGAGTTACAAAAAGGTTGAAGCACTTATGCCAATACAGACTACAGGCAGTTATTACCTTTTCATTCATCTCAAGCCCAAGAAAATTGGAAACTTCCCAGTTTCTAGCCATTTGAAAAAGAAACAAACCATTTCCTGCACTAAGAAAATGTACTTACTTGAGGAGGGTGCAAGAATCAAAGATGCAAGGCCTTAGAATTCGACAAAATCAATAAACTATGGAGTAAGTATGAATTGTTCTACATTTTTGTAATTTACACTAGCATACATATGCACCCATGCACTTTGACCAAACACAAAGCAAGGCAATCACACTTAAATGGAATGAACTAGTTCTTTGTGATCACTACAGCAGAGAAGCTGAGATTCAAGTCTTTCTGAAAATGGATTTTTGAAACTATATATGTACTAGAAAGAGCAGTATTGATATGTGATTGGTAAAGCTTGCTATACTTCAATACTTGACGATTTCACAGAATGGAACCAGTAAGAGTAGCCACAAAGCTGTGCTGATTTAACATTACATTGGTGTCAGCCAGCTAATACCTATAATTGGAACTAGTGTAGCAAACCACAACTACAGAAAAAGGATCGTTCCTCTCCATTTGTATCCATTATGCAACATACTATGATTTGAGATTGAATGTTCTTGGAGGGAGGCCTACCACTTCCAATATCAACAAACAACGGTTGCTCAGGGTCAGAGAAGACATCATCCCATGGAATCTGATAGGGATAACTCTACAAAAAGAGAAGATTCTTTTATTTGAATAACAAAAGAAATCGAGAACACTAGTACAAAAAAGGCACTTTACAATGTTCCAGTTTAGAAATAGTAGTTCATATGGACCTTCATTTGACTGAAACTATTCAGTCAAAACTATGATAGTAGTTTCCATGCAAACTTAGGTGCGTCAATATGTCTTTCAAATGCAACAGAAATACAATAGAAGAGGATGCCACTGACACATCTGATTCATATTGAGATACACCAACGGGCGATGATTGTTTCTGCTACCAAATGTATTCATGAGCAAATTCAATAAAATTGTTGCAACAGTAGGCTAGTTTGATGGTGCTAACAAGCAATAAGCATGAGCACTCACTGATATCCTTTAGCGGAGAACTCCAGTTAATTATTTCCCCACAGATCCATATTTCATGATTGTTAGGTACATATACTCGTCATCTCTTACACAATTCTACATTGTTCAAGTTTTCTTTTGGAGGCGTAAAGAGGATTTTGATGTCTGATGCTTGATCCCTGATCCCTTTTATTAATGCAGTACTATTTGTGATTTCTGACACTATATACTCTGGAATTTCAAATATAAGTACTACACTGAAGACTAAGGTGATCTAGAAGCTTACAAGACCATGTCGTACAATTATAGAGCAGAAAAATGACCATGTCAAATATTGGAATGTGCTCTTGAATTACTCAGAAACAGGGAACTCACTAAAACTTTCTTTACATGTAGCTTGAAGATACTACTACATTTCACATTGTTAAATCCAAAGTAGGACAACTTGAAAATGAGATGTTTAATTGTATAGGCATGCACATATGTGTTGGCATGCCCGGAGCATCAGAGCATCAGGCAACACCTTTTGTCTTGATAATGTTGGGACTTAAGGTAAGATTTAGTGTCATGCATAATGCATTAATTGTATAGGCATGCACATGTGTGTGCACGCTGGGAGCACCAGGGCATCAGGCTACACTTTTATCTCGATAATGTTTTGAGTGCATTCAAGGACTGACCAACAGAAATAATCATTCTAGAGCATGACTTACTTTATCTAATGCTGCAATACCAGGCAATATTCTTCCTTTGAGGAATTCCCAAACAACAGATTCATTTTCTAATGTTGTATATTGTGATGAGAAATCTGATATTCCTTTTACTGCCTTGCATGCTGCACTCCCTACTAAAATAACATCACAGCTATTATGACTTGCTTGGTCCAGCATCTGACCCAACTGCGTTGCCCCAACAGAAATTTCTTCTGTTAAGTCATAGCTTGTAGGACCGATCCACAGGATCTTCTGTGGGAAATAAATAAAAGAATGTGAGAAGCTGTCAGGGTAAAAAAGATTCTCCTAAGAATTATGATGTAAGTTGATAACAGAAAAAGGAAACCCCAATCATATGTCATATATAAAAATAATATACTATGCCAAGTAAACCTGAGCACATAAATCATCACTTATCAATCATAAGCTCTCAAGTTGTTTGGGGTGTATTGTTGTTTGTAATGCTTCATTCTTATGACCTCTCACATCTGCAAACTGAGATAACTTATAAAGGTGCAAATGCCACAATTTGAAGGAAAAGAAAGCGCAAATGTCATTTCTTACCTTGTATAATAGCATCAAAGTAAAAATTTTCTCCAATGTTGATGGCCCTATATCAGCTGGTGTCCAGCCTAAAGAAATTAAGCATAGAAGAAACATGGGTATCAGAAAGCTTCATTACTGTTTCAAGTAACTGCTTAAATGCCACTTAAATAACCAAAGTGTGAACGGCTGAACACAAGCACTCCTTCAAGCAATTTTGAGAAATAACTATAGTGCAACAAAAAATGCTAGAATTTACCAAATAAGATCTATAACCAGCAAACATGATCGTCAACGAAACCATAAACATGGATTATCAAATCAGATGAACCATGCAGCTCTATAAGTTAGTGAATGCAGGTAATTTCAGCAACTGGTATCAGCAACAAGCCGTAAAGAGCATGGGTCCTGTGGGTAGCGGCCACGCAGCAAGGCAACAACAGCTTTGGTGGGCAACAGGAAGGAGGGATAAGTAGCCTTGTTGTTCATTTGAGTCAGTTTGGTTGTTTATCATCTCATCCACTAGTGCATCTATTTGTTAGAACTTATACTTTGACATGTGAGCTGTTGAAAAGAATGAATGAAAGGTCCAAACAGGATGTTAATAAGTAATTATTATCATTTGAGTTGCCAAGAAATAGGACATGAGTATTGGGAACCACATGAACAAAAATAAATAAATAAGCCTAGTAATACTCACCAGACAATAGTTCATCCGAGTCAAATATTTTAAGGTTTTCATGATTGCTGTTGTTCGAACACCAGATGTCTGTTGGATAATAAACCGGAATATTCCTATTATGAGCTATTTGAATAAGCTGTAACACTTCCTTGGTTGCATTTCTTTCTATAAAACAAGAAGGAACTGGAATTCCAAGGCCGTTCATTATTTGAACTGATAATTTGCCAACAAAGAACAACCCATCCAATTGCGAGGCTAACAGGTGCAGCGCAGATGACTTTCTCAAGAAGTTACTGCCTCCAATCTGCAATAACCAGAACAGCATCAGTGACAAATCGATATGGCTAAACACAATTAAGATCCTCATAAAATATTTCCTATCCTGCTTGCATATAGTTTACAGAAAACATTTGCTAGACCAAGGATCCTTTGCTGCCCAATTGCCATTTGCGATGATCTACTATAATCATTAGCCATCATGAGTGTAAAACTCTGGACCATCACCTGAAGTGACCACATTAGGACAACCATTAAACATTTGCCTAGTATCTACCATGAACATAACAGGACAATGCATTAAGCACATATTATATCTCCTAGCATTAGTCTGTCTAATAAAACTTGGGAAATAATAAAAAGATCAACTATTAGCATGTACCATGCAGGCTTTGACATAGTACCAAAACTCTTGCTCTGTTACTTAGTATAACACAACAGACCAGAGTGTACAGTACTAAATTACTGTTGCATAACGTCCAAGAGAAGTGCAGCTCTAATCATATGCTGCTGTACAGAAAAAACCAAATTATATGCCTACACATAGGGTATGCTAGCAAAATTTATCTAACTCCGCAGTCTGGTCATTATGAAAAATAGGAAAAGGAGCATGTGGTTGTTGTGTGTGTATTTAACAAGTCATGGCTGTGTGTATTTAACAAGTCATGGCATCAAAACAAAGATTAGCTTAGCTTTTCAATGTGGATGAACAGAACAGGTAGAAATAATGTATTTTCATAGATAGATTTCCCTTTTTCATGTAGCACCAAAAGTAAAGCATACATTTATTTCACAACAACAAAATGAAAAGTTGAAACTAAACAGGTTCATTTGTTAGAGCTAAAGCTTTGTAAATAGGAACTAAATAAGTTGATTTTTGAGGCCTTGAGAGGTTGTAAATACTTCCTGTCTGCTATGTATAAACTGTAAACTGTAAAGAAAACATAGATCAATGATTACTATTGCAATGGATGGGCGCCTTGTGGTGTCTGTGGTCTTTAGCAATTGCATAAGCTCCTCCTCAAAATGGAAACCAGCAAGAGATGCGTAGCAGAAGCGAGTGATGCCAACAGTTGATGCACGAATCTTATGAGACAGTGAGAAAGAATCATTGACAAAGATTGCAGCACCTGAAGCTAGCTTCTGAGAAAAATCATTGCAATTTGCATATTCTCCCCTGAAGTTCAAAAGATTTTCAAACAAGATGATATCATTCTGCACCCACTCTTCCTTAAATGATGTTAAACAAGGGACACCATTCACTGGGACGACCTTTACTTGAAGAAGCGATGACATGTACTCTGACAATCACCATTTATGACAGATTATTTTCAGTTATCAAGAATGAACAAAAGATGCTATTCTGAATAAGTTGGTATTTTTTGCGAGGTAACATGAGAACAGTTTAATCAGTCAGAAGGCATAACAGAAGCAAACCAGTATATCAATTAACCTGCAAAAGATTCAGTTGACTTGAGCACTGGATTAACAGATTGGAGAACTGGATCCCAACTGGTAACTAGAAGCACTTTTGCTCCTGCTTTGTACAAGTATTTGATAGTTGACAGTGTCCTTTTCAGTGACAAATTACATGACCCAAGAGGATCCAAGAGAAGTACGGAATCAAGTCGCACCAGGACCACCTCTCCACAAAGTTTTTCAGCGGGGAAGTTCCTAAGAGATTGCACGTGCAGATAAGATGTTGACTTATCAACACAAGAATATTTGTCCTGAAACAGATATATAGAAACGCAAAACGTTAACAGTCCATGTTAACAGGAAATGAGGTTACATGCCATGCCTAACATTTATTAGAGGACTACATCATTCTTCCAAAGGACTACATGACTACATCATAGAAAAGAAACACTGTTTATTTTTCTCCCTCAGTTCTAAAAGGTTCATCCATCCTTAGCATTCAGTGTTAGCATCCAACATGACATAAAGCATAGGATATGAAATGCTACATTCATATTTATAGTCACGATATCACCATAGAGCTAAAACAAAACTCGAACATGACTGTGAGTGATGATCATATTCCACATCATGTAGCATCCAGTGCATTCTGGAGTACCTCTTTCTGAAGATGAGCTACATTCCTAGTAGAATGTGGCACCTGACAGCATAGTTTCTGAATCCCTACAATAGGAGTATTAAGAGTCAACACAATTGGCATGAAACTGGAACAGCATATACCCCCGCAGATCCTTGAGAGTTAGAGACACCCAAAAAAAACACGAGATAACGCAAAATATGACGGAACATCCGGCTCACCCGAGAAGCAACAGCTACGTGTTGTACACTGGGAAGATCCACCGAATGGCGGCCATGATTCTCGCCAGCGAGATGTTGATGAGCTCGATTGAACGCCGCAAACCTGCATGTTTTTAGATAATGCCTCACACCTGCATAAATCCTTCCTTCTGAAATCTCAACTGCTTGGTGCACCGATGCTGACATCCGAGACCTAAATCAACGGAGAACAAAATGTAGGTACCAAGGTGGAAGCGGGAGCACAATCTGCGGGAGAGGAACAGCCACAGGGCGCAGTACAACGGAAGGGGGCATGGGCATCGTTCAGTCGCAGAGCTGCAAGTTAGGGGCGGGGCAGGGATGGGCGTACACGCTGCTCCAGCTAGCTCCGGATTTTTCGCGTCGTGTCGATGCGACTGCTCGATCGGAGCATCGGATTCGAGTGAGCGAGAGGGAGAGGGAGGATTACCACGGTTTCCTGCGGCTGCCGCTGGCGACGACGCCGACGCCGGCTTTCGTCTCTCTGCGACCAGGAGGAGGAGGAGGAGGAGGCGAGCAGCTTCTCGGGGTGGATCGCCTCTCCGCGAGGAGGAGGAAGAGGAGGAGGAGTTCGAGCCGCTTCTCTACTCGCGGTGGGGTTGGAGGGCGCGAGGCGAGGCGAGGTGCGTGCCGTTGGAGGGCGGAACCGCGGAAGTGAAGGAAGCCAACGGGATAAGGTGCCGCGGGGGTATTGCCGTTTATCAACTTGGACCAGGCCGAGTCATGCTGTTGGGCCTAACAGCGTACCGGGCCTAGAACACTGAGGCGATGCAGCCGATCTTGAATAATTGTTTTGATCTCCCTAAAAAAAAAGAATAATTGTTTTGATCATTCAAATTTTGTTTTTTTTTGCGAGAAACATGTTTTTGTTATGAACCCCCGTCTGAATTATTTCTAGGTCTGATCTTTTTTCCAAGCCATTGATCATAGCGTACCAAAACACGAAGCCTGTACCTAGCTATCGTCACAACACTTCCACGCCAAGAAAAAGGTCACCACAGCATGTCATGGCACTTCACGAAATTAGAGACACCGTCTCCATGAGTATTGTTGTTTTGACGTGCCACGACAACGAACATGATTAGATAGGTTAGGTCTGGAAACAGTTTAGGTATAGGTTTATCATAACATTATACTAAAAATATAAATAAAGGATCGTTAGAAAAAATAGATGCGCAACTAAACACTTGTCCGGGAAAAAAATTGAAAGTTTCGATAAAACGAAATTTATTTCGATACATATATAGTAACTTTGTCGATCCTTAAATTTCAAGTCTAATTTTAGACGTGAATGTGAATGATTGAGCACGTGTAGCGACGTGTTTGTATTTACGCCCGTGAGATGTACTACTTGTTTTAATGAATATGACGAGTTAGACCGTGATATCCAACACGTCTGCAACCTTAAAAAATGGACTCAGTACCTGCATGTATAAAAAACAGAGCACCTTCCCTTCCATGAAAAGAAAACAGAGCACCTGGAGAAACTTCGGTGAACGGAAATATTACGGTTCACTTAGGTGACAAAACAATTATCTCTACTATTTAAAAAAAGAGTAGCGTTCCCTTTCCTGCCGGTAGAGTGCGTTTTGCCCACTCTTCATCCAACCTTCCTGTTTTGTAACCTTCCTACCAATAAATACTTACCAAATATATGTTTACCAAATAAAATCCTACTATTTTTACACAATCACATTAATATAGACAGGTAAATCACGAGCTAACGTACTAGAATATTTATACCCCGTTGCAACGCACGGACAATTATCTAGTGATTTATACATATGTATCGACTGCATCACTGCAATGCACAACAATGAGTCAATTACCGTGCACATGGCTCGAATTCTTCTGCGGGGCACCGTAGCGTACTACACACAACAGAGTACAAAACATTGATACATACGCCGCGGAACATAAACTGCATACATATATATTTTTCCGCGGCCGCTCCCCGCGCGCGCGGCGCGTCCTGAACTCAATGTCCGCCGCAGCGGCGCGTCAGCTCGTCGATGAACTCGTCAAAGCCCCTATGCGACGACCCGCCGGGCGCCACGGCGCCCTCGAGCGTCGCCCTCACCTTCTTCACCTCCTCACGGAGCTCCTCCCCCTCCTTCCCCGACATCACCCCCTCGATCCTCGCCCTCACCTCGTCTGCGAACACCGCGCCGCGGTCCCCGACGGACACGCCGACGCGCCACTCCTGCGCGACGAGCCGCCGGTTGGTGAACTGGTCGGTGAGCAGTGGGAAGCACAGCATGGGCACCCCGGCCCACAGGCTCTCCAGGACGGAGTTCCACCCGCAGTGCGTCAGGAACGCGCCTACCGCCGCGTGGGAGAGCACCTCCACCTGGCAGCACCACGGCACCACCATCCCGCGCCCCGCCGCCGCGGCCGCGAACCCCTCGGGAAGCGGCTCCGGGTCGTCGGAGCTCACGATGTCCGGCCGCATCACCCACAGGAACCTCGCGCCGCTGGCCAGGACGCCCCCTGCGATCTCGTGCAGCTCCTGCTTGGTGACGTGCGCGTAGCTGCCGAAGGAGATGTAGAGCACGGACCCCGCCGGCTGCGCGTCGAGCCAGTGGGAGCAGTCGGACTCGGCCCACATGGAGGTGGCCACGGTGCTGCGCGCGAAGCCCGCCGGGAAGATGGGGCCCACGGCGTAGAAGGGCTTCTCGCCGCGGAGCGCGGCGATGGTGGACGGCTCCAGCTCCTCCACGGTGTTGGCCAACACGTAGTCGGCGCCGCGCGCCTCCTCGAACGCCTTGAAGATGATGCGGTGCACCACGGTGTTGGTGTCCGTCTCCTGCAGGTACGACATGAGCTCGCACGGCTCGATCGCCGGCACGCCCGGGATGTACGTGATCGTGTCCTTCCGAGGCTCTGCAGAACATTCCAAGAGGAACATAAAAATTATTGGCATAAACAACTGGTATAAATTCATGCCGCCCTGTTGAAGCATGAGAGATCAGGGTGGATCAAGACGGCTCGGTGTCACGTCGGTTCACCGTTGCATCTGAAGTGGCCGTTCTTGGCGAGCAGGTCGACGTGGTAGTAGAGGTTGAAGATGAGCGCGGGCTCCGTCCAGAAGGACACGTACGCGATGCCGAACTTCCTGGCGAGCGTCGCCGGCCACACGAAGAAGGTGTCGGCGACGAGGCACGTCGCGGCCGGGTCCACGACGACGCGGCGGAGCAGCTCCTCGACGTGCGCGGAGAGCGCGTGGAGCAGCACGCCCATGAAGTCGTCGTGGTGCAGCGACCGGTCGAACCCCACGGGGAGGCCGTCGCTCACCAGTTCGTACCGCACGTCCATCTCCGCCGACGCGCGCGCGCCGGCGAAGACGTCGTACCCGGCCGGGTCGACGCCGAGCGCGCGCGCCGTCTGGTCGTGCACGGCCTCCGTGTTGACGAACGTCACGGCGAAACCCCGCGCCGCCAGCCGCAGCGCGAGGTGCGTCACCGGGATGACGTGGCCCTGCAGCGGGTACGCCACCACCACCGCGTGCGGCTTGCCGCCGCGGCTCGCTCCTGCGACGCCGGCCACCTCTTGCACCATTATCGCCTACCTAGCTATTTCCTCAGTTACCTTTAATTGTTTGATGTCTCTTGTCAGGTCCTAGCTTACTAACTGCGCATCATCTCTTCTCTGTTACTACTTGTAAGACCTCGTGATCGACATCGATCGGCGACCCCATCGTTGACCCCGTGGTACGTCGTGCCAACAGCGAAAGACTCCAGCGTCAGCCGCCGGCCGGCATCCGATTCGATCGTTCAGCACTAAACGATTTTTATATAACCCAGTAGAGTATAAAACTACAAGTTTCGTGTGACATGTAGCTGCTTTGGTGTTCACTGCCAACGCCTAGTCAAAATTCGCGTAGTTGATTAATCTGCTGTGCACTTACAAACACCAGCACGCGCCCTGTCTTTAGCGAAACGAATGGTGATTACACGATTGTGCGGCTGCTTTATGGAGTATCTAGTTCTCTTTCTACAGGTGGTGGGCAGGTGAGGTAAAGCTGACAATGATGGAAAATGCAAATGCAAGCACGGGTGCATGTGCCTGCGTTATGGAAAAGGTATTTGTACATTTCAATTTTTCTTAAAAAAATCATAATTGTTTATTGTATAAAAGAATGGGCAGTAGCAAAAAAATTTGGCAAAATATGCTTATTTTTATCTGTAAAAAGGGAAAAAAATTTGCACACATAGTTGCTATATTTTGGCATAAATTCTTGTCTTTTTTTGTACAGATCACAAATAAGTGTATTTTTGGTACAAACTTTGCTAGTACGCATACTTGTATATAATTGTATTTTTTTTCAACTTTTTGAAATGTGCAAGTGTACATAATTACTTAATGGTAGCACCTACCAGTGTGCGCCAAAATTCCGCACTCGACAATGATGTGCTACACTCTCTCGTCTCGTCTAAACGTCTTCTTAAATGCAACGTACGTCATAGACGGCAGATGCTCTTAGCCTTAGAGCTACCAGACAATAGCTGATAGGCACCTCCTGTATATATCAAGCGTCGTGTCTGGTGAAGTCAATCGGCGAGTCTCTCCCTGACACCATCCTCCAATACTTTTCCTCCCTGGCCCAAACCGGTTGGCGAAATGGCATTTTGCACACACAAGAAGCCAACAACGAAAGCGAAATCACATGGCCCTGTCTCCTATCGATTGGTGCACAGACCAGTGAGATACACGTTCCCGTCTGGAAACAGCGATTGCCAATCGCGGTGCAGTTAATTGGTTACGCATACGACAGGCGCAGGAGCATCTTAACTGAAGATTTATCTAGCTAAGGGCTCCTTTGGTTCAAAAGAATTTTATAGGATTTTTGAAGGATTTGAATCCTTAAGAAAGTGGTGGTTTGATTCGTAGGATTGAAATCCTTAGCAATTTTTTCATAGGATTCATTTGTGCTATATTTTGAAAGAAAATTTCCATCCACTCAAATCTCTTGGTAGAGTCCTTTGTTTTTCCTGTAATGCCAAAACAAACTTTAAATTCTGTAGGATTCCAATAAGCATGACACTCTAATCCTATGTTTTTCCTATTTCTATGTTTTTACAATCCTGCAAATCAAAGAGGCCCTAAATAGATCTCACGCCGTAAACGAACCGGGGAGAGCGAAACAGAGCAAGAAGGTGAATGTGATGCTGGCATGCTGCAAGTGCAATGAGCCCACCCTTAGCTCTAGTGACTTGAAGTAGCCTGATCGATATAATTAAGGATTTGCACTGTTTGTGGTATATCGAGTTCGTTGCATGATAATTATTGCTTAGTATATGGTTACCTCTGCATTTGAAGTGGCCATGCTTGGCGAGAAGGTCCATGTGGTAGTACAAGGTGAAGATGAGCGCGGGCTCCGTCCAGAAGGACACGTACGGCACGCCGAGCTTCCTGGCCAGCGTCGCCGGCCACACGAAGAAGGTGTCGGCGACGAGGCACGTGGTGGTCGGGTCGACGACGAGGCGGCGGAGCAGCTCCTCGACGTGCACGGGGAGCACGTGCAGCACGCCCTCCATGAACTGGTCGTGGTTCAGCGACCGGTCGAAGCCCAGCGGGAAGCCGTCGCTCACCAGCTCGTACTGCACGTCTAGCCGCTGCTGCTGCTGCCCCGCGGGCGAAGACGACGCTGCGCGCACGCCGGCGAAGATGTCGTAGCCGGCGGCGGCGCCGCCGAGGCCGAGGGCGCGCGCCGTCTGCTGGTGCACGGACTCCGTGTTGACGAATGTCACGGAGAACCCGCGCGCCGCCAGGCGCAGCGCGAGGTGAGCCGCCGGGATGACGTGGCCCTGCAGCGGGTACGGGATCACCACGGCGTGCGGCTTCGTGCGGCTGCCGGCGGTGGCTGCGGGGCCGTTCGCTGCCACGACGGTCCCTTGCCGCCCCATGTATGGCTAGCTTCACGTACGGCGAGCGCGCGCGGCCGTAGACGTACGTAGCGTAGATGTATAGGACGCGAGCGCGAGAGCTGAATGGTCGACGAAGTACACTCGTCCGCAGGTGGGTGCACGGTTTGTCCGAGCTCGGTTCAGGTCGGGACACCGTGGATTTGGCCCATTTGGGTAAGCGTCTAGGAGTGGTGGGGCTCGTTGACGTGGATATTTGCGTGATGCACCGTGCGCGCGTGTCAACGTCTGCCCGTAACTCTACGTGATGATACAAGCGCTACTATCTCAGCGATCCCTAAGCACCTGATGGCGAGATACCGGTAGATATTAAGATGGCTATATACACAAAGTAAACAACACGGAAAAAAAGAGAATTTTATATCTATACGAAAGAAAATATTTATACAACTTCAGGTTTTAAAAATATGCAATATCCAGTTACACATTTAAAATTATAAATTTACATAAATTTTATTGTACAACTTTAGACTTAGCAATGTGCAACTAGATCGAAAATAAAAATAAAAATAAAATTTATACCTAGATATAAACAAAAGATTCCTATGCACAGATCTTACATAAGATCTAGGCTAATCCTACGGCTAAGCTTGTTGACCGGGAAATCACAGTCCACGGAGCAATAGTAAAACCATGAAGATAATTTCTTGTTTCTAGCAAAAAATTCACAACTCTTCATACAGCTCAACCCAAAAAATATCCTTGAGAGCTAAACCATATCTCCTTAGGGTTTGTCTAGATCGGGAAAAAATATATTACGGTATTAGAGATAGATCTAGGGACAAAAGACAAAGATTTTTACGTGGAAAACCCTTGCGGAAAAAAACCACGGACGCACGAAGGCGCAATCTCGCTATGATGAAAAAGTATTACAAGCACGAGACCACAGGACGGTCTTTAGGTGCGAGTACCGGGGCATATATAGGAGTAATTACAAGAGTCCATAAAGAACAAGACAATGAGTCCCTGGAGGACAAGACAAGAGTTATAATCGGTTACGCCGGTACCAGCGCGAATTCTCACACCGTACGATGCTACGTCTAGCATGATTCAGTGCCGTGTCCAACACGGTAACCGAATTCGGATCACTTTTCAACAATCTTCACCTTGAACCAAATTCCCTCTAGTAGTCGAAGAAAGTAATGAACTTTTCCAATCAAATAAGCATAAACACCTTGTTCATCAAATTCGCATAGGACTAGTGAGTAATACCAACTAAATCTGAGCAAAGCTTAAACTTAGTGGCAAGAACTGGCTTTGTCATCATATCAGCTGGATTATTATGTGTACTTATCTTGCTGACCTTAATGTCACCTTGAGCGATGACACCTCGAATAAAGTGATATCTCACATCAATATGCTTTGTTCTCTCATGGAACATCTGATCCTTTGTGAGGCAAATAGCACTCTGACTGTCACAAAATATTGTAGTGCAATACTTCCACAAAGCTCAGTAAACAAACCTCTCAGCCAAATGGCTTCTTTGCAAGCTTGTGAAATAGCCATATACTAGGCTTCTGTAGTGGACAAGCGACAGTAGCTTGAAGACTTGCTTTCCAACTAACAGCACATCCTCCAACAGTGAACACATAACCAGTAAGAGATCTTCTTTTATCTAAATCTGCAGCAAACTCTGAATCCACATAACCAACAAGTCCGTCCCTAGATTTTTCAAACTGTAAACAAACATTAGAAGTGCCCCGCAAGTATCTGAAAATCCACTGAACTGCTTTCCAATGCTCTTTGCCAGGATGACTACTAACAACACTCAATGCATGGGATAAATCGGGGCGAGAACATATCATGGCATACATAAGTGAGCCAACTGCACTGGCATATGAAACTCTAGATATGTACTCAATTTCATCATCTGACTGTGGATATGAATCTGAAGAAAGTCTGAAATGTGCAGCTAAAGTAGTACTCACTGGTTTTATATTGTGCATATTAAAACGACGAAGTACCTCATTAATATACCATTTCTGACTTAGGTATAATTTTTCAGAGTGTCTATCTCTATTAATCTCCATGCCAATAATCTTCTTTGCTGCACCAAGATCCTTCATCTTAAATTCACTGCTCAACTGTGCCTCTTAATTTTACAATCTCTGCCTTGTCTTTTGCAGCAATCAACATATCATCAACATATAGGAACAAGTAGATAGCTGAACCATTAACAATCTTTAAATAAACACAATTATCATAATTTAATCTTCTGAAACCTTGAGATATCATAAAGGAGTCAAACCTCTTATGCCACTGTCTTGGTAATTGCCTCAAATCATAAAGAGATTTCTTTAACTTACAAGCATAATTCTCCTTCCCCGGAACGACAAAACCTTCCGTCTGCTCCATATAAATGCATTCTTCTAGCTTCCCACGTAAGAATGCAGTTTTTACATCCAATTACTCAAGCTCATAATCACACATAGTCACAATGCTAAGTAAAGTACGAATAGAACTATGCTTCACAACAGGAGAAAATACATCTGTAAAATCAATACTTTGAATCTGGCTATAACCTTTAGCAATTAGTCTTGCTTTGTATCTAACCTCTTCAGTTGGTGTAATGCCCTTCTTTTTCTTGAATATCCATTTGCAGCGAATAGGTTTCTTCTCAATTGGTAATTTGACTAGCTCCCAAGTACCATTTTTCTCAAGTGATTCCATCTCATCAGGCATGGCAGTCATCCATTTATTTGAATCAACAGAAGTAATAGCCTCTGAATAAGTTGAAGGTTCAGCATACCTTCAATGTCTTCTGCCACACTAAAAACATAAGCAACAACATTGCATTCTTCAATAAGCCTGTTGGGACGCTTATGTTCCCTTGTAGACCTTTTAGGCTGAATTGCAATAGAATGTTGTGGTGGCTACACAACTTCAGGAGGATCCTCAGTAGGTACATCATCATGAATAATAATATTCTCTTTGTCTGAACAACAATATTCTCTTTGTTTGATGTATCACCTGAATTAATAACATGCTCCACCTGCACACTTGTTTTATGTGGCTTCTCAACAGGACATCATTAGATGGCTTATCATGTAACATAGCAGATTCATCAAAAGTAACACTTCTGCTAATTACCACTTTTCTAGTTTTACGATTCTACAATTTATAACCTTTCACACCAGGCTTAAAACCAAGGAAAATGCACTTAACAGCTCTAGCTCCAATTACCATTATTAACATGAGCATAAGCAGGGCAACCAAATATTCTCAAATCTGAATAATCTGCTGGAGAACCAGACCACCTCAATGGGAGTCTTTTTTCCAATAGCCAAATTAGGTGACCGATTGATTAAGTAACAAGAAGTGGAAGCGGCTTCAGCCAAAAAACTTCTAGATAATCCAGAACTAGATAACATGCAACGTACCTTCTTCATGATGGTTCTATTCATGTGTTCGGCCACACCATTTTGTTGAGGCATACCTGGGACAGTATAATGTCTCACAATTCCCTCTGATTTGCATAAAACTTCAAATTCTCCAGAACAAAACTCCAAGCCATTATCAGTACGTAGCTTCTTGACATGCTTGCCAGTCTGTCTTTCAATCATAATCTTCCACTCTTTGAATGTTTTGAATACATCTGATTTGTGCTTCGAAAAATATACCTAAACTCTTCTTGAGTAATCATCAATGATGGTCAACATGTAACCTGCACCTCCAAGTGATGGAACGTGGGACTCCCCACAAATCTGAGTAAACATACTCCAATATGTCTTTTATAGGGTGAGTTCCAGTGCCAAACTTCACCCTTGTTTGCTTGCCGAAAACACAATGTTCATAGAATTTCAACTTGTCGATATTTTGACCATCAAGTAGACCTCTTTTGCATAGCTCCATCATTCCGATTTCATTCATATGACCAAGACGCATCTGCCAAAGATTAGTAGCATCACAATCAGAAGTATCATTTGAAATAACAGAGGTGACATTACCTGAAATTGTAGTACTCTGAAGATAATAAAGACCATTAGCCTTCTTCATGTCACCCTTCACTACAATAAGAGAACCTTTTATGACCTTCATGACTCCACCTCCACCTGAATACTTGTACCCCTTATCATCAAGAGTACTTAAAGAGATAAGATTTCTCTTCATCTTGGGAATATATCGAACATCCATTAAAGTTCTGATTGTGCCATCAAACATCTTGATCTGAATAGAACCAATACCTTCAATCTTACGTGGAGAGTCATCAAAATCCAAAACAGAACCAACAGTAGTAACGGGTTCAAAGGTAGTAAACCAATCTCTATGTGAGCATATATGAAAAGTGCAAGCAGTATCAAGAATCCATTCATCATTAATTTCAACACATCCAGCAACAACGACAAGCACATCACCTCCAGAATTACTATCACGAGTATAATTAGCAGAATTTTCATCTTCTTTGTTACCTTTTGGTTTGTATGTGTCGTTCCTCTTTTCCTTGTTTTGTAACTTCCAGCACTCGGATATGTCATGACCACCTTTCTTGCAGTATTTGCATGACTTCCTGTTCCTGGACTTAGATCTGCCTCTATTATTCTTGCTAGAGCTTCTGCCCCTGGAATTGCTGCTTGAACTCTTCTCGTGTTGCCTGCCTCGGACAACTAAGTCTTCTGCATGCGAGCTTAATTTTTCACCAGAAACCATATGTTTCATCTTTTCTTTAGCATACAGTGTTTCATAAACTTTATTAAGAGTGAGAGTATCTCGGCTATATAAAATAGTACCTCTGAAAGTAGAGTATGAACTGGACAGAGTGTATAAAAGAATTAGACCCAAATCTTCATCATCATATTTTACCTCCATGGATTTGAGGTCAGTAACAATTTCTTTAAATTCTGTCTGGTGGTTTAACTGATTCGCCTTTTGCCAACCTGTGTAAATAGAGCTTTTGTTTGAGATGAATCTTGCTGGTCAGATATTTGGTCATACAAATTTACTCTAGCTTTAGCCACAATGCAGCGGTCTTTTCCTTCAAAATCTCATGTAGAATATTATTAGACAGATGAAGATGAATCTGAGATAGGGCCTTATGATCCTTTCGTTGCTTCTCATCAGCGGACCATGCCGTTGGCATTTTGTCAAATCCCAAAAGAACGTCATCCAAGTCCATCTGTGCTAGAACAACCTGCATCTTGATTTGTCATAGGGAAAAACTTGTGTCACGATCCAATAGCGGAATATCATGCTTTAGGAAAGTCATTGGTAGATGAATCCTGTAAATATAAAGTTGTACAAGCGAAAAGAAAAAATCATGGTAGAATTAATGTGTATGGATTAAAGGAATTCTGAGTAGAAGAACTTCCTGGTAGCTTATGTGGGTGGATATAGCAAAATCAGGAAATTGAACTTCCTGGTAGCTTTTCTTAAGTACACATAGCGAAGATAAAAAAAATTAGTCTGGCCGACAGCTTCTGATCGTTTTTTTCCTCTTCTGGGAACTTGGTCTCAATCCAGTGCTTTTGCTCGGCTTATTGCTGCCTATCACATTTGTTCTTCACGCCACGATTTTTCTCTACCTCGGTTTTTCTCTCGAGTTGCTGCCTTCTCTGCTCGAGATTAAATAGCAGCTGCTGCTCGTCTGACTTCATGTCGGATGCGAAAAACCAGACCGTGTCGGAGATGAGCCCCTGAGTACGACAACCGTGCTTCGGTCTTGGCGACGGACACTTCGGATGGTAACCGGATCGGATACTTCTGCTAAGACGCGGAGCACGATGAATCGCCGAATCGTGCGAGGCGCCGCCGCCGATTTATTATCCAATCTCGTAATCTCGCTCTGATACCACTTATTACAATATTAGAGATAGATCTAGAGATAAGAGACAAAGATTTTTAGTGAAAAATCTTTTTGCGAAAAAAAATTACAGACGAACGAAGACGCAATCTCACTATGATAGAAAAGTATTATAAGCACGAGACTACAGAACGGTCTTTAGGTGCGACTACCGGGGCATACATAGGGATAATTACAAGAGTCCATAAAGAATAAGACGAGTCCTTGGAGGACAAGATAAGAGTTATAATTGGTTACACCGGTACCAGCACGAATCCCCACACCGTACGATGCTATGTCTAACATGATTCGATGCCGTGTCCAACATGGTAACCGAATTCGGATCATTTTTCAATAGAAAAAGATTAACTCCAATCGCTAGTTTTTGGATTGTCTGAAAGGATTTTAGTTCAAATTCATTGTCCATCCAGAAATATTAGATCAAATTACAGTGTATTAAACAAACCCTTAGGTGGATTACGGACTCGATAAAGCCCTTAGAATTTTGCCGGTGCACAACTTACATGCATCTTCGGTTCCCTTTCTCATCCTCGGTGCCAATGTCAATGAGCATAGTCTTTGATATTTTTTTGACAGGATGAGCAACGACTTTGTCGGAGCACTGTTTTGCAATCAAGCCAGGCGTACGCACATCGATCGCCTGGGCTCGGATATGAACCTGCGTAAGTGCAACGAGCGCGCGGCCGATCTCAGTTGTCTGGTTGGCCGTACGTGCAGTCAAACTCCGCAGATACAAGGCACGTCAGGCGTAACGCGCCTCCCTCTTCTAAAGTAGGCGCTGTCTTCTTCACGTCTTTCTTCCTCCTCCAATCAACCCCAAATCTCTCTCTCCCTCAAACCTCACTCTCTCTCCATAGCTAGCGCAGGTGAGGAGGGGAGGAAGAGGCCAGGTGATGGAGCCATGGAGAGGCTCGAGAGATCAAGAAGCTGCCGACGAGAAAGTCGACCTCGCTCTAGGCTCTACCATAGCCATGGTGCCGACGGACTGGCGCGGCCGCCGGAACAATCCCAAGTCGCCCATAATCTTGTCGGGGGCATCCCCTAACATGTTCCACTCCCACGTCCTGGATGTCGCCGCCGGTGCCAACGTCATCAACTGCATCTCCGAGCACGCCGCGCCCTTGGCGTCCGCATGCTCAGCGGCCGCGGCACCATCGCAAAAGTTGCGCTGTACCACTGCCCGACAAGTCGTCGCCGACAGTCTCGCAAACGTGCAGCTCTGCTGTCCTTGAGTCCTTACCTTCCTCATCCACAATTCAGGGTGGACACGAGCCGAGCCGAGCCAGCTCAGGCCGAGCTTGTCGAAAGCTCGCACGCCAACAAGCCGAGCCAGGCTCGGCTCGCTGCTCCGGCGGGTCAGGAAAAGGGGCTCGGCCTGAGTTTCTGTTAGGCTCGGTGAAGCTTGGGGCAGCTCGCGAGCTTCTGCCTGCACAAGTGCACAACAGTAGGGGAAGGTGGCGCGTAGCATGGCGACGAGGTTGCCATCCATCCGGGCGGCGAGGAAGTGGAACACGACGTTCTCGGGGGCACATAGTGTGCTGCAGGATGGAGAGCACGCCGGCCATGGTGCCACGGAGTTAGTTGGCGTCAAGCGTCATGGCAACGTTCACCCTGCTGCCGCCGGCACACTCGGCGCCGTTGCGGAACGCGGGCGCCTCGTGGAACGTAGGGACGGACTCGGACGGCTGTCGGATCATCATGGCGGCGTCGACGCGGATGCCGGTGACCGTGGCCACCGTGTCCCCAAGCAGGATGACGAGCGCGATGACGATGGCGCAGCCAATTGGAGGCATCGTGCGCGCAGGTCCGGCCGGCCGAAGCGCACGGGCGAGACAATTGAGGACCGAACGTAGGGTGGCCGAGTGGTTGTCGCCGGCAAGGCAAGGCAAGGCAAGCCGGTGGCGACAACGGCGGCGCAGGAGAGGGAGAGGCGTGCGGGGCTACGGCCGCCTGCGGGCGTGCGGCGGAGGGGAACCCTAACAAGTCGAGCGAGAATGCGGCGCTGCGGCAGTGCGAAATAATGGGCTTCGAGCCAAATAATGGGCTGCGGCCTGCGCCGGTCCAACACGAGCTAATGGGCTTCGAGCCAAATAAGCTCGCTGAGCTGGCTTGGCTCGGCCCGAGGTGAAATTGAGCCCAAAATGGTAACTCGGTTCGGGCTTTTTTTTGTGACGGGTCGAGCCTGATCTGAGTCGAGCCTGCCAAAGCTCGGGCCGAGCCCAAAAGCTCGGCTCGTGCGTCCAGGCTGATCCACAGTTCCACACGCACAATGCTAAGAGCTGTAAGGCTCTGTTTGCCCAACAGGACTCGGCCACTTGGGGAAGAGAGTATAGCAGGTGTGATAGGCTACGGCAGCGGTGACGTGCCTCCCCAGCGTCAGGGGATCCGTTTCCGTTGGTGCGGTGGAGACGACGAGGATGTGCTCGATCGGTTCTGGATGAGATCGAGTGGACCGTGGACCGTGGACCGTGGACGTGTGTTTTACCTTGCTTTCGTTTCGGTCTCATCCGTGCCGCAAAGTGAGCTAGCAGCTCTCCGACTCTGGCTGTGGACGCTCCACTGGAGTACGAAATTGTAGCACACTAGCACCATCTATTTCTTCAAAAACCGAATGCCTTTAGAGAACCTCGAAGTTGTTAGTAGTTGACTGCCACAAATTACGAAGTATCCGAGTATTCTCGCCCTATTTTCTGAAAATTGATTTGATCTCATGACGCTTGGAAAATAGCTACAGCAATCGATTATCCTCTAAAAATCGGAGGATCAGTTCATGCTTGAGGATGTGCCATGCGGCCATGCCTATTCACTTTTCCACAGTGGCCCGGCCCAAAAGGAGCACCTTTACACTCGTTGTTTCAGCACTCGCGAGTCACGGTCCATGTGTTCACATCCCTATGTCCCACCTGTTCGAGTGTGTGATTGAATCCCCCAACAAAAGAAGCAAGGGCTATGACTCAACGGCGGAGAAAATTAGTGAAAGTTGAAGCAGTTTGAACAAAGCTTAAAAAGGGCCTCTTTCCACTCCAGAACCAAGGAAAGCTCTTGGAAGAGCAGGTGATGCTGCGTCGAAAGTTTGCTACTACTTTTAGTTTTTCCTTTTGTTTATGAGTCGGTTTAATTTAAGATCGAAAAGGCTCCGCAAAAACCTGGAATTGGTTTGATTTGAGATCGATTCGTCGTCTTCGATCGGCGAGATGCGTAAGTTCGAGTCCTGAAAGGAACATGTGTGAAAATATTCCGAAAGATTTAATCCTTCTCTTATCTGAAACCACGAGTAAATTTGATTCTAATCTGCGTCACGGCATCGCCTACTCTCCTTCAGATATACAAAGAAGATCGGAAAACGATACCAAACTTCTCTCGTGCTCCTGCTCCGAGCCGGATGCGAACACCGTTTCCACGGCCACACCCACACCCACATTACTCCCCCATCAATCCAGCTTCACGCCACTTGCACGTGGGCCCCACCACCTCCCGCTGCCCCATCCACGTCGGCACGAGCGCTCGTGCCCCCCACGGCCGGCCCGGACGCCGACCTCCACTCCATGTCAAGTGGGCCATGATACTCCGCGGACCCACGAGTCAGTGACGTACCTGCTGGCGCAGGGTGGCGCGGGCGCGAGTCACCGACTCCGAGCCGCAAACCAAACACCCCACTGCAAGCAAGGAGGATAGTATAAAGCAACACTAATCCCCTCCCCTCCCTCCCCCCAATCTCGTCTTCCTCCGCACCGCTCTAGTTAAGAGACGCCACCGGTAGCACCAACCACCCGAGACCTACCACCGCCTCCGCCGCCGCGCGGCCTCGAGCTCTCCGCCGCGCGCGCCGACTCGCCATGGCGAGCAACGACGAGGCCTCGGCCTCCGCCTCCGCCTCCGCCGATCCGTAAGACCTCGCCCCCGCCCCGATCCGATCTCGCGGCCCTCTGCTAGGGTTTTTGGTTTCGGTCTGGTGTTTGGGGCACTACGGGTGATTTATTTGTTGCGGTGTTGTGGTGCAGGAAGGGGAAGAAGGACTACTCGACGGCGATCCTCGAGAGGAAGAAGTCGCCGAACCGGCTGGTGGTCGACGAGGCCACCAATGACGATAACTCCATCGTCGCGTTGCACCCGGACACCATGGAGAGGCTGCAGCTCTTCCGCGGGGACACCGTCCTCCTCAAGGTACTAAGTGGGCTAATCTGAGCTGATACCTTTTTGGAATTTTGATCCGATTAGCTTCTGGTATTGTTGGATTGCCCGCGATGTTAGGATCGGGGGTCAGTGAACTGATATGTGGCTGCCGTGTTCGAAGTCGGAATTAATTCTCGGGTACAGATCTGTTGGAAAAAATCGTAGCTTTAACGTCGTGACAGCTTGTCAAAGTGTACGCCAATATGAAATTTGTGAGGAATTTAGTAGGCTCTGCCGTATTTTCTTTAGTGGGTTGATCTGGAACTTTGGATTGCAACTAGATGTTATGCTTCAGCCCGTTAACTCCTATGCCTTGGTTAAGTTCGGCCTTTTGTGTTGGCCTCAGTGTAATGTTGGAATTTTACTGGCGGAGGTTTCGGATGTACCAGCATGTCATAGTTATGGTGTTAGCTTGGTATATTGCTATGGCGCGTGCTCTTTTGCAAGATATTTTGGAGTGTGCAAGATATGATGTTCATAGTTAGATGAAGGATTCTACTCAATTTGATATCCTTAACAGTTCGTTTTTCACTTGGTGTTCAAAGTGTCCACTTGGTATGGTAATTTTGTATTAGATGTGAACTTTATATGGTTCTTTTGAACTTGCTCGTATAATGGCTCATCTGTTTTGCAATCTTATTTCTTGATGGTCAGGCTGTCAATGTGTTTTGGCAGATTGTTGCTGCTCTAGTCTCTGGTTCTTGTTCTTACATTTGGTATCTTCTGCACTATAGGGTAAGAAGAGGAAAGACACCATTTGCATTGTGCTTGCGGATGACACCTGTGAGGAGCCTAAAGTTAGGATGAACAAGGTCGTTAGGAAGAACCTGAGGGTGCGACTTGGTGATGTTGTCTCTGTCCATCAGTGCCAGGACGTGAAATATGGGAAGCGTATCCACGTTCTTCCAATTGATGATACAGTTGAAGGCATTACTGGGAACCTGTTTGATGCCTTCTTGAAACGTGAGATTCTGAACTTCAAACTTATGTCATTCTATTTGTCATCCCTGCTCATGTTCATTTATGAAGTCTTGATTGTGCATACGCTGTTACTGGCATAAAAGTACATTTTGCTCATAAATTTTCTGGAAATACTGTATCTCTAATTTTTCATGACATGGCAAAAACCTCCTATCTGTGCACACGTGAATCTGAATCTGATCATATTAATTCCTGTACTAATAATCACTCTCTATGAAACTGTGCAGCATACTTTTTAGAAGCATACCGCCCTGCGAGAAAAGGAGACCTATTCCTTGTCAGGGGTGGAATGAGAAGCGTGGAGTTCAAAATCATAGAGACTGATCCTGCTGAGTATTGCATTGTTGCACCGGATACAGAAATATTCTGTGATGGAGAGCCTATTAAGAGGGAGGACGAGGAGAAACTTGATGAGGTCGGTTATGATGATGTTGGTGGAGTTAGGAGGCAGATGGCTCAAATCAGAGAGCTTGTTGAACTTCCACTGCGTCATCCTCAGCTTTTCAAATCTATTGGTGTGAAGCCACCAAAGGGTATATTGCTATTTGGACCACCTGGTTCTGGAAAGACCCTTATCGCCCGTGCTGTTGCAAATGAGACAGGGGCCTTCTTCTTTCTGATCAATGGTCCAGAGATCATGTCAAAGCTAGCAGGAGAGAGTGAGAGCAATCTCAGGAAGGCATTCGAAGAAGCAGAGAAGAATGCGCCATCTATCATTTTCATTGATGAGCTCGATTCCATTGCTCCGAAGAGAGAGAAGACCCATGGAGAAGTGGAACGACGTATTGTTTCCCAGCTTTTGACTCTTATGGATGGACTCAAGGCTCGTGCCCATGTTATTGTTATGGGTGCTACAAATCGCCCTAACAGTATAGATCCTGCTCTTCGGAGATTTGGAAGGTTTGACCGGGAAATTGACATCGGAGTTCCTGATGAAGTTGGACGGCTTGAGGTTCTCCGTATCCACACTAAAAACATGAAACTAGCAGAGGATGTAAGTGTCTTTGTAATATCATGTATCTGATATTAGCTATTTATATAATTTTGTCCTACTTTCAGAGTTGCTTCATACATCTCATGTTTACCTGTATCACAGGTTGAATTGGAGCACATTTCCAAAGACACCCATGGATATGTTGGTGCGGATCTTGCTGCCCTCTGCACTGAAGCTGCACTCCAGTGCATTCGTGAGAAGATGGACATCATAGACCTGGAGGATGAGACAATAGATGCTGAGATATTGAACTCCATGGCTGTTACGAATGACCATTTCAAGACTGCTCTTGGGACAAGCAACCCATCTGCTCTTCGTGAAACTGTGAGTTCCTCTCAACAAACTCCTGTTTGTGTATGCTCCTGTTTGGTGTTACTTAATAAGTTTATTTATGAATTCAGGTTGTTGAAGTTCCTAATGTCTCTTGGGAAGATATTGGTGGGCTGGATAATGTCAAGAGGGAACTGCAAGAGGTATGGAGATGCACATTGATTTTATTATCCTCTGATATTGGTCTTCTGTGCTGCAACTCGTTAATGTACATCAAATTTCTTGCAGACTGTTCAATATCCAGTGGAGCATCCAGAGAAGTTTGAGAAGTTCGGCATGTCCCCATCCAAAGGAGTTCTGTTCTATGGCCCCCCTGGTTGTGGTAAAACTTTGTTGGCCAAGGCAATTGCCAATGAGTGCCAGGCTAACTTCATCAGTGTGAAGGGTCCGGAGCTGCTTACCATGTGGTTTGGTGAGAGTGAAGCCAATGTTCGTGAAATTTTTGACAAGGCCCGTCAGTCTGCCCCGTGTGTCCTGTTTTTTGATGAACTCGACTCAATTGCTACACAGGTCTGTCGACCCCTTCCTCATATGCCCTTTCGTATTTGGTGCTACATTTTCCATGACTTACAAATGTTCTACTATTACAGAGAGGAGGGAGCGTGGGTGATGCTGGTGGTGCTGCGGATAGAGTCCTGAATCAGCTACTGACAGAGATGGATGGCATGAATGCCAAGAAAACTGTGTTCATCATTGGAGCAACAAACAGGCCTGACATCATAGACTCAGCCTTGCTTAGGCCAGGGCGTCTTGACCAGTTAATCTATATTCCACTTCCTGATGATGCCTCTAGACTCCAAATCTTCAAAGCTTGTCTTAGGAAGTCTCCTGTGGCGAAGGATGTGGATTTGCAAGCTCTTGCCAAATACACACAAGGCTTCAGTGGTGCAGATATTACGGAAATATGTCAGCGTGCATGCAAATATGCGATTAGAGAGAACATTGAGAAGGTAATATTCTCTTAACCATCTGAATTCTTAATCCAATATACAGTATTAATTCATCAACATATAACTTATCTGCTCATAAACTAGTTTCAAGTCCATCTCAGTACTACCCTCTACATTGAGATGATCTAGGGCTTGATTGGTTGGATGCCAACATTTGGCATTACCAATATTTGGCAAACCAACATTTGGCATTGTTGGCAAGTTGCCAAAAATTGGCAACTTTTTTAGAGATTGGCAAGAACCAATTGGTAGCCAACCAATTGCTAGCCAATTTTTGGTAACTTGCCAACAATTGGCATGGCAAATATTGGCATCAAACCAATCAAGCTCCTACTTTCTTCAAATTTAGACAGTTCTGACAATTCTGAACCAAGAATGTGGACTGTACCAGAGTTTAGGATGAATTAGGAGTAACAGCATCTAGCATGCAGTGTCATGTCATAATTTTGTTTAATTTTGTTCTTTGTTACAATTCGGTGCTTGCTTTACCCATGTCGTTGCATTTTCTAATCTTGATTATATTTGTTTCAGGACATCGAGAGGGAGAGGCGGAGGAAGGATAACCCTGAAGCAATGGAGGAAGACGAGGTAGACGAGGTTGCTGAGATTAAGGCTGCTCACTTCGAGGAGTCAATGAAGTATGCACGCCGGAGTGTCAGTGACGCAGACATCCGCAAGTACCAGGTGTTTGCCCAAACATTGCAGCAGTCTCGTGGGTTCGGCAGCGAGTTCCGCTTTGCTGATCGATCAGAAGCTGGTGCTGGTGCTGGAGCTGCAGCCGATCCTTTCGCGTCCGCCGCTGCGGCTGCTGACGAGGACGATTTATATAGTTAGTTTCTCCTTGTGCCATTAGCTCGTCTTTGTGTTTTGTGTTTAATACTGGTTGCGTCAGTCATGTGTTAAAAGCTAATCATACTTTAGACACGGCAAGCCCCGCAGTGAGATTTATTCCAGTACATTTGGAAGCTGCTTGCTGAGATCACATCTCCTCCTGTGGGTCAATTATAATTTCGTAGTTCCTCTGATGTTGCAGTGCTCCTCCGCTTCTCCGGTCTGAAATCTAGATTATTATATTGGTGATAACTTATTGTGATTAGAACCATGATTATTTGGTAATGCCAGGTACGGTAAACATACTCCGTACCTTACTCAACTGTAATTTTGCTGGCTGGAATGGATGAAAATAACGCGGGAAAGCAAAGAATTGCTGAGAAGCCCATCTTCTAGCAAGCAATCTCCATTATTCTGAAGATCATGCATTAACTGGACGGTACACGGCGAGTTGTCAGTGAGTTATTCTCCTGTGAGGCGGTGGCTGAGTGGCACGCAGATTAGCTTCAGCGATTTCCTCAACGTCATGTTTGTACCAAGCCCTGACCTTGCACGTCTGGAACACAAGAATTTCGCAGGCTTTGTCAAGATATAGAATAAAAGAACTCGCTAACGGGAATAAAAAAGGGGGTATTTGACTAACCAAACAAGTGACTGGTTGGGACGAAATGCCCGTGCAAACAATTTCCGCCTTTGCTCCCCCTGTACCCTCCGAATGAGGCCTCTCCGCTGTCCTTTCTCCTCCTGCCTCAACTCCTCTGCCATCTCAATGGTCGCACCCTCTCCACGCCGCTGCTTAACTCTCTCATCTGCCATCCTCGTCTTGCACCCCACATCTCTCTTCTCCCTCTTCCTCCTCCGCTCCTCGCTGTGCCCCTCCCACCTCGCACTCCCCTTCCTCGGCCGCATTGCCGCGTGCCTCGTCTCCCTGCGCCTTGCCCTCGCCCTCCATGCGCATCCGCTCCGGCTTGGCCTCCTCTCCACCGACCTCCACGTCACCAACTCCCTTGCCCACATGTACGCTGCCTGTGGGCTCCCGGACCACGTGCGCCGCCAAAATCCATCGCCCGAACCTCGTCTCTTGGAACACCCTCCTCGATGGCTACGCCAAGTGCCGCGACCTCCCCGCTGCATTCGAGTGTTTGACCAGATGCCCCACCGGGACGTGGTCTCCTGGAGCGCCATGATTGACAGGTGTGTCAAGTACGGGAGCACCGCAAAGCGCTTGCCATGTTCGAGATGATGGAGGCCGCGGGGGATGGCGATGGGGTAAGAGCGAACGATGTCATGATGGTTAGTCTAGTGGGCGCATGAGCGCACTTGGGGGACCTTGGGCGGGGAAGGCAGATGCATCGGTACCTGTCCGAGCGTGGCTTCCCACTGAACCTCAGGCTAGCCACCTCGCTTGTAGACATGTACGCCAAGTGCGAGGCGGTCGGTGATGCGCTTGAGGTGTTTCGGGCTATGCCTGTGGCGAGCACCGATGTTTTATGATTGGCGGGCTTGCGGTGCATGGGATGGGCATGGAGTCGGTGGAGATTTTTTAGGAGATGCAACACTTTGGGGTTGTGCCGGATGAGATCACATATCTTGGTTTGTTAAGTGTTTGCGTGCATGGTGGTCTGGTGGACGAGGCTTGAAGGTTCTTTCGCTCACTTGAAGCTCAAGGGCTTAGACCACATGTCGAGCACTATGCTTGCCTTGTAGATGTGCTTGGTCGAGCAGGGCGCTTGGAGGAAGCATATGGTGTTGTTAAGAGTATGCCGATGAATCCAAGTGTTTCCGTACTTGGTGCTCTCCTAAATACCTGTCATCTGCATGGATGGGTGGAGTTGGGAGGAGTGCTCAGTAGGCAGCTTGTCCAACTACGGCCAGACCATGATGGCAGGTACATTGGATTATGATTTAATATAACACACAAACAATCAGCTAGTTATGATCCAGACTTTAATTTCAAGTAATTCAATATCATGTACAAACAATCATCGACTCAGTACAAACGACTGAGCATCTGTCTTGATATACTTCTGTACTTTTAGATATAGTGAGCTCGACTAATTATGCGTACTGATCTAATATCATGTACAACCGACTAGCAATCCAAACTTTAATTCAGCGTACTAATATCACATATGAACAACCTGTCAGCACACATATGAACTATTGATGGGCTGACATGTGATCCAAACTTTAATTATGTGTATTGATCGAATATCATGTATCATCGGCTTAATCGACGGTAATTTGGTGTTCTTGCAATAACATCATAATACATACACATGTGAATTCAAAAAATTAGAAATGATTAAACACGTTTCCTATGCAATTGCACATAACACCTTGCTAGTTAAGAACACAGTGACAATTTGAAAGGATCTAGGCAATCGATTAGAGGGAAATGTATAAGAGATTAACAAAATTATATCCCAAAATTATTTTCTATACAAGTAACTCTATGCAAAACCTAGCATACTAGTAAGACTAACAAGCAAGGTAAAAAATGCAAGGGAGTATCACAACAAAGTGTTATGTACAAGAGCAAACATACTGGGAGACAAAATCATTTATTGTCGAAGTTCGGAACCTTGGCGAGGTCCTACCTCTCCATTGAGGAAACTTGGTCCAAAGACCAAAGCTGGTACTAAATCTTGCTCTTCCCTCAAAGGGCTTGCCCGAAGCGAAGTCTCCTCTTCACTTGGTAGTTCTTCAACTTGTAGTAGGCGAACTCCAACCTTCACAAATGCTTAGGGCGATTCACAACTTTCTTGAATGCTTTCGAAGAACTCCTAACTCCTTAGGAGGCGCTAACCTCCAAAAGTAACAAGAGAAAACTGGAGTTTGGAGAGAACTCTTGCTCAAACCTCAACTAGATCCAACCCTCCCCTCTCTTTCCTTCCTTCTCAAAGAATATCACTTATAAGTGAGAAGGAGACGATCTCAAATGGTAGGAGCAAATGGATGGACGAGCAAGAGAGAATCTTAGCGGGAGTGGGTGATCGTATTTATAGTCACCACTCAAAATCTAGCTGTTATGCCACTTTTTGCACTGTCCGCAGGTTCTAGATGAACTCAACCCGGAGGGTCAAAGATTCAAAACAACGGCAAAATTGTGTTGTTTGGAGAGGCCAAACACACACACCACCCGGTGATTCCGAGCGATTTAAATGCAAAATAATTTCGACACCTAGACCAGAGGGTCCGGACAGGGCACTTTGGATGAATCGGACAGAAAACACCTTCTATCCAAAGAAGAAAAACTTGGTTTAGATGCTTTGGATGGAGCTTACTCGGAATGTTCGGAGGTTCAGCATTTAGCACGATAGAGGACCAACTAGCTTCTTCAGAAGGTCTGGACATACATCACTCGGATGGTCTGGATGAGATTAGCACACGAGACATAGAAGCTAGGTTTTTCTTCGAAGAGTCCGGACAAACCTTGCTCTGAGGCACCGGAGGAATTACATCGGTATTGTGTAGAGTCTCTGTCCAATCTCGAAGGATCTAGATGAACCTCGCTTGGATGCCCTGGATGAACAGTGCACTTAGGGATGACGATACAGAGAGGCTTCGAAGAGTCTAGTTCAACTCCATCCGGAGGTTCTAGACCAAATAAGATGCTTCTAGACAGAAGCCAAAGATTGGTTCGGAAGATCTAGACTAGAACCACCGTGGTTTCGAACAAAAGGAATGCTTCTAGACAGAAGAGTTTTAAACTCTCGGAGGGTCCAGATGAACATTACTCGATAACTCCAGGCAATAGATATGTTTCTGGACAGAAGCCAAATAAAACAGCGGAGAGTCCAGACCACCACCACTTGGTGACTCCAGATAAACATAAATCTCAACACGCACAATGTTGGGAGGTTCTGACCAACCAGTTTGGAGCCTCCAGGCACTTATAAATTTATGTGGAGAAAACTCTTGAGAATTTCTGAGATAAAAAAAAATTAGATTCTATTGAGCATGAACTAATAAAAATATATCCTAGTTGTTGACTTACTCCCCTTTTTATAATACGATCTACATAAACTTAATGTAATCCTTTGAACCACCAAAATAGTTAGAAAAATTATCCTTATTCTTTTAGCTATCCAATCCATCTCTTCTTCAATCTTTTTAGAGGTCATCAACGTCATGTGTTTGAGACTAAAACCTGATCAACACTTGAGAAAATCATTAGTCTCCTAATCATTTTATTATTAATTATTAAAACCGACTTAGCGAACCTAGATTCACTTTCACAACGAGAACAACTGCATGTCTATTGCTGGAGCAGCATTCAGACATTATGACACATCTGGTGAGCTTTCTTGAAGAGCGGTTTCACCTCTGGCTTCTGCTTGTACGTTCGATTTCATCATGGGATAGGCACATGAATACTCCAAAGACTTTACTCTTTATAGCAGATGGTGCTTAACCGAGAGGCCATTTAGACTTGAAAACCATATGACAGAGATTCAAATGGCACCGAACAATTTGACACACTGACTTTGGTTTTCTCAACAATCTGCAATATTGGGATGTGCCATTTGCCAGGAGCCCAGAACCATGTGCCGGAACTGTGTATGTAGCCATAGTGACAAGGTTTGCCTGTTAATGAGATTTAGAGCATTGAATTTACACTCTGCTTACTCCTATTTCTATTTTGTAACCTAACTTCCCAAGAATAATAATTGGATAAATGCCATTCCCAATTCCGCAAAATTGAGAAATGCTACTAAAAAGTCACTAGAGAATGCCATTGCTTATCTGAGGAACTCACCAAGATGCCAATTATGATAATTTCCTGACCAAAATGGCCCCATCTTCTTCCTTCTTCCCTTCCTCCCATTTCCCAGTCCACTCGTATGGCTGCCACCACCACCATGGCCAAGCTCATCACCACTGGCATGAACCATCCCCGCCCCCAACCACTCCATACTCACTAGAGAACCTTACTCTCTCTCCTCTCCATGAAACCTGGGAGACTGACGCCACCACGAAACTCGCCGGCAGCCCAAGCTCACCGCCGGTTCTTCTCCAAGTGCAGCAGCTGCTCCCTCTTGAGCTACAATTGCACTGGACGACTAGTGCCGACTCGACCACCACCACCGTGCTCCAGATCTTCGCATGCTTCACCGGCCGATGCGTCGACTTCTAGGGTTAGGCAGCAACGGCGTTTTAGGTGGCGGTGCCCCGATGCAGGGGGCGGAGTGGAGAGAGGAAGTGGAGGGGAGGTGGGATCTGCATCCATGTCCCAGTGGTGCCATGGCGGGAGGGGCGGGGATGAGGAGGTCGAGGGCAGGATGGTGAGAGGAGGAAAAAGCCCAGGGGCCAGTCCATGGATCCGGACGGGAGGGAGGAGAGCGCTGGAAGGAGCGGTAGGAGGAGGGAGGAGAGTGCGGGAAGGAGGAGGGAGGGCGAGCTCGCCGGAGTACTGCCGCCGATGATGGAGGAGACAGGAGAAGAGAGAAAGGAGGGAGTGGCTGTTTCATTGGGAACGGAAGAAAAATACTTGGACATTTTGGTCTTTCGTCGCACATAATGGCATCTGAGAGTGTATTTTAAGTTGGAGTGGTATTTATTCAAACGACTTTTTTAATGATATTTTTAATTTCACAGAGTTAAGAGTGGCATTTATCCGATTAACTCAAAATAATACCATACTCTCTCCGTCCCAGAATGTAAGGTGTATTTTGTTTGGTTAAGATAAGATTTTGATCGAGAATTACTATATTAATATATGTTTATGTGACATAAAATTGATATCATTAGATTTATATTTAAAAATACTTATGTATAATTGTGATTTTATATTACATAAATTATATATTAATAAAGTAATTATTAGTTAAAATTTTATCTTAATTAAATAAAATATGTCTTATATTCTGAAAGGGAGGGAGTACTCCCACTGTAGCTCTAACCAGCCAGAGTTCAAATTCCGAGCGAAACGTATCTTCCTTAGTGAAGGATAAAGCGTTTTAAAAATTCCGTGCATCGCCGGCTCTCACCAATCTCGATGCAGGTAGAGTAGGACATGTGCGTTACCGAGCATGGCTTAAAATGCTTTTCTTGGTTCGTTCACTACTCGAAACGGGTCCTTCCTCTATTGAATATCCCTAACTAGCTCTTCAAGCCAGACACGTTATTTCCAAGTTTTCTTGGGTAAGTGTGAAGAGATGGACGTATATAAGCAGATTATGCCCCTCCATTGATCTAGTACAGAAGAAAATAACTTTGCATATCAGCTGTGTCAATACAGAAAAGTAACAAAATTCTACAGAGATGTGCACATAGGGTGCAAATTTAGCAAACTCAGGAACCAATGAGCTAAAAAAAAGGAACCAATGAGCTACAGTCATTGCCTGAAAGTTCTTATTTGGCACTTAACGCAACTCAAAATTCACTCAGCAAAAAGCCAAAACCAAGTTAGACTGTACAATAAGATTTCTACTCCAAAAAAGGACCACTCGAGTTCTGATTTTCCAGCTCTTTATAAAACATGGAACCTCCAACTGTGTGGAGAGAGACTGCCTGTATGTGATCCCACAAATCCAGATGTAGCCATTATTTAGTGGCGAACTAGTGATAGCATTAACCTCCACCAAACCACTTTTTCCTATTACCATGTTCTCTGATTTGTATGGTACATGACAACTCAGGTGACACTGGTCGGGCCGTTGCTGTTTCAAAATCATGCAGGAACGTTTCATCTGCTGCTACTGTGAGTCACTGTGTTCTCACAAGCTTTGGTGTCCACTTCTGCCATTTAAACCATCTCCCTTCCCCAGCTTTAATATCAGCAATCCTCTTCAAGTCAAGGCCTTTCCTTTTCTTCTCATCACTTGCCAATTCTTTCGAATGGCTTATCAGGGGACGCTCCGGTGGTCCTAGGTTACTGCTCTCCACGATCCTCTGCACCATCTCCAGCACCTCGCTCATCTTCGGCCGATGCCTGGCATGGCGCACCAGGCACTTGTTCGCCACCGAGGCGAGCCTGGCTGCCGACTTCAAGCTGTAGTTCCCTTCGAGCCTCGGATCCATTATGGTCTCGAACTTCTTGGAGTCAGAAGAGTAGGACTTCACCCAATCCACAAGACTCTGCTCGCCCCTCGGCCTGTTCCTGTCCAGAGGTCGCCGGCCTGTGAGGAGCTCGTAGAGCACCACACCATAGCTCCATATGTCACTCTTGCTGCTGAGGCGTCCTGTGTGGATGTACTCTGGAGCTGCATATCCGATAGTCCCTACCACCTGTTTGGTTTCTCATACAAAATGAGAAATTTCATCTTTCATAGGAACCTTTAACGGATGTCAAGTATCTACGAGTTGAGCTACAACCATAGGCTAGTTTCTTGCAAATTTCAGAATCACTTATTCACTTCTACTAAAAGAACAATAGAGAAGAGAAAGATAGATATGCTAGAACTTCTAAAAAAAAACAAATATTCGACCACTAATCTAATAGATGCTCCTATTATTAGTGGATCACAATTAATACATCTTCGTGAGTGTACCTAAACAGATCATAGCCCATAGATTATTATGTTGCACCTAAATAGATCACATCCGATAGATCATCGTAACTATACCTAAATAAATCACAACCAACAGATCTTCATAACTGTATGTAAACACGTCACAACCAATAAATCTTCATTATTATATCTAAGTATATCACAATCGATAGATCTTCATAATTGTATCTAAACAGACTACAACTTATACATTTCATAACTACACCTAAATGTCATCAGATCATCGATCTGGTGGACCCTTATTATTAATAGGCCAAATTGATAGATCGTCATAACTATATCTAAATATTATCTGGTATTTATCTGGTGTTTCTAAATTATTAATAGCCTACAATCGGTAGATATTCATAGTTTTACACCTCATAGAAAACTACCTAAGCTTTAAATATGTGTACTGATATTATCAACGACTAGTGATATGAATCTTAACTCCATGTACTGATCTAATATCACATACAAATAATCAGTTAATCACGATTCAAACTTTAGTTCTACGTGATCTAATATCATGTACAAACAAATTACCGGCTCCATACAACGATTGACCAGTCAGCTCGCGATTTGAATTTTTACTATCTATACTGATCTAATATCATTTACAAGAACAAACAAATTTATAGATGATTAAATGCGTTTGCTGTGCAATTGCACGGGACATCACTCTAATGTGATTAAATGCTACAATTGGAAAACAACCAGGAAAGATAGCTGATTTTAACCGACCAGCAAAGTTAGCTGGCTTTTCTGACTAGTCCTGCGCTAGCACGTTGACCTACCGAAAGTGCCTAACTGCCTATCGTTTGTTTGCTTTGCTTGTTTATCTAGGATGATGTTATTGTCATTGTCATCTTCTTGTTTTCACAAGGCCACTAATATTTGAAAACCGTTGACTTACCGAAAGTGCCTAACTGCCTATCCTTTGTTTGCTTTGCTTGTTTATCTAGGATGATGGCACTGTCATTGTCAACTTCTTGTTTTCACAAGGCCACTAATATTTGAAAAGTACTTGTTAAGTATTCGAGCACGTGAAGCAATTTCTTGACCAGATCAGAATGACGGAAGGATTCAATGTTCTAACCGTCCCTAGAGTTTCTGCTTGTCTGACAGCCTGACAGGTAAGGAAAGGACTAAACGATATGAACGGAAGGTCGCTTTGAAATCCGCAGTTAGTGTTCAGCATGCAAGCATTTTGCAGTGGAATTGAGAACAGTGCCTTCGGGCGCTGCACAGAGAAGGTGAGCTCTCGGCTGTTCGTTACTTACCGCTGTGGAAACATGGCTTCCTTCTTGCGGCCCTAGTCTAGCCAAGCCGAAGTCCGACAGCTTCGCGTTCCAGTTCTCGTCAAGCAGGATGTTCGAAGGCTTCAGATCACGAAATATTATCTGGAAGAGCATTGATCAAGTGCAGATTGGTGTCATGTCAGTCAATAACAGGGAAACAAACAATAAAATGTTTCATCCTATCATTCAGAACATCTGATACTGAAATAAATTATCCCTCGGGGAAACAATTAACGGAGCTATATATGCTGAAGCGTACTTTGAATTCGGATTCTTCGTGCAGGTACTTGAGGCCGCGAGCAGTGTCGAGTGCAACTCGCAGCCTCATCGCCCACGAAGCGGGCCTCGGCGACCTCGGCGACAGGTGATCCGCGAGGCTCCCGTGAGGCATGAATTCGTACACGAGCAGCAGCTGCATCCCTCTTTCGTCCTCCTCGGCGCAGTAGCCAATGAGCTTCACCAGGTTCTGGTGATCCACCACCCCGAGAAAGTTCACCTCGGTCACCCACTCCTTATGCCCCTGAACGACGAATCAAAACCTTTATCGTCACTCACAACCACCAACGGATGATTTTTGGAATTCAGGATCGCCGCGCTGGGCCTAGCTCTGATACTATGCTGCTGAGTTTCAAGGACCGAGGAACGGTACCTGAAGGCCCTTGCGGCCGAGCTGCTTGATGGCGACGTCGAGGCTGCGGCGCGGCTGGAGGGCGCTCCGGATGGTGCCGCGGTAGACGCAGCCGAAGCCGCCCTCGCCGATCATGAGCGACCGGCTGAAGCTCCGGGTGGCGCTCCTGAGCTCCTGGAAGGTGAAGATGCGGAGGTTGTTGGGCGGCCGCTGCGGCAGCGACAGCTGCCGGTACCGGCCGAACGACTCGGTGGTGCTGATCTCCGACGACACGTTGAGCGAGCAGCACTCGGACCCCGACCGCCGCGTGTCGTGGTCCGTCGACACGCTGCTGTTGGACCGCGCCGACTGCGACCGCGCCGGCCCCCGCCGCTCCTCCTCCTCCTCCTCCCTCTCCGAGCTCGCGAACCGGAAGCACTGCATCGCCCTTCTGCTCCGCGGAGGCGCCTCCCCTACTCTGCAACAACATCACGGCGCCAAAGACGCGGCCTTTCCACCGGTCAGATGGCGCCAAACAGCAACTCTAGTATCTTTGAAGCACAGATCGTCAAGAAGGATCTCCCACAGAAAGCAGAAGAAAAGAATCATTATTCTACAACTAGGATGATAAAGAAACGTTCAAGGCATCAAAAGAACATGACTATACCTCTCCATTTACAAGAAAGTTAAAGCTTTTCTTTTGATTTCTCAGATGAAAGCTAAAGCTCTTGGAAGAAGCAAAAGGTTAGCACTTCTCAAAGAAAGATCAAACCTTCAACCAGCGATAAATAAAGAAAGGACCGACTGATCACGGATTAGTGGATCACCAATATAAACACCCACCAAATCCAAACAAGGACGGCCGTGGAAAAAGACTTTTTTCCACAGGGAAACGAAGCGATCAAGCATGGCCAAAGACTGCAAAATCTTTCAAGCCAACCACCCAACTAACCTTGGCCATCCGCCGCATCATTGTCGATGGCGGCATAAATCTCCCCTCGTCCCATCGCCCCCGCAACCTTTTCTCCGCTCCTAATCCCAACTAACGTATCCCCGTCCCATCCCGATCGACCCAAGAAGTACACAACCAGACAGATCGTCTCCTGCTCACCTGGTGGATGGGATGCCCGGCCTAGTTGAGCCTCCGCATGGGGGAAGAAGACGCTGCTCGCTTGCCTCTCGTCGGAATCTGCGCAAGCCGGGGATTGGACTGGATTGCCTAGTTTTGCAGAAGTCAATGGAGTGGGAGGTTAACCGGCCGGCTCTTGCTTCGATCGGGCTCTCTCTTTCTTTGGTTGGTCGCCTGCTTGCTTTGGGGGGAGGGACGCGAGAGAAACGTGAGGAGATTGGAAGGCGAGAGGTTTAAATGTCGGGAAAACGAGGTGTTGCGGGAGAAGGATCAGTATGGTTATGGGTGCAGCCGTGCTTGTGTTGAAACGAGGAGAGAAGAACAGGGGGAAAGAGAGGAAAATGGCAATTTACAAATGGCATGGTTGTGGTAGTAAAAAGATCACGAGCAAGTAGCATAAGGCCTCTCTCAATGCACAGGTGCTTAGATGAGGTGCTAAATGCATGAAAGGGTTTAACAACTAAACTCCTCAATGCATAGGTGCTTAGCTTTTTGTAGCTAAGTTTTCTTCATTTAATTGTTTAGCAACTAAACTCCCCAATGCATAGATGCCACATAGGCGTTTTGCATAGGTTCGCGCGCTTAGCATTGTTTCTTTCTGGGGTCACCAAAGTGCTCTCTCTCCTCCTTAATTGCTTTGCCACGTCAGTTTTTTCACCTATGTGGCGTTCTTAGCACCTGTACACCGTGGAGCACTGGGAAGGGCCTAACATCGCCGTACTAGGTTGGTGTACTTACTGTCTAGATCACCAAGATAGCGACTTTAATTTATGCTAATTATTATCGTGATCTCCGGCAAAGTCGTTTGCTACTTGATGGAATCTAGTTGAAGGAATAAATGATCGAATATCTCGCTCAATGTTTCAAAGGTTTCGCAGATTGGCTACTTCTGTCCGTAGTTTCTACTTTGTGGTGAAGAAGCACAGACAGTATGCCTGATTATTATTGTTTAGGAGGTAAGTATGGAAGTACTATGTTAGTTTCCAAAAAACAAAACAAAAATAAAATGGTTTTTTTTTCTTTCGTTTTTGCCGCTTTGCTGATATTTCATTTCGCTTTTGTCACTCTCTACCGGGATTATCACCATAGTCGCCGACAAATCTGATGCCCGCTAAATTCAGCAACATAGTATTTGCTGAACGTCAACTTTAAATTCTTTTATTAAAGTTGGCACCAATCGAATTTCACTCGTAGCACAAAGGATTATTTGACCAACACAAACGACCTTTTTGCCTGGTCGATATATCATGAAATGAGTAGTGGTGTTACATGAGACTATTTATGAGTTCTATAGACATAAGTTTGATGGAGTCATTTTTAAAATTGACTTCAAAAAAGCTTATGATAAATTCAATTGATCTTTCTTCCAACAAACACTTTGCATGGAAGGATTTTCAACCAAGTGGCGGGCTTGAATTGATAAATTCACAAAAGGAGAAAGTGTGGCTGTTAAATTGAACGATAAGATAGGACAATACTTTCAACCACGAAAACGACCAAGACAAGGTGATGCCATATCCCCCGTCCTCTTTAATTTTGTGGTGGATATGTTGGCTATATTTATTGAATGAGCAAAAGATGACGGTCAAACTAGAAGGGTTGTTCCTCACCTGGTTGATGATGGTCTTTCTATCTTGTAGTATGCTGATGATACCATCTTTTTATGGATAACAATATTAAAAAAATCCATGAGAAATTGCTTTTATGTGTCTTCCAACAACTTTCGAGTCTGAAGATAAATTTTCATAAAAGTGAATCTATTGCTTCGTTAAGGCCAAGAAACACGAGGCCCAATATACTCGATTGTTTGGTTGTGGAGTTGGTTCCTTTTTGTTTTGATACCTTGGTATTCCTATACATTATAGGAAATTACTGAACAAACATTAGAAAGTGGAGGAGGATCGGTTTGAAAAAAGGCTAAGCAATTGGAAAGGGTGCCATCTTACTAGTGGTGGTCGCCTAATGTTTATTAATTCAATGCTCAATAGTTTACCTATATTCATGCTCTCTTTTTTTAGGTACCTGTAGGGTGCGTAAGAAGTTAGACTATTACAGGTCAAGATCTTTTTGGCAAAGTGATAATGATAAACTCGAATCTAGGTTAGCAAAATGGGGTATTTTGTGCAAACCAAAAGACCAAGGTGGTCTTTTGATCCATGACTTAGTGCTAAAGAATAAACGTCATTTAAAATGTTAATCAACTAAGGGGCATGGCAAGACATCTTGTGGAATAAATATCTCAAAGGCAAGCCTTTGTCTTCAGCCCGAGCTAAACCCAGCGACTCCCATTTTTGAAGTGGGTTAATGAAGGTAAAAGACCAATACTTGCAGTTTGGCACCTTTTTTGCCAACCGTGGGACTGAGGTCTAGGTCTGGGATGACAAATGGCTTGCTTGTCAAGCGCTAAAAGATCAATGCCGTATGTTGTACCATATCACCTGGAAAAAGCACTTTGGAAGTGATGAATTTCATCCCTCTCAGTGTTCCGGAGGGCCATTGTCGGGCCAAAACTAGTGACCTAGAATGCACTTGTTGTAAAGCTTGCCTGCTTCAACGTAACATCTAAGAAGGAAAATTTTAAATGGAATCTCCACGCCAATGGAATTTTTTAGGTCCAATCATGTATTTCGCCCTTGGCGACTTCCAATTGCAATTTCAGTCCAAACATCTATGGTGTTTGAAAACTATCCTCAAAATAAATATTTTTTTATGGTATCTTTGCTGAGGGATGATACCAACTAAGGAAAACTTAGCAAAATAAAATTGGAAGCATAACCAACTTTGTGCCTTTTGCGGTCATAAGGAGACAATTTAACATCTCTTCTTCGAGTGTCAATTTGCTCCTTTTGAATAGCAAACGATGTTCATAACCTTTGACATATCTTCCTTGTAGTATCACTCACATTTTTGAGAATTGGTTACATTATATTATCTTCGATAAAAAGAAACTAATCAATCCTTTGCAGACTCTTTTCTTATATATCAACTGGTTGCGATCATGGTCCTTACTACAACGATAATTATCGGAGCATGAGTTGATTACTTGTGGTACCAGGAGGTTGGACTTAGCTACCAGGGGATTTATGTCTCAATATAGATGACAGTTTAAATACATGCTATGTGACATCTGATTTATTTCTTGATTATATAACTTTTTGCTTCCCTTATCGTATGGCATAAATTTTATAATAATAACGTAGTAAGTGAATTGTATGCGTCTTCAAAAACAAGTCAGCGACATGGCCCATGGCCCAGTCGCAAAAACTAAATTCAACATTGTAACAATGTAACACAAACTTCTAGCGGCTAAACGATTTTTGTTAAAGAACAAAATATGAACAATGGTCTGACCGAGCTACTTGTTGGAAGTTGCAATAGGAGTCAGGACAACGATTATGACCTCTGGCAACCAAGTCAAACTAGCTCTCTTTCAGATTTGGTTTCAGGGACTTTTGCCCTTGTGTTTTATTCTTCGTTGAACTTACTGATTTATGAAATCCTGGAAAGTTTGGCATTGCTGCTGCTCTCTTTGCTGGTCCTTGTGTTATGTAGCCTCACGGTTATTTAATCCTGTAAAGTTTTACTAGTTTTCTTTGAATGGCTGTACCTCCCAAAAACTGCAAAATTGATATATATCCGCTTCACCATTCCCCTATGGAGATAATCTGTAATATGATATTCAATTCTTCGTAGATGGCCATAATTTTGCTGAAATATTTGTGCAACTATTTAAGTAAGAGTTGATCACTTATTTATCAAACTAATTAATACAAAAAGTCAGTCATTCAGACAGCAGTGGTAAGGAATGTTTGTCCATCATTGTGCACTGTTTTAGCGTATCTGAAATTGTTTATACAAGTGGATAGACAGACTAGTTTTTTAAGTAAGAGTAATAGCATAGTAGTACAATATTGAAAGTGTCAGCGGCTCTTTTCTTCCACGGGCAACACATGCCATGTAGTTGGTGAGAGCAGTTTCCAAACCTTACCAAATAACCAAAGCTGTTGCGGAATCTCTCTGCGGAAGGTGCAGCGTGCTGGCGCCTTTTCCTTGTCAACTCTGTATCCAGGGGATATGTATCGCTACGAGTGATAAGATTATGAGTAATTGTTGACAAGAATGGCTTTTTCAATTTGCTCCGTCTATTTTATTAGAGCTTGTTGTCAAATTATATATGGAGAGCACACTTGTCACAAATGAAGCCATGGCGCCCCCCTTTTTTTTCCGCGGAAGCCTTTTCAATTTGCTCCGTCTATTTTATTAGAGCTTGTTGTCAAATTATATATGGAGAGCACACTTGTCACAAATGAAGCCATGGCGCCCCCCCTTTTTTTCCGCGGAAGCCATGGCTGCCCCTGCAGGGGACAAGATATGTTCATATGAATATGATGGAGCCTTTGATTTTGACCTTTCGAAAACTTGGGGTCTGCAGCCTGCTTCGTTTTCAGATACTATATTTGAGGTCAGAGCTTATCAATCCAGCATTTACTTTCTTCTACTGAACTAAATCACAAAACAGTAACGAAATTTCTGCAGTATCCATTCTTTTTTTTTGAGAAAAATAAAACTATAGCTTACACGTATGCAATAAAATTCGGTTCCAAATTCTTTTTGGATGGAATGAACGTGGTTATACCTCTTGCACACCAAGAATCAAACCCTACGTTTGGCTCTTTATGTGTTTTATCAAATGAAATTTTCTTTCAGTGATATACCTGTTTCTAGCGATGTGTCTACGATGACTTCAATCTTTATGATCTGAAAGTTTAGTTTCCAGTAGGCGCTCACATATGAGTGACTAAATGCATATGGTAATACGTGTGCTCGCGCATCTATAAGTTTGGTTCTGTTGCACAATTGAAGGATTAAACTAGATGACTCGTGCTCATGCCGAGAAAACAAGAGTAGTAGAATCACTGTCTGCCACGCTGCCGTGTAGTCAGGGTGTAGTGCCAGTGTAGGAGCTCTCGCCCGTGGAGGCTTTGTGATGAGGACATGACCTCTTCAAACACGATCATACTTGCTGTTTCTCAAATTCCAATTTCACCAATGTATATGAATTATTAGGTGAGCTCGTCTCTAGGAATTAATTCCATGTCTATGAACTTTATGCTACTCTCTGATGAATGTGTTGCTACTATATTCAGGAATAAAACGCATAATGATATTTGGAGCAGAAAGGTAATCATCAAGTTAAAGGAAGATAACGCACATGAAGACAATGAACTCATATCTGCCTTCTATAAACAAGTGATGCCTCTGTGAGTGTATGATGAAGAGTGGCTGAATCTACACCTACAAGAAGACACCAAATATTTCATACACTTGATAATTTTGAAATATTATTTAAATAGATGAAAGGGGATATGCACCTTGTATTTGGCCTTAGCCCATGTAAGAGTCTGAGGGTGGAGGGGGGGACCCACCTTTGGGCGTCACCGTTGGCTGCCCCTCCCATATGTATAGTTGCATCCCTTAGAGTTTTAAATGAATTTTGTTTAGTTTAAATTAGCTAGTGCTGCAACTTCATATAATCACTTGTTTGGTGAGAACAACAGTTTTAGCACTATCAGAACTCTAGCTTTTTAGTACTTCAATTCTATTTACAATTCAGATTGCTAATTATCACATTGTTTATTGTTCTCTGATTGCTCGTAGAAATTGATCTTCATTATCAGGTAGACCGTGCTTTGCAAGGTTGACAACGACTTCGGAGTTGATTTACTGATTATGAGGTGCAACTGTTGTCATATGGTTGTAGCCGCGTTGTAAGAGTCATCTCCACAAATCGATATTTATTATCTCACCAAAAAATTAGAACACCCATTATCACGTCACTTTAAGTGTTTAGTCGGTGCCCAAGCAAACCCTATAAACTTTTGGCCAGACAGGGCTTTGCTTGCCCATGTTTGGTCCAACAATGACGAGAAATTGTATTTCAAATGGGCAAACGGCCATGACCATGTCAAAAAATTGGCAACTAGATAAGCAATAACCAAATGTTTAGACATAATAAAAAATTAGTAAAAAATTGATTTGAGCACAAACCAAACGTATTAGTGCCACACGCTGCGCGCGAAAAAGTGGCCACCTGCCACCAATTTCCTAACCATCACGCGCCGCAGGTTCCGGATCACACCTGCGCTTTTCGCTGAGTATATGTCTAGGCGAAGAGAGAGACAAGGCCTAAGCAGGAAGGGACGGATGGGTGATGACTGTGTTTTAATCCGAATTCTAAAATGAAAATTTTCTTCAATCCTATATCTAATTCACTGTCCGTTTTCACCTATGTGTTTTTCATGGAAAGAGAAAGATCACATATTTTTTCAGTGTCATTTTCTAAAAGTTATTCTGCTAATATATTCTATTTTAGCAATAGATATGATTTGTTTCGGCATTGTTTTTTATTGTTTTGACACGAAAATATGATATTAAAACAAGCATGCCCATAATGTTCATTTTAGGAATCTAGTCCAATTTTTTTGAGTTAGGTAAACATTTTGTGAAATACATAAACTTTTTCCATGGACACTAGAACTTTTTTAAAATACTATTTCTCCACTCGACCATTTTTTGTGGAATGTGGGAACAATTTTCTTTAATTATATAAAAATTTCTCAAAAACTAGTGTTATTCTCAAAAGAAAATATTTTTTTGGCAAATTTTAATCTCCAAAAAACTATTTTTCTAATTTTGAAAATCCTGACAATTAAAAACATTCACAAAACAGAAAATGGGCCGGCTCACCAGGCAGGTCCCACCAGGGATCGGGCTGCCTAGGATCGGAGCTGCCTGCCATTCCCGTGCTACGAGGGTGGGAGTTTGTTGTGGGGTGCACCCCTATCTACCGCTTGTAGCGGGCAATAGCACCGGCCCGTTGACCAGGATTTCGCCACGACGATGCGTTGGTTTGATCCGAGAACTCCACCATTCGTCCTACCAATGATCGACAAGTGACCATCAGAACCTACATAGCGTGCCGAGTCCACACTCCAGGGAGAGTTCATTCTGATTTTTCACGTGTCTATAGCTGTGAGTCTCTAAACGAAATGAAAATTTCATAACTATCAGACATTCAAACTGAGCATCGAAATCATAATTCATTTGAAGGGTCATGTTAGATGTGACAAGGTCTCCAAAAGAAGACCCCTCTTGTATATAGAATGAATTGTAAGAATTCCAGAACGAATCAGAAGTGCGAAAAATATGTGTAATATTAGTGGAACAAAAATAATATATAGTGGAATAAATTTAAAGTACACGGGGAATACTTCAACACTATTAATGTAACACAAATAAAAAGTTAGCGCAATATTATTTTAGAAATGTTCATGTACCTCAAAAGAATTGTTCCGATAGTTTGTAAAAAATGTTCCATATGAAATAACATGTTTTACAAAAATATTCCAACGTTCATGGCCCACACGTGGGTCCGTTAAAAAGATTCTTGACAGTCTAAAGATAGTTTAGACTTAACTCTGAGTTGTGGTTGGCCTTTGTGGCGGATAATACTTTTGGCCAAGCCCTAGTTGTATTTGGCGTGTCCCATTTGGTATGTAACTTTAATCTTAAGTAATTAAACTTTTTACAATGAGTAGAAGTGTTGAGTCCGTATTCGGAGTGTTTTGGGGTGGTTTTTGCAGTGCTGAAATTTTGCACATATCGGAATTTTCGATTGGAAATAGCAAGTTCCGATCTTTAGAAGTTCCGATATGAAAACCGAAAGTTCTGATATAGTCAGAAGTTCCGATTGAAGTTTCGATTTCTGCAATATGTGAACTCTTCATTAGAGATGCCCTAATAGTGTGACACTACCTTGCCATAATTTACTAGTACATATTGAAATCTGTACTGAGCGAAGTACAACCTTTTTAAACCGCAACATAAATACTGAGCCACTAACATATGGTATTAAAGGAGTACTTAACAATCATTAGATAACCATGTAACTAATGTCGACCATGAAGGTGGCGCGCTAACGATATACTCAGGTGTCAACGCTGCATCGAAGCGCACGTTTGCACTAGAAAAACAAGTGTGCGCATTGACTTGCGGATTAGCAATTGGAGTAGTAGTACTTGCTAATCGAGTCCTAGTTAATTGCCCGAACACTGCAGCACGGTGTAGGATGTACCTGTCCAGTCCTTGGCGTGTTTCACCGCTCTCATTGAGCTCATTTTAGGTGCTCCACTTACCCTAGGAGATAAAAAGGAGTACTGAATTTTAACCGCCCATTAATCAAGGATAAGTTTAGCTATATAAACATTCTAAGTATAACGAGTTCAAAAAGGAATATCTTTAACGGATCTAGTGGTCTCCTTGAAATATAAACTCCCATGTATACATGCTCTTTCTTCCTCCCCTTCAAAAAAACTCCCATATATACTACACATGTTAGTTAAAACATTATACCTACCTTACATGTTGAAATACGTATCTTTTTCTTACGAAGAAGTTTATTTTAAAGTCTGAACTTTGGTACGTGGTCCAAAATCGAATCCTGAATTTTTAATCCCTGAATTTTGACCCCTGAATTTTGCAATCCCAATAATTTTAGACTTTGGCACGTGAGGTAAAAACTAGATCTTGACCATGCCATATTCTTTCTCACTTAAGCTATGGGATCCATATGTCAGTTTGTTCTTTCTCTTCCTCTTCAATCTCCTGAGTCTTTCTTTCCCTCCATCTTCTACGCCCCCCACCTTTTCCTACCCCAATTTCTTTTCTCCTTCCATTTTCTGCGCCGTCGCATCCTGCACTCTTCTGTCCTCTTCCACACCACTCACCCCGCTCCTGACCCTAGCACCACCTGGCCATGCAAGCATTGCTACAAGCTCTCAGCGCCACCGCACGTGACCGCGCCGTCAAGGCAACCTGACTTTGATCCTGCTAGCCTGGAGCTCCATCACCGTGTATCGAGGATGACCATGACGTCAACGCAACCTTCCATCTTTCTCGTCTTTGGTCGTTGCCTTGATCTGTACAAGAACATCGCCTCCCTTTCGTTGTTTCCTCTCCGCTAATTCAACAAGCCCATGACCATGACACCTCCACTGCACATGCCCACCATGGAGGCAACCTGTGCTCGCTGCCGGTGCAGCATGCACAATGCTACTCCGCCTCATCCAACACCATGGTAAGCTTCATGACGACATGCTCGTTCCATTTTTCTTCTCACGATCACCGCATCACCGGCGAGGACGAGCTCGCATTAAGCCTAACCGTGGCATGAGAAGAGAGAAGGTGGAAGGATAGTGTTGTCCTCAAAGAATCTGATATGTCAAATCATGTTCAGTGTGGATGATTATGGCTGGGACCCCAGTAAATCCAAACACGTAGATGGGACATAGGGCCTAAAATGACCAGGATTGCAAACTTCAGGGTCCGAAATTCAGGGATTAGAAATTTGAGGTTTGATTCGAACCGGACATCAGAGTTTAAGGTTTTAAAATAAACTTTTTCCTTTTTCTTACCACGTGCAACCGTTTTAGAAGAGATGTATTTATTTTTTATTATCATGGAAATGCACTTTTGTACTTAAAACATACGTATATGGCATCTTATGTCTATGTGTTACGTATGGCACAAATACGATTTGTCTAGATTACTTAAAGTAATTAATAGTCTATATCCTATGTTCTACTAGCACGTGCGTGTCACACTAAAAAACGATTGCTCCATTGCTACTAGATGTCGAGAAACAGAAATTGGAAGATTGAAATAAAAGTTAACTAGCTATATACTCCGCGCTCTGCTACGAACAAGAAAATCATGTTACCTAGGGACTTCAACCTTTGTCGTCAAGCTCACTAGCTCCTCACCTTTGGCAAAGCCCCCGTGCTCGCTCCGCTAGGCTCCTTCTAAGTTAGAGTCAACGCCCATGTGTCTTGCTCGATCGATATGCAACACCCTACCTACGCTTCAGAGCCACACCTAGTCGAGTGTCTTGTGTCAATACTTCTTTTATTGGAGACTTTTTAATGTGTTGGTTAAGTTAATCTTTATAAGTCTTTATTGCATTTAAGTTACTTTTTTAGAAATTTTTTAAGAATATGGAAAGTGGAGGTGGATGGTGTGACATTATTACTATCTTTGTAACCAACTCACATTTATATAATAGCAAAAATATAAAGATTAATATTTTATATATAGCAATTATGATATGTGCAATGCACATATTTATTGGATGCACTAAACCTGCAAATATGTCGTATTGAAAGCACTAAACCTATCACTAAAGCACCGAGACATATAAAATTCACGACACTTTTAGACATAATTGAAATCTATCCATGAGATCCAATAATAAATAAGAGAATCATCTTAACTTTGAAAAGCGAACCCGTCGAATCTTGGTCCTTCAATTTTAGACCATAGTACAAATATATTGGTAAAATTTTGTGAGAAATTTTTTATTGAGTCGCTCAGTTCTTGAGGATATGAAACATTCCAACAAAAGGATAAAAGAGCATCCAAGGTGTTGCACAAATTCACACCACGGAAAATAAAAAGGTACACCTTGATTAGGAAATGAAAGGTAGAGGTGGAAAGTGGGTTGTTCAGGGATTAATTTTGTAATTAGTATGATAATGATTAGGGAAGGACCTAACTTTATGGCTAGCTATTGGATGAGAATTTTGAAATTGAATAAATATTTAGGATGACCGAGATGAAAAATATCTCATTCCAAGTTGTGATTTTTATATTGGTATAGATTTACTCATTTACTGTTATGCTTTAAAGACGTTATAATTTGCTTATTCGTGGAAGTGCAACATCTAGTGTACTTTAAAGCAGTCCCATTGCTCCACCGTGTATTGTATCTTAAACATGCCCAACTAAGCAAAATACCGATTTGAAGGCCTAATTAAGGAGGAAAGAGACATGTATCATATCTTAATCGTGATACGGCTCCTATCGCGGAACCCAAGATAAGTTATATAACACTAAGACACAAGTCATTGTGTATCTAAACACCACTAGTACAGAATACATTTATACAAACGGTTCGTAACCCATGTGCGGGATGCTTTCCCTAATTGTCTGTACTAAAACGTCTGTACAAATCATATTTCTATAGATGGTTTTTGAACCGTTTGTACAAGAACTTATCACAGACCATTCCGTGCAGGAACCGTCTATAGTAATACAATACCACAATCAGTTCTTTAACGGAACCGTCTGTAATTTTTGCATTACCAATTCTCCTTTGGAACTGTCTGTGACACGCTTTGCACAAACGGTTCCGCAGAACGGTCTGTACAGAGACGTCCCATTAAATGGATTCTGCAGTAGTACATATATTTAATGCATATGATTAAGCTTAAGATAGTATGCACTAGGATTGCGCTTATATAATTATTAATACGATCATACCTGGTAAAATGGGATAGTTGTCGGTGTTCTAATCTAGCAATAATGAATACGGGACAGTGCGTGCATAGTAGATCTAGATGGGTGCACACGAGATACGAAGTTTAGGCAGGTTCAGGCCCTCACGGAGAGGTAATACCCTACGTCCTGTGTTTGTGGATGATATTGCTTGTATGCCGAGTGCCGCAAGACCTCGAGAATAGATCTCTCGGTTGCTAGGGCTTATGTGTGTCTAAGAATATGAGAGCTTATGTTGCTCGGTAGCTCGATGGCTTAGTTGCCTAATAGCTTACCGATCGGGGGATTCCTGCCTTGCCTTATATAGCCGGCGGGGGCAGGGTTACAAGAGTCCGGATTGGTTCACAGATTGATCTCCTAATTAGTTACAACTAGAACCCGGGATTACCGGGTGGGGTACTTATCCTTGTCTTATATACTCCAAGTTGATGAGGCGCTCCCGTGCCGAAGTCGGACTCTGAGTAGTCGGTCCAGTCCATCCTATGTCTGGAAGGCCGGCTTTGTCCTCCTTGACGATACCCGGGTGCTATGTCGTCGTCAGTAGCCCCCGAGTCCTTCACGATCTGGCTGCTGCTTATCTTGGCAACATCGCTGCTACAAAACCAAGTGCTTGTTGCCTTCTTCCTTGGGCAAGTTTCTCGAGTGGTATCCGCCTGAGCACGCCTCTTGTTGCTTGCAGGGAGATTGTGAGGGACTCTTAGAACTCCTGTGGAACAAGAAAATAATAGGCCGAGTAATATTCACCCGTAGGGCAGGAATATCATGACAGGTGAGCTAAGAACGGGTAAATCCTGGTGGTATTCGGTCATTTCCAGCGGATGGAGACCGGCTATCGACCCAGTGGGAGGCATATCATGAATCCTGACCAAATTCCCGAGTGGTATCTGGTTTCCCGAGTGGCTCGGGTCCAGCTAGTGTCCCTTTGGGGGAAATACCCTTAGAATTCGTGTCAGAACCAGATCACAGGTTGTAGCGCTTCGGTCCAGAGTCGTTCGGTATCCGACTAGTGGCCCACTGGAGGCGCGCTATTGCTGCCCTTCACTCGGATGTATTCAAATGATTGTGGACCCCTGGAGGTCAACCACCGAAACCTTACAAAACCGTAACATTTTGGTCCCAATTTATTCGGTAACCGATTAGCGGCCCGTTGGAGGCACGTTACTGTTGCTCTTTATTCGGGTGTATTCAAATGGCCTTTATCCCCGGAAGTCTAACCGTTGAAACCCTGGTCACGTGGAATCCGAAAACGGAAACTTTACACCGTGGAAGCGGTAGAGTCGCGCTATGAGTACAGAGAAGTCGCGCCGTGGAAACGGAAAAGTCGCCCCGCAGAAGCGGAAAAGTCACGCCCGTCAGGCTGTCTCCCCTTTATCACGCGGTCCGTTCACACCTGCTCTGTTTCACACTTTGCCTCCTCAGTGCCCAACAGCCCCTTCATCTGCCCCGCGCTTCGCCATTTCGAAACCGCCACCTCGCCCCCAAATCCAAGCTATCGCCTTCTCGACTGCCCTCTCGTCGCCGATAAGACCCGCCACGCCGCCGCGTAGTGCCCCGAGCATCTGCTCCTCATCTCAGCCGGCCGAATCAAGATCGGGGCTCCCGAAAAACCCTAGATCTGTTCCGTCGCCGCTGGATGCCCACCATCATCAAGGAGGTGGATTTGTTCGGAGAGGAGGAGAATGCGGTGCCGCAAGCCACATTCACTGAAGAAAGCTATTTGGCCAATCCAATGGCACCCTGGGTGAAGTCCACTGCAACAGAGGCCAGGCTGCAAGCCCTGGTGGCGTCGGGGGTGCTACCGCCAAAGGAGTTGATCGAGTGGCGCACCGCCGATGGAAAGGAATTTCCTACTCCCAACACGGGCGAGGTCGTCGTCTTCGCCTCATTCTCCCGGGGGTTCTCGGTCCCTGTTCATCCCTTCCTTCGTGGGCTGCTGTACTTCTATGGGCTGGAGTTGCGGAACCTCAACCCAAATGGGATGCTACACGTGGCCTGCTTCATCACGCTGTGCGAGTGCTTTCTCGGAATAGAGCCGCACTTCACCCTGTGGAAGCAGCTCTTCATCGTCAAGCCACAGTCGAGCCAGACCAACCCGGCCGTGGTGGGGGATGCCGGGTTCTAACTGAGGGCCGGCATCGTCAAGAACTATCTGGAGCTCCCCTTCCAGTCATCCAACAAGGGGTGGCACTCGGAATGGTTCTACTGCTCCAACCTCGAGCCTTCGCTCCCGAGGTTAGAGGGCCAGCCTCCCGAGGTCAAGCCGAGCTGGACTGAACTCCCACAACATTGGGAGCAGCCCGGGGTCGAAGTCCTCATGGGGCACCTCGGCAAGTACTTCAGTCAGGAGTCACCGGAGTCGGGGTCATCTCGACCTTCATCAGCCGGCGGATCCAGCCCGCGAAGTTGAGAGTCCATCCGATGTATGAGTACACCAATCAGCGGGATGTGACACGGGAGTCGACCGACGCGCTCTCTGAAGAAGAAGTGCGCCGGCGAGTCGGGAGGCTGATGGCCCAGACACCCTTCAGTCTGGGCCACCCCCCAAGCGGGGTGAGCGACCAATTTTCCGACGTTGTCATCTGCAGTTTGTCTTTAAGTCGAGTCATACTCGGACTACACTTGTGCACCCCGACATCACAGGATCTCTTCGGGTTCGGTTCCAGGGCTTCTTTGCTGGAGAACGAGATCTGGAACCAACCGCAGTATGCCGATGTCCCCAGCGGCGGGCAACCACCGCGAGCCTCCGCCGTTGGTGCTGGGTCATCAGGGGGAGGAGCAACCGTAGCGGAGGAGCCCATCGCCCCTCCGCCAATCACGGCGGCGCTTGAGGAAGACCCTCAGGAGGAGGAGGATGACGTCCCCCTCATCCCGAGGAGGAAATGCACGGCCGATGCTGCCTTCGGCGGGCCGAGCAGCTCTTCAGTGCCGCCGGCTTCGGCGACCACCGCATCGGGGTGGCAAGTCCCGAGGCCCAGGAGGCGCGTGCCCTTTCCCCGGTCCTCTAGGTATGTCGCCGAGTGAGCCTTCCTTGCTTTTTTATTGTGGAAAGTAGTAACAACTTGGATGTCTTTGTAGGGGGAGGAAACCAGTCGTTCCCAGGGGCACGCCGAGCGACCCGGAGCCCGCTCAGGGTGGAGGCGAATCGGGGCCGGATGCCCGACCTTCGTCTCCACCAAGGGTCGCGGACGCTCCTTCACCGCAGCCTTCCCCCGGTCCGGGTGGCGCGCCCCCGACCCCGCCACCTGCCCCTCGGCCGGAAGAGTCCAGCGCCGGAGCGCAAGGCCCCGTTGCGACCGAGCAGGCGGGTCCGAGTCGGGCGTAGACTGCTCCGCCGGATCACCGGGGAACTTGGTGCTTCCGGTGGAAGAGGTGGAGATCAGCCGAGTGCCGCCACCACCACCAAGCTTCTACGTAGATGTCCAACCGCTTCAGGTCCGCCAGGCGGACCCCTCGGGCGAGGTTACGTGGGAGATCGACGACATTCGGGAGTCCGAGGAGTGGGGCAAGGCAATGAGCGCCGCTGCCCAACTCGGAGAGACGCTCCTGACATTGCTGAGGACGGTGAAGGAGAGCGCCAATTTGGTGAACGACAAGCTGCGGCCGTTAATGCAGGTATGTTGGAATAATAATCCCTTACTGAATTAATATTATTTAATCATATCATATGTTAGTTGATGGACATATAATATGTATGTGCTATTATGCATAGCTTGATATCTTATGTTACACTTCCATAATGTGCTGTATACTCACACATACATGGTTAACCTTTAGGTATCGATTATAATATATGCATATATGTTGCTAATAATCATTTTTTACTAAAATATTGTTATTGTTATGTGTAGTATGTGTAGATTGGTTGCTGCATTGTATACACACAATAGCATGAGTAGAGTTAATATTATGTCATAAATTGCATATATGTATGATGCATATAATATGGATGCTAGTTGTTATTTGGTCATATAGTTTAATCACCGTTTGCATTATTAATGATTGTTATTAGATTGTAACTGCATGATCATGTGTAATCTTATGCTACGTCATGACTAGTCTCTATTTCATGCCTAGTCTATCCAGTTTGTTACATGATGTCTAATTATATGTTGCATGATAGTCCATATAGATTGTCATGTCGCCTGTTATCATTTCTAACCGACTAGCATGCCAGGACCTTACTTGTCTACTAGTACGATAGGTTATGCTTATTTTACTAGTATGTCGGGTTTTCATGTTTAATCATATGGTTGTGCTATTGTTGTTATTGACCATATGTTGTTCCCAGTCGCATATCTATCCCTATCTTGCATGTGGATTAACTTTAGTCCTTTTACATGTAAATTCTATCATCCATAAATCTATCATTTTTCCAGAATGATCTGATTCGGAAGGCCATCTTTCGAGTACATGTACTCTATCTGGTTGAGATATGTAATCTCACACCTTCCTAGTTGTCTTTCGACAATCCTATCCCTTCACCTTTGTCCTCTGACACCTATCCGACTTTGCTAGCCCTATTCTTCTGGTATTTCCATTTGGTATCTAATTTGGAGTTATATTTATTTGCTTTGCACTTTATTGCTGTTGCGACGAATAGGAAGTAGCGAAGTTAGGTAAGGACCAGTTTCTGCAGAAGAAAACCAACTCGTCAATGAAGGCATGCCCCCTCTTCTTGATCATGTTGATCTTATATTTTCAAAGTTATTATATTTTATTGTTTATAAACATGCATGCTGTTTTATTCCAGTAGCTAGCGTGTTGACACACCATTACCTTTCCGCTTGTCGCCGTTTACTTGATACCCTGAGTAGATTAATATGTTATTATTTCTGAATAGAGTAGAGAAATGCATAGCATGCTTAAATATATCCTTATGATGTTTTGAGTTGCCTCTTCGGAGGAATGATCTTTGGATCGATGATTCTTGATATTGAAACTTGTTGTTGAGCTCCTGAGCTTGGGCCGGATGCCCGTTGTTTTCTCTTTCTCTATTCTTCCAAATTCTACTCTGGGTGAAACTTACCATCTAAAATGGTGCGGGCGACAGCTGAATCAATGTTGAAGGAGCAAATGGTTGTCTTACCCGCAGAAGGCCGGTTTAAATGAACCATTTGTCGTCCGTACCGCTTAAGGCCGAAGTCTTGAAGTTGGAGAATTGTGACAACAGTACAACCGCATGCTATATGGGCACTGGCTTGATCAAGTAGGTTAGTCAGCCTTTGATGCCGATGTTGCCATACCGCAGAAGGGGTGGACGTAGCTATGAGGACCCTCGACACAGATGGGAGGATCGGAGTGTGGGGACGTACTCTCAACTCCGGACCAGACCCAGTGGGCATGTCACACCTTAGGGGGATCTAGCAAAAATACCTCGTCACGGTCACCCTGCCGACACACCGATGGGCGTGTGTACAAGCCTGCGTAGCTTGGCATAAGGGGATGATCGTGTCATGTGGGTAAAGTGTACAAACTCTGAAGAGTAATAAAACTAATCGATTAGCCGTATCTACGGTCACGGATGACACAAGACTCATTCTTGATGAAAAGGACATGTCTTTCTCCTCCTTCCTAATTTCCTCTACTCGCATGTGTTGGTCGTGGACCCTCACATTTATGAGAAACACCCCTGATATTAAAACCGATTTATATCAAAATGTTGCCTTCAAATCTATTATAGTAATTCAACTAAAAGTTGCTTTATGCAAATAAACCATAGAGCCTTCCTTGAAGCCTTGCATGTAGTATGGTAGGACCATCTGCCGCCAGGTGGCTTGCTGAATACGTGAAGTACTCATCGAGCATGTTGTTTGTTGGACGTGTTCAGATATCTATGAGGACGACGAAGACTATGAGGTATCTTCTACGTCAATGCTGAGGTTTAGGTCACGTGGCCTCCGTCGACTGCCTGTGGTTGAGATGGAGACATCTATGGTTTATTTTCCCCTGTGTTTCTGAATGGTAAGGGACATAAGTCCTAGTTATTTTATTTAGTCATATCGCTGCTATAACTCAATTGTTTATGTTTCTAAAATGTTTCGTGATGTGTGCAGTGATATCAATTCGCCTGTGTTCATCAGCTTGATCCTGGACTGATGAGCAGATACACAGGGAGAGTCTGGAAGTTAAGTCCGGATCCTCACAGAAATAGTATCAAAGCCCACGTCGACTTAGGAACGTGACCTTAGTTAGACTGGTCGTTAGCCAATAAGAAAGTTTCAAAATTTTATTTTACAAAGAACCAAGGAAAATATAATTCGTTCTTTTCCTTATCCTCACTTAGCATTCTACTCTTATCCCCTTTCATAGGATCTGCTCCTAATCTTGAACTCTCTTACACTAATTTTGAAAATTAAATGGTACCATATTTTCCTTACAACTTCTACAGTTTAAGTTACGTTGCCAAGCTTCTCAAAATTGTTCAGAAGTTATGCAAGATCCACCAACAGTGTCAAAACAACCGCAACAACAATCAATCTCCATAACATCAATGCTACAAGAAGGACCATCATAAGAGCTCATGAAGTCACCTTCTTCTGTGATGATTCTACACCTTTCAATGTCAAGAATGAGGACCAAGTTTGCGTCGAAGGTCAATAACAAGCTCTACCTGCCCGGAATAGCCATATAGGATAAGTTTGCTAAGACCACCAAGACGGTATAGTATTACCTTTTGTATTTGTATACCTCGTACGTTAGACGTAAAACCGCTTTTTGCTTGAGTATCATCTGCATATTTCTCCTTTGGCACCTTTCCTATGCAGTCATACTAAAACCCTAGCTTAATGTAAAAAAAATATTTTGATGTTCTAGTGTTTATAGTCTGTCCGGCTATACCCTTTTGTTTTAGTGTTCCTTCGGGACCAGCCTTTTTGTCCTAAGCTAGATTCTTTCCCTCTCCTTGTGCTTTTCTCCTCTTATCTACCAAACCTAGTTAGTAGAGGTGAAGAAGTAATCAACAGACTGTTGGTTGAGAATCAACCTCTTGTTGTTGAAAGAAGTGGAATTAAGCCACATGCCTCGTTGAGTGTACCATATGGATGATGATTTGACAATAGTATACCCTAAGAATAGAATAACGAGCTTAAAGTGGTGCAATGGGTGGTATGAATAAGGATTTGAGGTTCGTTGGGTGAGGATGAACATTTGGAGGATGTTCTGATTTGATCAAGAAGTGCACAATCTTAGTAAGTTTTGAATGATGAAGTGTTGACTTGGAGAATTGGTTGAATTTTAGAGTTTGATATTTTGAATCATCTGAGTTTGGTGAAATCAAATTATGTAGAATAGTTAGAATAATTTGGTGGAATATGAATGATCTGTAGAGGTTTTGAAGGTTGTTGGATTCACATGAGATGTGGAGATCTTTTAATAAGGTTGTGAATTGATTTTATTAGAATGAGTTGGTGAGAAGAAGTATTCAGTGTCTATTCGTTGATCAATTATTGGAAAATGAGATCATTGGATCTTTGCCATGGAATTTGAATCATTTAGAACTGATATATATCCTGATTGTTGGAGTTTACATTATAATCTTTGGGTATTGGATTCTTAGGACATGGATTATATGCTTGTAGAAAAAAATTAGATTACCTCAAGAGGATTATTGAAGGTGTTATCTTGGAGAAAGTTTATTGGATTGATGATACAATCTTTATGTTTGGTAGAAGTGCATTTTTAGATTTTGGATGTAGCTATGACAATTAGAATTGATTGGATCTAGTGTCTCGATTGCTTGTGAATAACATGGAGGATGAGACGATAATTCGATTATAAGATCTATGATTGATTGCAATTGGATTTGCCCGAAGTAAACCCTTTGGTGGAATTATGAATGGTTATCATGAAAGATAGGGCATTGTGATTTTTCTCATGGAGAAGTTAGTTGAATTTGTGTTGTTTGGATTTTAGTGCTCCAAGTTGATGGATGTTAATATTGGAGATGGAATGATTATAGATTTGAGTTTAAGCATATCTGAAGTTTTGGAGGTGAACTCTTTATTGGATTTTAAAAGAGTGATTATGTTGAGTACCTTTTATGTCCTTGTGGATTATTTGAAGTTGTTTACCAGAAGATCTGAGTCTGTCCAATATGAGATGTTAGTGGTTTATAAGTCGATTATTGGGAAAGAAAATCTCTGAAGTAAGAATAATCCTGATATTGTAATGTTTGGATTTCTCAAACCCCGCAAAGAGTTTCTTTTAAGGGTGGTAGTAGTGGATAAAGATTAAGAGAAATTAGCTTTTAGGATTGATAATCGGAGGTACCAGTGGTTGTGCTAAATATAATCTCGATCATGAGAAAAATGTCTACCGATGCTTGCTAGTAATTAAGTTCCAAAGGCAACACACTTTGATTTGTTCTGGATCAGAATCCCAAGTAGGCAAGTGTTCTATTGCATCTTGACGGATAAGCTATTTCTAGTGGTATACTGTCAATTCATCGAAGAAATGTTAGAGACTGATACATAATCAGATCCAGCCAACAGTCTATAAGAGATTGTAGAGCATGCCTGTTACCATCCTTGGAGCATCGTTTATGAGGAGTCCATAAAGATGTGGTGTACCCTTGAAGGTCAGGAATACCATATTATCTCCATTTGCAAGGATATGACAAAGTTTGCACAATTGTGTTACACCACCGAAATATTCTTGCTTCTTGGAGACGTCCAAGGAACAAGGTGAACTTCGGGGGCTTAATTGTTTATTACCTGGAGACGTCTGGGAAAAACACAACTTGAGATTGGGCATAACTTTGACAAATCCTGAAAGCTGTGAGATCTTAGAACTGCTCTAAGGGTGCATTCATTGAACCTGACCTTGAGGTGGACACAACATGCGTTAACCGAAGGATGTTGCGAATACTCGGGAAAAGAAGAATTTGAAGATCGTTCAAGAAGTGCAAGGAGCTATGCGACAAGACCGGAGTGGTATCACGGAAGTGGCATCATCCGTGTCAATTTACAAGCCCTCATCAAGTAGAAGATCCAAGACAGAAGAAAACTTCCTTGAATATGATCAAATTTCGGAAGAGTTCATGCCACCCTAAGATCAAGACCCTCAATTGATAGATATTTCTCACTGGACCACACACAATTCACGGCGCATATTTACTTGGGGGGCACCGTAAAGATCTCAGCTATGGTAGTCTCGTCTTCATCGTTAGCTAGTTTTAGTCTTCTCCTCTCAGATTAGACCCGGACTCAGGAGCCGGGACTCCAACCATCATTCCGCTGCCACTATATATATATTCTACTTCCTCCGTCTCAGAATGTAAGACATATTTTGTTTGGTTAAGATAAGACTTTGACCACTGATTATTCTATTAATATGTGGTTTATATGATATAAATTGATAATTATGAATAAGTACTTTTGAATACAAATCTAACAACATCAATTTTATGTCACATAAATAATAAATTAATAGAATAATTATTGGTTAAACCCTTGTCTTAACTAAATAAAATACGTCTTACATTTTAGAACGGAGAGAGTATAGTACTACGTAATTGGTACCTGGGTTTTTCCTCGTATGGAAAGAAGTACTCCTACATGCAAATTAATTAGCGTGATACTTTCGATCAATACAACTGGTGAGGCGCACGTATCTCTCTCTTTCATTAATGACAATTAATTAGCGTGATACTCTCGATCATACTACTTTTTTCTTTGTGGATTGTGTCTTGCTTGCTCCTTCCTTCATCGAGATGATCCATTGCCTTTTGCTGCTTCGCGTTCTTGATTCGGCAGCTGATCAAATCTGCAGAGAGAGACGGTGCTAAGCTGCGACGCGTTAATGAAGGGGCCGGAGAAGGCGGCGGCCAGCGCATCGCCGCCGGTGCGGCTCATCTTCGTCCTCGCGGTCATATCATTGACCGCCTTCCTCTTCTATCGTTCCTCCGAGCTCAGAGGCTGGACGCTGCTGGGGGCCGCCGGAACTATGGCGCCGACGCGTGCCGGGGACGGTACATCTACGTGCACGACCTGCCTCCCCGCTTCAACGACGACATCCTCCGCGACTGCCGCAACATCAGCGACAGGTACCACTGGCCCGGCATGTGCGGTTCGTGAGCAACGACGGCCTCGGCCTCCTCATGGGCGAGAACGGGTGGTACGCCACGCACCCGTTCACGCTCGAAGTCATCTTCCACAACCGGATGAGGCAGTATGAGTGCCTGACCAACCACTCCTCCGTGGCCGACGCCGTCTTCGTCCCTTCTACACCGGCTTCGACTTCGTCCGCTACCACTGGGGCCGACGAGTGCGAAAACGTCGCGAGGGATGCTGCGTCGGCCGACCTGACGGAGTGGCACATGGCGCGGCCCGAGTGGAGGGCGCATGGGCGGCCGCGACCACTTCCTCATCGCCGGAGGACGGGGTGGGATTTCTGCAGGAAGAACAACTCGAACTGGGGCACCAACCTCCTTGCGATGCCGGGGGCCCGGAACATGTCGGTGCTTTCATTGGAGACGATGCTGCTGCACGAGAGGCTGTACGCCGTGCCTTACCTGACCTACTTTCACCCCAGGACGGACGCCGACGTGCTCCGGTGGCAGGACAGGGTGCGCCGCCGCAGCGCCCGTGGGTCATGGCGTTCGTCGGCGCGCCGCGGCTGGACAACCCAGCAAACATCCGAGAGCAGAACATAGCGCAGTGCAGCGCGTCCGACGCGTGCGCCCAGCTCGGCTGCTCCTCCGGCACCACCCAGTGCCACGCCCCCGGCAACATCATGCGGCACTTCCAGAACGTGACCTTCTGCCTGCAGCCTCCCGGCGACTCGTACACGCGGCGGTCGATGTTCGACTGATCGTGGCCGGGTGCATCCCGGTGTTCTTCCTGCCGGCGTCGGCGTACCTGCAGTACACGTGGCACCTCCCCAAGTACCATTCCAGCTACTCAGTGTTGATCCCGGAGGACGACGTGCGGTCGCGCAACGTCAGCATCGAGGCGACGCTCCGGGCGATCCCTTCGGCCACGGTGGAGCGGATGCGGGAGGAGGTGATCAGGCTCATCCCGCCGGTGATATACGCCGATCCGTGGTCGAAACCGGAGACTGTCAAGGACGCCTTCGATGTCGCCATCGAAGGGATCATCTACAGAGTGGCAGTCCATAATAACACGCTGGCCGGCGAGGACTCCTCGCTCAAGGACGCCATGGCGAGGTTTTTCCTTTCGAGAATAAATGGAGGGAGAGCTTCCCCACCGCATGGTGGTAAGGTTTAAGTTTTCGAATTTTAATTGAAACTTTGTACTAGTGTGTTTTACTACTCGGATTAGTTCCATTACCGATTATTTATTAATCTATGAGATGACAACACATGGCAGAGGCATTCATTCACGGGTTCTGTTTGTAATGCAAAATTTTGCCTATTCATACGGGCACTGAAACTTATGTGAAATTTATGGGTTCCAAACATGCATTCATCTGTACTTAAGAGTGTCATTTATCTTGTACTTGTGGGGTTTAGCAAGTAGTAAATGCAAAATGCAACATGGCATGAACTTACTTAGCACAATGCTTCTCATTCTGATGCTAGTATTACAGTGGACTTGTGTAACATGGGATTGCCTTTTTAACTGAAGCTATTGGGTCAAAATAAGACACATCATCTCAAAGCTACTCTAATGGTTAGGAAAATTGACCTGGCTAGAGTTGTAAAATGACAACAACTTACAAGTAATGAAACTGCTGTAATATTCTGAGGTGACTTATGCTTTTTCAAGTATTAAGTCCATTTGCTTTTTAGCGTTGCACCTGTTAAGAATTAGACACAACCATATACTAAGCTAATCGAACGGCCAAGTAGATCCGATTATAATAAATCAACTTACAGATATCATACCCAATGCCATACACTAGCGCATGGCTACAACTAAATGCTATGGTGATATTTTCATAGTAGGACATCTCCGATGTATGAAACTCACATACGTCATAAGGTGGGGTCCATAAATTCTTGCAATGTCCACAATGTAAAGGTTCCTTGTGGGTCTTCGTGGTTGTTTGGATACAGAGGATTAGAGATAAGCTTTTCTAAAACAGGTTTAGTATCATTTTTCAGAAAACAAGTTTTAGAGAGGATTTGTAGAATGCTATGTTTGGATTGGAAAACGAAAATAAGATTTTGAGTAACACGAAGCTTGGATATTTCCAAACGCATTGTTCCCTTTCAATCTTCGCTTCCATCACTAACAGTGCATGCAAATCGGCATCAACATAGAGAAAAGAAATCAATTTCTTCTCCTCGACTGATCTTCAGCTCCTATGTTGTGTTGTATTGGTTCCCAATGACACATGTGTGCTACCTCGATCGTGTCATCATCATCACCAGCAACATTTGTCGAGTTCTTCGTGTCCCTGGTCGCCACTCGACCTTGACCTTCCTGTTGTCCGATGTCGACGGTCTTGCATGGCTGCCTCCACGATCACGAGCACATGATCATCTGTCTTGTGCTCATTGTCTATACATGCTCCTTGGTGATTGTCATCGTGCACGAGTTGCTCGTCTTCCATTCTAACGATCATGTCAGTGTCGAGGGGTGGTTCCACCAGCCCGTTCACATGGGTTAGCCAGGTTTCGTGTTCTACTCCAACTTCGGCCATTGGCACGGGGACTTACTCTGGATATTGGTAACTATTGGGGAGGATCCAAGGAAGTTGAATCTGACTTTCTGAGCACATGTAGGTGTACCGTCCCTGACACCGATCGGCGTCGCTCCCATTCGCATGGCCCAGGTGCAACCCATCGCTGCTATCAAGGATCTATTGTGAAATTAGTCCTCATAGCGTTGAGTCATTGTTAACTTCCATGATTAGTATTGTGGCCGCTTAGTTCTATTAGTCCTAATATCAAAGTCGCGTAACGAAAAGTCTATCGAGGTTGCATGCAAAAAGAAGATAACACCGATGTTTATTGACGAGGTTCAGCCAAAGCCTATATCCCCAGAAATCGACTGTAGGCGCTTTGTCCCTGCATTAATAAGAAAATACCAGGCCCAACATATAAGTCACATCTTTGCCTACCAGGATACAACGGACCTCCGACCTAGCTTCCCCGAGGCCAGCCGGTCTGACTGCCCCCTCCGTACAAGAGTCTTTCCGAGTCTCTATCTCTTTTTCTCTCGTGATTACATTGTGTGGTGCCCCCCTCCTAGGCCTAGGATACATCAGTCCTACTTGAACTCTATCCGTATTCTATTAGGCCTCCTCGTAGTACCTCTAATACAATATTATGTCTTCTCTTAGTCCGACTTGTAACCTACTAGTACACATATTCGACAAAATCTCAATAAACTTCACCTTGGCGAATATGTCCTCCAGCAATAAAGCTGTTATTGCTCGAATCACCGTGTACCTTGGATTTGAGATTCACTTTTGCAGCTCAATAACCTGAATCACCGATGAGACTCCAATGCTACTCCCTGACTCCACCATGACACCACCTACAACTATATTTTCTTCTTCATTTTATCACAATCAACGATCCGACGAAAATAGATTCCTCTTGCATCCCTCGTATGTGCTCAACTTCCCGAAGTATCTGCTCAACGCTGCCATACATTGATCTTGAAGTTACCACATCCTGACAACACTATGAGACATGCCATCACATTGGTAATCTCTTGCCAGACCTGTACGAAATTGAGCAGCTCATGTTAGGTGTTACATAAATGAGTTGTTTGAATTTAACATCCTCGCTCATATTGACTGCCTATCTTAAACGTAAAAAACTTCACAACCATATCCTAAGTCATCTCACTGAATCAAATTCCTAGTTTTCTCATCTTTTTCTTGGATAGTCCTCCACATGTCCCAGTTATAGCACTCCGGTCTCCTCATTGTTCTTTGACAATAGAATAAGCATCTTCACCAGCAACCTCACCTCTAGTTGCTCCTAGATAAGTGATTTCCTGACTGAAGACATCCACATGCTCCCACAAGTCTTTGACATATACAGACTTTCCAACCTTTCACAGATTTTCTTTGGCAAACTCCTGTCCATCACATGGTACTAACCAATCCCGATAGACATAGTCGTATGATCCCGACAGTCTTGATCTTCAGTCCTTCCAATTTTTGGTTCCGCTCATTCAACTTGACATTCCTCAAAGTCTTCAACTCCGACCCTTGTCTTCCAAAGCCCAAAGTCCCTGGACCCATCAAGTTGTCGCCGCCTCGAATCTGGAAAGTATCGACGTCGTCTCGTCGACCCCGGTTAGACCGTCCTTCTGACCGGTCAGATCGCATGTGCAGCTTTGTGCGCCTGCAACCACACGCCTCGCCACAATTCTCATATCAAGCCTCCGTAGCCCTGGTCGAAGATCATCTAGGTAGCTAGCCACATCTCCATCTCCGCTACTCTCCACCAATTTTTTCCAAATTGATGCCGAGTCCCATGCATCACCTCTGGACCACCGAGTACTCATCTCCTCCAAATCACATGCTTCTCGCCTTGGCTGAACTAGGCTGCGATTCTCTATGCATTTACACGGTAGCCTCTCCCTCAGCATGTGCCTTTCGACACCATAGAAATCCTCTCCTCCAATTCGCTCGCTTGAACTGAAACTGATTCCGACCAACAGGGATTATGGTCCGTCCCGATCCAGAGTAGAATCCCTCCATCGACTCCGCTCCACCTTCAACACGACTCATGTTAGTTATACCCGCCACCCAATGGCCTTCGATTCGACCTTCATGCGCGCGCACAAACTAAACCAATCCACACCCTCATCGTATTGAAGTCTGCAAGCCACCTCCGATGCAAACCCCGCACCCTGGACTCATGTCCGTGCATTGTTGCGCATCAAAGATCCACGACCACCGCGACCCCTCTACAAGCCATGTTTGAAAGTCACTCCGCTATAGCCGCCGAGCCCTGTCCAACACCTCTGCGTCCTGGGCCCGACCCTACAGACTGCAGTACACCAGAGGACTTGTTCCTCCTTGACACGGTGAATTGGCGATGGCTCGCCCCCGCCGAAAAACTACCTCTGCCTGTCCTGCCGACCCGGCTGAACTTGACCGCCAGTCTGACAGGCGATGCCGCCGTGCGGCCAGCTCGGGATCCAAGCCGAACCCGCTCGCCTGGCTGGTCTGATCGCCCGCGCCTGAAGTTGCGTCGAGCCTGAGGCGTCCGAGTCCGAGTCCAGCGTGACTGCGACCGGTCCTCCAACGACGGGTTTGACCGCCCTCGGGAGGTTTGATCACTGATCGCCCGCGTCGTCACCCACGCAATCACGCAGGTGCTTGATACCATTGCTCCGAAAAACGATGATTTGTTGATAAATCGCAGCCTCCTCGAAGCCATCATCTTCCCCTTGACCGGACTACCACGGGCCGCCTGCCCAGAGTGTCCGATCCCGACCAAGCTGTCTGAGCTGCCTGTCGAGATCACCTGACCATCGTGCTCCACCTTGCGCCATGTCCGCCCACACATTACTATGCGTTGTTTGATGCCTTGTAGATGCACATGCTGGACACGTATGTCGCGGCCCTTACCAACCGTGCCCATACACATCGATGAGCTTCATCGGTCTCCATCAAGATCTTCTGTACTACCTTTAGATATGACCCGAACCTCGTGCGCTGATACCACTTGTTGCGAGATTAGTCTCTATGGCGTCAAAACATCGCGAACTTCCACGACTAATACCGTGGCCACTTAATTCCACTAGTCACAATGCCGAGATCGCGCAGTGTAGGATCTACCGCGGTTGCATGCAAAAAGATGACATGGGTGTTTGTTGACGAGATTTAGTCGAAACCTACATCCCCGAGAACCGACTACAAACGCTCTGCCCCTGTATCGATGAGAAAATACCAGCCCCGACGTACGAGTCACGCCTTTGCCTGCCAAGATACAACAGACCTCTGACCTGGCTTCCCCGAGGCCAGCCGATCTGACCGCCGCCCTAGGGCGGTCTGACCACCCCCTCCATACCAGAGCCAATTAGAATCTCTTATCTTTTTTATCTCGTGGTTACATTGTGTGGTACCCCCTCAATATAATAAACTAAAGATAGTATAAAGATAAAAAGTAAAAAGAATCTTACTACAACACCGCATAGATCTCCATTTCCAAAGCACTCTAGTAGGAAATCGATATTTTCTCATAACAGTTTGTTCATTCTCTGAGTAATTAGGCTTCTTAGGTCAATTGTCCTCCCTAAGACCTGAGATGCAAATGAAATGTTTTAGTAATAATGCGACACACCAAAGAAAAAATGGTATCCCATTTGATATCTTCGTATCCAAGAATCAACGAATTCTACCCTGCATTTTGGGCAAAATCTTTCGTCTTCATTTGCTCGCTCGAGAATTTCCACAAGTGCAAATTTCGCTTTTATGGGTCCAAAGAATCTTTTGCAAAACAATCCATCCTTTTCTCGTTTATCAGTTTTATAATGAAAACTAGAGGACTTGTGACTTCGCCAAGGACTTCCCCCATTAGGTAGGTTTTTGTTAGCCCAAGCCCTTATTTGTTGAGGGGAAATCAGTCCAATTTGAAGTTGTTAATGTTTATATTGGTCAATCATAAAATAGAAATAAGAAAAGAATTTCTATCTTAGCCTGAAATGAATATGTTGAGTGGGTTTAAATGTAGGCAGATGAATGAGCATGAAATCTGACGATTCTGTGTCCTTTGACTCGAAGGATGAACCAAAGAATAAAACATTTAATGCTGGTTTAGAGGCTGAAAGCAAAGCTGTAAAAAGTAATTGAAAGGCAAACCTGCCAAATCTTGACTGTGCGTGCAAATATAAGAATGCACAATAAAGATAGTGTAGAAGAAGTACCAAATATGATACAAAAAAAACTCAGTATGACTCCAACAACAGCATCACTGGCACTAGTACGTTTACAGTACATGCAATTCCTCTCATGGGTATGTACCACCTGTGTAAAACATAAATTTGGAAATAGAGGAGACCTTGTCATGGCCTCGAAATATAGAAAACTCAATGTCTATACAAATTTGTTATTAAAAAATGTATGTAAATAACCGATAAGGTTTCCAGGATCCTAAGAAAAGATTGTATATGATTCTTATATACACATGAACAGGTGTTCTTGATCAACAAATACTGAAAGGCGTCAACATAAACCATATCAAAGAGCACTTACCGTGACTCTTCTTAGCTTGAAAATTGCATCAAATCGCAAGGGTTTGACAAAGTACTTCTGACCATCATCACATGCATAGGTAAATGAGCTATCAAGAAGAGTACTGCATATGAGGTAGGGAGATAGATCAGTACAAAAAGGCATCCCAAGTAAATCATAACTGATAAGGAAAGGTAGATACCTTGCTGCACAACTCTTGTAATATGTAAAGATGACCTCATTAAGCTTCAGAACAAGATCAAAGCAAAGATCGACCTACAAATTAGTTCATAAGTGACATAGGTAAGTTGTTTACAAATGCAAAACAAGATTTATTATAACGCTGCAGGTACTTCCAGCCCATTGTATTACACTAACAGTGCGTGTACAATCATGCATACAGTTATTTTACGATTAGAAGCACTAAATTACTGAAAATTGAAATGCAGTAAACATTATGGTTGTTTCTGAGGCATGGAATGCGACATGACATGTTTACCCACGGTATGTCCGGATAATTGCACCAGCAAGTGATAACGAGAACAGAATATAACCAATTTAACTACGTACCACAACGTCACAAACTAGTAAAAATGATAATGTACTCAAGAAAAGATTGAAAAATGACAAATAATATTCGTTGTAAATTATCTGAGATATTTATGGCAATTTTTGAAAACGTGTCCATAACTCCGTATAACATATTAGCACATCATTCAGTACAGAGGACAACAATATCATATCAGAATCATATGCTTGCCCCTTGGTAGACTTTTCTTGGATAGAGATAGTGAAAAGGGAAGGACGAGAGTAATGATAGGAAATTTTCTATCAAATTTAAAACCCTCTTCAAATGTTTATAATAAAAGAAAGGGCAAAAAATTGGACAGATTCTTCAACTCCTTTACCCTCCATGAAAAAACATGAATGCGATGACAAGAGCTGAAGACAGGTGATCCCCCTTCCATGCCCCTTCCATGGAAGCATAACCACGATACAAATGAGATTCTAGTTAGCCATCGTCTTCCTTCCTTCCACTACAATCCACTTAATATGATGACAGATATTTTGAGATCCTATACTAACTAGTTTTTCACATAAATGAATAAACATTATTAAAACCTATTGTATCTATTCAGCAAGAAAGCTATAACAACTAAGTACTCAATCAAGAGGACAGACACAACTGACAACCACCAAAATATATCAGTGCGGACTAGAAAGGGCAATTGTGACAAATGTAATTGCTTACCTCAGCTTCAACTTCATCATAAAGAAATCTCTGTTTGAGACAAGTTAGTGCATGTTGAGCAGAGTCATTGTAGAGGTGAAGCGGTATCAAAATGCTTTCAAGAAGACCAGAATCTTGAGATTGAATGACATGGTCTACCAGCATCCAGGGCAGGGAACATTCGATTTGAAACTGCCACCAATAAATAAGTTAGTATGAACAGTGCATGGCCATAAGCTGTATAAACAGAAATATGGAGTGACGACTTGGCTAGCTGCAATGACTAAATGAACAGGATTTAGTATGTGAAGTTGCTAACTACATATATTATTTCATAGTATTTCTCATCAGTTAGGCCATTGGCTAGTACTATTATCAAAAGGCAATCCGGAAAACAGAAAACACACCACAGCCAAAATAAAAGCTCTATTGGAAGTGGTAAGTGATAATCACCACTACAGACGACTAGGTATGTTACTATTCATGCTCCTGTAATTAGCAAAATTTACGAAAACCTTTCAAAGATAACTTATCAAGTACAACCATAATTCAGATCAGCAAACTATAAGTTCAGTTCCTATCATGATTATCAAATTTCTCTACTGTCACTCAACAAGATCCGATGTGGCAATCCTAATATCAGGACATCTTAAAGCTTGGATCCAAATTTATATCTAAATTATCATTAATAGTTTCTATCATCTCGAATTTTGTTATACTTCGCAATACAAAAATGCTGCACCTGGATGACACCAGAAGATTCAAGGTAAAATTCTCTGAACCAAAGAAATCCAAGATCTGTGAGCGTGCCAATTGTTGCCGAATGTATCCACAGAAGTTAGCAGTTAATTACATTATCCAAAGAAATAAAGACTGATGAACAGTAAATACGAACTTTCCAAATTTAGATTGGTATTCTGGAATAATACAACGAACTATAGTAAACTGAATGTATTTCCCCATGAATACAATATCAAAGTTGGTTTATCATTGAACACAAGAAATGCACCAAATGTACAGCAGCAACTACATACATATGAGAATTGCTATTCCAAACTTTGAGACGGCAGAAAGGTAGAGGCACCTGTATAATCCAAAATATGCAAGAAAAAACTGAGCTTGTAGAAAAACGTCTCTAGCTGTTTAAGATCTTCCACAGGTATTCCAGAGCCAGTATTCCAAAATAGCCCTCAAGGTTTTCTCGGATTACCACCAGATACAAGCTCACAGATGAGAAATTGCAAGCAATGAATCTGTAAAAATTTTGGTAACAGAAATATAAGTTGGCAGCAGAGTACATAAAATATTATTAACTAAGACACCTAAGAACAGCTAAAGTTAAATCAAGATATAAAACTGGAAAATAAATAAGCTAAATAGAAAATTTTATAACTTGTAATGGGATTCTACTAAACTCTCACTCCATATATTTGGTAAACCGCACTAATTTTTCACCAACAATAAAAGTCACAGATTTTTCATAAACCATTCAAACATCAGTGTCAGAGGTATAAAAAAGTAGAACATAACATTTCTATATATAATTTTATGTTAGTGCAAATAAGATGTATACTTTTTTACAGTGAAGTGGAGAGAGATTTCCAAAACAAAATTCAAATTTTGAAAAGATATAGACACCCAGTTAACTCTAGAAGTTCTTAAGAAACTTTTGAAATTAAATATACAGTTCTCGGTCAGCTCTAGATGTTCTCAAGAACCTTTTGAGATTGAAACACAGTTTTTGGTCAACTGTAGATGTTAGCTAGAATGATTTCAGATTTGTGGGGTGATAATATACATTTCAAATATGATTCTGGACCTTTTATCTAATGAAAATTATACACTGTAATACTAAAACAAAAAACCTAGGGGCTGCAACCAGAATACCTGAAATTCCAGTTAGGTGGTTAAGAAAAACAGTACCTTCACTGGCTCAGTCATTGAATTTGGTGTTTTTACATTATTGTGCCTTTCATTAGTTTTGCCATTTTATACTTATGAAAAATCAATAGAACAATGATGTTTAATAAAATCAATGCCACCTACGCACCTACAACCACAAGCTTCAAATCTAGGATTGTTAGAAGTCGAGCTGCTGTTGTCGCTGTTAGAAACCAGCCAACTTTACATAGGCTATATTCAATCACACTTCCTCAAAGTGCTTCAGATATGGTAGAAATATCCATGGTCAAAACACCCTCAATTAGTACTGCACATTAAGTGCTAGGCTGCTAGATGTGATGCTAAACCCTTAGCCTTCATTAATGTAAACAAGGTGGTGCAGGGGCTAAGCAGAACATACAATTAACAAAGAATTGTGTTTGCATTAAGAAATATTAATAAAACCTGTGCAGCTGTTGGTGCAACTGGTCGTGGGTAAAATGTGCTTTGTTTCATTTCCTCAGTTTCCCGGTGTAGCGAGTGCTGCTCTGGATCTGCCTTCTAGTGTTGGCCATCCAATCTACGGAGAGGGTTCGCATATCAGAGAGAATCCTGAAAGAATAGCGAAGAAAAATGAACAAATCGTCATAAAATTTCCCTAAATATATTGTCACATTTTCGAAAGAGTGATTTCACATAAATAAATATAGATGGGAAATACAACATCAAGTTCAAAGGCTATGCCAATCCCAAAATAAATAAAATTGTTATGTGGGCCCAGGAAAATAGAGAACAACACCCATCTGAACCTATTGGAGCAATGTGGATGGTAAATCTCAACATAAAGTTAACACAAGGATGGTTCAGGCAGAACAAGTTACCGAGAAAGGTCCTTCTTCTTCTGAAATGTTGTATGAAGCATGGTGTCTAGTTTATCCTGTACAAAATCTTGGACCTCCATATGTATTGTTTCCCATAAAGCTTCAGACACTAAGGTGTCACAATGTTGCATCATCACAATTTTGCTCTTACTTAATGGTGCCCTTCTTCAATATCATGCAGTAGTTCAGGGAGCATATTGACATACCCAATGGATTTCATGTCAGCGGTGATCTCACATAATAGTTGACATATCTCATATAAGCAAGGATGAGATCCATCTCTGGAAGTGAATTCATGAACCATGCCATCAACTTCAATAGAACTTGCCCCTGGTACATTCCTTAAGCACCTGTCTTTCATTGCCTTTCGAAGTTTGCTCACATCATCCCATCTCTCCTGTTCTGCATAAATATTAGATAGGAGAATATAGTTGCCACTGTTGTGAGGCTCAAGCTCAATTAGATGCAACAAAGCTTGTTCCCCAAGCTCAGCATCACCATGGGTCCGAGCAGCAGCAAGAAGAGCTCCCCATATTGCTGCATTTGCCTTGAAAGGCATGTCCTGAACTAAGTCTTGAGCCTCCATCAAACAACCAGCACGGCCAAGTAGATCGACCATGCATCCATAATGTTCAATTCGCGGCTTAATCCTGTACTGAGACACCATGATGTTGAAATACCAGCGACCTAAATCAGTTAGTCCAACGTGGGTACACGCTGACAAGACTGCAAGAAAAGTGACGTCATTTGGTGCCACATTCTCCCTCTCCATCTGGTGAAACATCTCAACGGCTTCCAAACCAAGGCCATGCAACGCAAATCCAGCGATCACCGTCGTCCAAGTCACAACACTCTTCTGCTCCATACCTTCAAACACCTCCACCGCCTTCCCAACACACCCGCATTTGACGTACATGTCAATGATCGCATTCATCAGTGGTATCTGCCGGCACAACCCCCCCTTCACCACGAACCTATGCACCCATTCCCCCAAATCAACCGCGCCAAGATCCCCGCAAGCCGACAGCACCGACAGCAATGCCACCCCATCTGGCTCGATCCCCTCCTCCACCTGCATTCTCCGGAACACCTCGACTGCCTCCTCTGGCCGCCTCATCTGCGCATACGCCCCAATCACTGTCGTCCATGACACCACATTCCTCTCCGGCATAACATCGAACAGCTCACGGGCACAAGCCAGCTCCCCGGACTTCACATACCCTGAGATCATGACATTCCAGCAAAAGACGTCCCTGTTGATGGTTTCATCGAACACACTGCGCGCGTAGGCGACACGGCCGCAGGAGCAGTACGTCTGGATGAGGCTAGCTGATACGTGCGCGTCGGAGGCGAGGCCTGAGCGGACGACAAGGGAGTGGAGCTGCGGGCTGAGGGTGCCACGGAGGTGGGGGATCCGGGCGGCGGTGTTGAGGGACACAGAGGGGTGGAGACGGCGGAGGAGGGCGATTGCGTGGGCGCGGAGCGGGAGGCGGAGGGAGGCAAGGAGGAGCGCGGAGAGGAGGCGCGGGTGGCGATGGCCACCGCGCGGGAGGAGGAAGGCGTGGGCCTGCAGGAGGTGGTGCGGGGAGGCAAGGCGGGGGAGGAGGGAGAACACGCGGTGGAGCGCCAGGGGCAGAGACGGCGACATGCGGAGAGTTAGCGCCGCCATGGCGAGTGGCGGTTGGTGACCGGACTTTGTGCGTTCGTGGCGCAGGGTCGAATGTTTTGAAGAAGTCCAATGTAAATGGAGCCCAGGTCATCCCAGCCGAGCCTGTGTGCTAGAGCTTGGACGGGCCAAAATTTGGGCCAGTCTTACATGTTCGAGGTACATATGTGCTTGGCTATGCTTCATTGAATCTGGCAGCTGCAATCAAAGTTCCAAAGTCTACAATACTCGGTTAAGATTATACTTCGTAGTAGGGAATTATATGCTTCATGGTGAAGAATTTACACATACCTAGGAGAACATGTGCTATGCCTATATAAACCATAAGCCATAATACATGTCATTTTGGACATTGGCACGGTCTCCAAGGTTACACTTTGACCAATATTTTTCATAAAAACGTGTTTTTTCAAATAACAATAAGTATACACTATAAAAGCATATTTCACATTGACCTAGTATTATCAATTTGGTGTTGTAGATGTTGGTAAATTTTCCTATACTGATGGTCAAATTTTAAAATATTTGACTGAGTTTCTCGGAAAAAAATATTTGACTGACACAGATTCTAAAATGACATGTATTGTGACACTGAGGTAGTATTCGATAATAGGCTTAATTAATAAGTGGGAATCTTTAGTTTCAAAATCCATAAATGACATTTCAGAAAACTAATCAACTCAAATCAGAACCACCTCAGAGTGGATGCGATTCAATCAACATAATAAACTCTAGAAGTTCAGCCAGATCTTGATTGACTGGCATGGAAAGTTAGAAAAGAGAGTAGCTGTGTGCTAGTACATCATCTTCACAAATTAAAGCAGAACTACAGAAGACTGGTACGGTAGTACTGGGATATAGAATCACAGCAAAAATTCAAAGTAGAAACAGTAGTTACTTTAGTTGTTAATAACATAGTAGGTTACCAATGACTTACTATTGCCATATGTGGTGGAATTGGAAGGAAAACAAAGTATTATGGGAAAACTTTTATATATATATATATATATATATCAACAGCAAAATGGCATAATGTGGCGATTACTTAGATGACAATAAATGAACCAACAGAGAAAGCAGAAGTTAACCTGAGGTAGTGCTTTAACACAGCTACGGTATGTGTACAACAAAGAAGCCATTTCTTTTCCCTCTTGAATCAGAGTATTCTGCAGCTCATTTGCACCCACAAGACGGTGGAAGAAAGAAAGTAAGCATTTTCCATTTAAAGCAACATGAAGAAACATAATTACATAAGCAAACGGACAGAAGAAAGGATCAAAAGAGGAAAAAAAGGGATCGGAATAAATTGAGCTACGCCATACCAAAGTTTACAATCCTATCGATTTCCTCGCAAGTTATATTTCACCAAGGGAACTTGCTACTAAACTATTGCTAAAGCACGGTTGCTAGAATTAATCATAGAGCTGAGAACCATATAAACTCAGCAATCTTGGCTACCTGATAATCGTTTCTTCAATCATAAATGGGAACAAAAGATAACGGTTGACAACTTGTCGTGATATAGTGTTGCGAGTATAGTGGTGTGAGAAAAACAGGTAGATGGAAAATTGTCAGTAGTTGTGATAAGACAAGGTAGATGGTACATACACTACCACATACCTTTATGATGGATCAATCAATTATGATCATGGTTCCATCGAAAGAAGTATGTATTCATGAATGTATCTGTGTTATGGACTTTAGAGGGGAAAGGGGATGTTTTGGGTAGGTGGCAAGAGTATAGACTTCAATGACTGAGAGTATAGACTTCAATGACTGAGATTGCTTCTTTGATTAACAGTTTATACTTCATATAGATCAGTAATGGAACAGACATTAGTTATTCACAAGCACATCACTTAAAGACGAGAATTTCCCCCATAAATGGACAAAATACCTATGGATCAAAAAGTAGCATGGTTATCAGTTATCCGCAAGGACATCACTAGAAGACAACAATTTTTCCAACAAAAGGAGACCAATATCTATGGATGAAAAAGAAAAGACCATGTGCAATGCAATAACAAGGAAAATAGCAATTACATACCAGCTGGTTGATCGCTTTTGTATCTTCTCCTAATGATAGACGACGAGCAGCAACATCACTGTACTCTGAACATAAAAGTGCAAGTTTTGGATTACAATAGGCAACTCAAGAAAAACTCAACATTAATTGAAATAATAAAGTTTTTTCTTGGAGAGACAACAATTTTCTGAGAGCAGCAAAACAAGGAAAATGAATCACAAGACTTGCAACGGGATAGATAGATTTTTTCGTGTCTTGTGGTTGTGGTTGTGGTTGTGGGTGCCATCTGCCCATCAGGCATCAGCACAACAATTATGCATAATAACATGCTTCAAAGCATCAGCAAGATGAAAGACATTATCACGTTCACATACCGATAGGACTATTAGTTGCATATCTTTCACTTGATAGGAGCACATCTAATCCCTGCACATCTGGCTGTTCATCCTGAAATTTAAAATATAACTAACTAATATGAAGCTCAAGATCAAGCATAACAGGGAAAATGTTACTACAGAAGAGATCACAATTGTGCAAGGATCTGAAATTCACACCCCTCGACAAAACATCCTACCGCTCGACAAAACATCCTACCCCTCGACAAAACATCCTACCTATATGAAGTGAATAGCCACATATAGCAGACTGCCTAACGTAAGTCAACATGGTTATACGCAGTCCACATAAGCTCCCGAGAACCATCAAACTGAACTCTTACATAAAAGCATGACACAATTCAAGCCATCACAAACCTGAGGCTCCATATTTTCCTACAGTCTAAGCCTACGACAATAATCAAACAGGCACTAGATCATTAGAGAACTAGACTGACGATGAGCTCAACAACAACAACATTTGACAAGCCTCACGTGCTCACACCTATCTAAAGCGGCTTATGGGAAGCACTCACGTCCTCCAACATTTCAGCTTAGCAGTGTACCGGAAGAAAACCATACACGTTCCACATTCAATTAGGGGCTCAAAATTAAACACATAAGCCAAAATTAATGGGCACCCGACAGCAGGGCAGCACTCAACCTCCACAACATGATTAAAGTTAAGAAAGTGTGGCAATGAACACTTCTACACTCCTCTAGGGGTTTAAATCGAGCGTACCGATTAAAACACGAAAGCAATTAGTCTTCAGGAATTCAATTCGGACTAGCATGAAGCCAATGCGACACCGGAAACCCTAGATTCGCATTTCTCCATGAGGGCGTTGAACTTTGAACAGAACCAGACGAACCAACACTCGAGCTACCCACGCCAATTCGCAACGCCATTCGAGCAGTGAGGGAAGCGAAACCACCCCGCAGCAACTGCCCGGAGGAGGCACGCAAGCACCGCATCCCGCGTAGCGTCTCTGGAGCCGAGCAGATCGGGCGGGAACTGGGAACAGGGGCGGGGGGAGGGGGGAGGAGGAGCCGCGGGGTTTTACCTCGAGGGAGAAGGTGGTTGGGAGTGGGAGCGAGGGAGAGGCGAGCTCGTGCGGGATAGGAGATGCACTACCAACTCGTACCGTCCCGTGAGCTGTAAGCCTATGACAACGTACGCCGTGGAGGCGGTGGAATAAAGAGAGAGGTGAATGAAGTAGACGTGAACTGTACTCAAAGTGGAAGGGGGACGGCGTTACGAGTTACCGAATGATTCCCGGCCCCCCTTTGTGTACCGCTAGTGAGGCATCGCCTACTGCACAGCTGTGGTCGGCCGGCCCACAAAGAACGACGCATCCTACTCGACTGGGCCGAACGTCTTTCCTTTTGCGATTGAGTTGATTGATCCATTTGTGCATGAATGTTTCTTCTGAAAATTCAGTACTAAAATAATCTAGAAATAAACGTTTGAATCACGAAAAATGTTTCAGTAATTCAAATTTTTTGTTTCTTATGGAATAACAATTTTTTTAAAAATTCAGTACTAAAATAATCTAGAAATAAACGTTTGAATCACGAATGTTTCAGTAATTCAAATTTTTTGTTTCTTATGGAATAACAATTTTTTAAAAAAACTGTTCCACCATTCGTACAAAAATATTCATCTACCATAACAAAAGTGTTCACCTAAATTGTGATAAATGTTCATCTGCCCCAACAACAGTGTTCACCTAGTTTGTAAAAGATGTTCATATACCACAACAACTGTAAAAATGTTTTTTTATTGAGAAAAAGTTCCACTTTTTTAAGAAAACATAAAATATCAAAGTAATTCTTGAAAAATGTTCAACTAGCTTAAAAGGAAATTTCGTTGACTCGAGAAAATTATTCCAGAATCTAAAGATAAAGATGCCAAACTTATGTTAATCTCATATTTTCGTGTCAAAGAATGCAAAATTGCTCATGGCGGTAACAAAGAGAAAGGAATAAAGAAAAGTGGTTGCACTAACAAAAATTGCAGAATAACAGATCGGATGAAAAAAACCGGAGCAAAAGAAGAATGGTATTTAAGAAAAATAAATAAGAAAAAGAAGTATTGGAGCAACTCAAGCATGATCTTCATATCTTACTCTTATGAAGATCTGAGTTGATGGTACAGTAAGATTTTACTCCAATAAGAATTAAGGATCCGTTTGGTTAAAGGGTAAGGATTGATGTGTTAGGTCCATCCAGTTTTTCATGAATAGGACGAGTCATTTTTTGTTTGGTTGGATGAACCAATCTTTTGTTTAGTCAGAAAGATAAAAGTTGGATGGGATAAACCAATTTAACTTAATTATATTACTTAGTTTATATTAATAATGCTTAATTATATACTAGTGAATACAATAAATACCTATCAATGCTAAACTAACCATAATACTTATTAATTAACAATAAAACATGTTAATCGTCACTAATCACATACTAATCAACCCACTAATCATATATTAATCAACACACTAGCACTAATATTACCGTGACTAATACTAATTAATAATAAAGCATACCAATTATCACTAATAATTGTTAATTGTTACTAATTATTTGATAATGATCATGATTAAGTGAGGGTGGCGGCTCCATCCGGCCATTTTCACCGGCTCTTGCCATCACGCATATTTAGAGAATATTCTCTCAGATCGCTCTATCCACTCTATCCATCCAATCAAACATGTGGATATCCCTTAAAACTAGGGATGATGCTGACACATCCAAGTTGAGCCCTCCAACCAAACACACCCTAAAATGTGCAGCACCTACCGTTTCGTATCATTTCTCTTTGCAGGATGCATCCATGAACCAAAATTATCGTAATACTTCATAATATTCAGTAGGAATTTAGTTCATCTAATATCGATTATGTTCAAACAAAAAAAATTATGTTAATGATTTTTTTCTCATGAAAGAAATAATCAAGAACAAAATATTTTTCCACAATAGTGAATCAAAATTTTACACGTTCACGATTGATAAAGGTTCTGCTAGCAAGATAAATGTTGATAGTTAGACAAGAAACTCTAGTAATATTTCCTAGACAACAATGAAGAGTTGAATGTTAAGACAACAAATCAATTTCAAGTTGTGTATACACACATAAGCGGAAACATGATGGTATACCAGACTAAATATGCTATGACACTAAAGGATCTCATAGCTCTATAAGAAAAATGGCAAACAAGTGATAGCAATTGCATCTGTTGTATTAAGCACCAGTTAATTTGAGATAATAAGCCTGAACACAAGTGTGACAACAAAAGCATCAGAACAGGAACTGAAGAGTACATTACACATGCACAAAGAGGAGGCTACCTGAATAAATCTAAGCGCGGTACAAAATTCCTCGTATTCAGCGCAAAAACAATACAAGGGATCTCACGCTCCAGCTACTTTGCCCATCTTATCATTTACAAAGGAGTATAGTGCATTCTAGGTCCTGAAACTATTGGAGGGGTGTCACGTAGGTCCTCGTACTATGAAAATCGTCATCTAGGTCCTCGAAGTTCAGTAAGTGTGCCATCCAAGTCTAAAATATGCTCGACCCCGTCTGACCGGCCACCTGACGCTGTTGACCGTTGCCACGTCGGACAGGGGGCCCCGTAGTTGATGGAAATATGCGAAAACACCCCCGTATCCGTAGTTGAGTGGATGGAGAAGTCCCTTGTGTCTCAGGCGCCACCGGTACCCCCTCCTTCGAGCTCTCCTCCGACCGCAGCTACCCCGGTACCCCCTGCCCCCGCCTCCTTCCCCTTCCCCCTGCCCTCCAGGCCCCCGCCTCCTCCCCTCCGCCTCCTCCTCGGCCTCCACCTGAGCGAACGGCCGCTGCTCGCAGCGCGCGCTCTGCTCCCCTCTCCTTCCTTCCGCCGGAGCACTCGACCACCGCGGCTCCCTCGCCACCTCCGGCTTCGGCTGCACCCCGACTACCACCTCCGGGGCCGCGCTGCCCCTCCCCCCTCTCCCATTTCCTTCCCCTCCCCCCGGTTGCTTCTCCTCCACCCGCTCAACTCACTGCCGAGCTCAGCTCCGCCGTCGACGCTGCCATCGCCTCGGCCCCACCTCGCTCCGGCCGGGCATCTCCTCGTCGCCGCCCCGAGCTCCCTCATCCCCGCCCCGGTCTCCGGCCCCGCCCCGGTGTGGATACCCCCGTTGCGCCGTCACAAGCCGAGCCCAGCGGCCGAGGCCTCGCCTCCGTCCTCGCAGTGCAACTGGCGCATGGTGCACCTCACTTTCTCCTTTATCCCTCTCTCCTCAAATTGACCGATTGCTCCACTCCGGTGAGCCCAGCCCGGCCGAGACCGGCGGCATGTCGTCGTCGCGACGGAGCCTGAGCCCTCTGTTCGACCCAGAGCGGATGGTTAGCTCCGAGAAGCCCAAGCACCCGAAGGCGGCGCCGCGGGCAATCGTGGCAGAGGACAAGTCCCCGCCCAGGGGCTGCCACGGGGGCGGGTCTGGTGCGCGGGCTGCGCCGGCGTCACGTACAACACCGTCGCTAGCGCCTACGCCAAGAATGACGAGACGTGGCGGGCGGAGGAGCTCGTGGTGGAGATGATGCGCGCCAGGCTGCGCACCAGTGAGCGCACGTGGGGCATCGATGGCTCCGAGAGATGCACCGCCCGAAGGATCCGTAGCCACGAAGAGCTCCCGGACGTGCTCAGATTCCCGGCCATGGCGCCGCCGTGAGAGAGATCGGGAGAGAAGGAGAAGAAACAGAGAGGAGTGGGGAGTGGCGATCTGGAAAGATACGGGGGTGTTTTCGTATATTTTCATCAACTGTGGGGCCCCCTGTCCGACGTGGCAACGGTCAACGGTGCCAGGTGGCTGGTCAGACAGGGTCAGGCACATTTTGGACCTGGATGTCACACTTACTGAACTTCGAGGACCTAGATGACGATTTTCATAGTATGAGGACCTACGTGACACCCCTCTAATAGTTTCAGGACCTAGAAGGCACTATACTCTTTACAAAGTGTACGGGGGAATTTTCAACAAGCTATAACAAGGACAAATCCTAACAAAACAGACAAGATACATCTCAAGTCCATCAAAATGGATTCAAAAGCATTACCGCGCTGAAAATTACACTATGGCACTAGCGACACAGATCTACCAAATCCAACGACTACAAAGAAGAGAAGTTGCTTAGGTAGGGCGCGGCGGCGGATCATACCTGCTTGTTGATCTCGACGCCGATGGCGCAGTTGGTGACATTCTAGACGCGTCCGGTGTGGCCGTGGTAGAACTTGTGCGGCATGCGCTAGGGTTTCAGGGTTAGGAGGCACCACCTATTTCTAAATGGATCTCGGGCGGTTGAATACTACTATCATATCGGGCCTATCGCTAGGCTTTTGTGAGGCTATCATTTGTTACCCTTCGGCCTGTTTTGGGCTGGTAAGAGAACTAATTGCGAACCCACTGTACTGATAGTTCGGGCTGTAAGCCAGCGATAATATTGCAGGCCGATTATTAGGCTTGGGAGCCAGACACGAGGTGGAAAAAAAAGCCATCCACAGAATACAAGACAAACAACATAAATTTCTTTCCACTTGGACGTGAGTTGCAAGCAAATTGCCCTTACACCCCGAGTCGAAATCGTACGCGAGGCGACTGATCATTGAGGGCGGTTTTTCTACTTATAGCATCCTGTTTATATACTATCTAATACTTTAAAATTGTGTTTATATCATTTTATTTTCATAATTTTAAGATTATTGTTTACTATTTTAGAGAGATAGAACATGGTATACTTTTGTGCATCATTCATTCATAATTTTTGTGCATGAATAAAACAAATCATATTTTGTTAATGAAGTGAAAAAGTTTAGTTCATAATTGTGGAAAAAATATCTTTTATTCTTGATCATTTTGTTCATGAATGTGAAAAAAATCATTGACACAATAATTTTTGCTTGAGCATAAACACTATGAGATGAACTAAATCACGCCAGATGTTACTAAGCATTACAATAATTTTGTTGTTTACGAATTAGATGGGTGCTCTCATGCCCAGTAGAGAGGAGATGGTGAATGAATAGAGGAGAGAGTGGATGAGTTAAGAAGGTGGTGGATGGGGGTCTTTTACAAAACGAAAAAGGGTTGTATAATGAAGAATGGATAAAAGTTGGGTGTTTTTTATAAAAAATTAGCACGAATCTAAAAGCAGCTTGTATGGTGCAAATAATACATGGATGCCCAACTATGAGTTGAATTACGTTTCTCATCTCACCAAACCAATAAAAAGGGGCCTAGCCCCCACGTCTTACTCACTGAGTCACAAACTGCTTCTCGAGAATGGGACCTCCACCAGACTACATGACAGTGACTGCCTGAATATGAAAGAAATCATATGCCTCTATGAGAAGGATGCCGAGGGGGTGATTAGACACATTGCTGGGTTACAGCCCCTCTATGCCACATTGAACAAACTGTTTAGGCATAGACTCACCCCCAAGGCTGGAGATTCTGCTAACATCCGCTCATACACCATCAATCTCCTCAAAGAGATGCAGTATAAGAGGAAGATTCACGTGATGGAGTTCATCTTCACTGAGATCTAGTTTGCTATTGTGGAGCAAAAGAGGTCTTTGCCTTATGCACCATACATCCAAAGGCTTGTGGATGGCATCTCTTGTGAAGAGTTCCTCAAAAAAGTGAAGCATGGCCTATATCTACCAAGACTTGAAGCTCCCAAGTCCAAGACTTCCAAGTCAAGATCTTCCACCTCTTTCCGTGCCACTCTAGCTCCTCTTTCTGGTGGTATGCTTCGTTACACCACAGATGCTCTCAAATCTATTTTCAATATATGTGAGAGTATCTCGGTGAGGCAATCCATGATCTGGAAGCCGCACAAGAAGAACGACATCTGGATTAAGAAGATCCAGTCTCACCTCAACATGCCGGACATTTGTCCAGAAGGATCTGAGTATGCACCCTTGGACGATGATGCATCCATCCAGGACTCGTTCTACTCCCAGCCGCTCTCATCGACACCGTCCACTTCACCGTCCTTGGCTCATGGGGACGACTAGTAGTTTCCTATTCTCCTTCTCTCTTTTTGGTGTTTTGGTGCCAAAGGGGGGAGAAGAGTTAGAAGTAGGCCTTCGGTTTTGGGTCACATGGGAAGACCTAGGGTGTAGGAGTTACAAGACTTGTCACATGGGTAGACCTAGGGTGTGGGAGTTACAAGACTTGCTATTCATTTGATTGTAAAGTGTCTCGTAAACTCTATTCTATTTGCTATGTGTGTGGAATATGTGTGAACTCCATTATGTGTTGTTGTTTAATCATATATTATCATATTTGTTTATCTTCATGTTTACACTCCAAATCCTCGGAGTCTTGGATACAGGAGGAGCTCTCGCAATTCTATATCTCTTAGATAGTGTGAAATTGTATTCAAAGTGCATTTAGTCCCACACATGAGGTCCAACCAACAACGGCAACCCCTAAAAAATGAAAAGAGGAACGATGGAACTCAGGGTGCTTTAGACTTCATCTTGTAGCTTTTAGTGATTTGATAAATCACATTGAGTATAGAAAAAAGCCATATTATAAAGAGGGGTGTCCTTAAAGGGTTGGAGTAGTGTCTTAGTGCTCAAAATGTTCAACCAAATCTTTGGCCCAAAAAGATCCCCAAGGTTTTCAAGCCTTCTATGCTCTGTCTAACATCCGGAGTGTCTGGATTATGGCCGGGATATTCCGGGTGCAGAGCAAGCTTCATGCTAGGGGTTGGCCCAGATACTCTAGGTGAGTCTCCGTGCGTGCAACCATTTCTTTAGGGGATCTCTCTACCATGGTCCCAGAGTGTCCGGATTTACTTTTGGATACTTCAGGTGGCCTGAACTCTTTGGGTGTCTCCCGGCTTGCAATCGTTTTTTTGGGGATATCTCTGTCTTGGTCCTCGAGTGTCCGGATATACCCTTGGATACCCCGGGTGGCCCAAATTGTCTAGGCCTACAAATCGTTTTGAAGATCTTTTTATCTCGGACTCGAAGTGTCCTGAATACTCCGGAGATCTGGACTATCTGAGCATAACTCCGAGCGTGGAGCCTGTTTTGAGGAGTCTTCTGTCTTGGACCCTGGAGTGTCCGGGATTTTCTCGTATACTCTAGGGCAATTCATCTAGAGCTTATGATCTGATTGTCTAGCCGTGCAAACAGAGTCCTTGGAGTAGATCTCGAATACTCCAGATGGATGTTCAGATAGTCTGGCCACATATTTTTACAGGCAATGACTAGTTTTTTGTGAGTGGGCTATTTAGAGCTCCACTCCCTCTTCCACTCTCAACTCCTTGTTAAATCATTTCCTATTCTCAAGAAAGCTCCTTCACCTTCGTCAAACCTAAAACCTTTGATTCTAGTGAGGAAGATATAAAGAGATTGAGTGTTGGGATTAGTTGAGCACTAAACATGGAGTTTATCTCTAAGTTCTTTATCACGCTTGTTATTCTTGGAGATTGGGATCTTCTATACAGCTAAGAGTGTTTGAGAGCTCCCAAGCAAGTTGTGGTGAGCCTCAAGAAGTTTGTGATGGTCGCGATCCGCCTTTGAAACAGAAGGATCACCAAGAAGAAGTCGAGGAGATGCAAAGTGCATCCTCGAGGGATAAAGGCTTGAGCAGAAGCCGGCTCTTGATTAAAGTGATCGAGCTCCCAAATAGAGACATATGATTTCTCCAAGAATCCAAACTCTAACAACAAATCACTCGTGTCTCCTTGGTTTTTTTCCCATCATTTACTTCTTGCAAGCATTACTTTTATTGTTATATTATTGTGCTTGTGTGACTAGTACCTAGTAGTGCCCATATAGCTATTGCATTGCACCACTTTTAAATTCCACATAATTATAAGTCAAACTTTAAATTGGATAAAATATGTTAGTCGCCTATTCACCCCTCCTTTCTAGACCGACATCTTGATCCTTTATTTAGTCATATGGTCCAAATGGGAGATTGTTGGAAACGTGGACCTATAGGTGTACACGTAAGCCGGCGATACGGGGACCAGGGTCCCCTAAACCGCTGGCAAAGGCCCAACTTGACACCACGTCGCCAAGGACGTAGGAGTTAAGAGGAGGTGCTTGGGGGCCCACCTCGAGTACTGTTCCACTCGGCTAATCGAGAGGTGCTCTGAGTCGTCCCTTAAGGGTGCTTCCCGAAGCACCCAAGGCGACTTGGTCCCCGCTCTGGACGAGCCAAGCAGAAGTGCTCGAGGGCTCGCCCCGAGCACCCGAGGCGACTTGGCCCCCGCTCGGGGCGCTGAGTGCCTCACCCGGATGATGGAGCGGTCTAGGGAGCGTGCTCGGAGGCCTCTGATCCCGGGAGCCCCGAGCATCCCTTGTGGGCCCCTCCTCAGTCCACGTGGCCAGATAGGTGCATTTAATGTATGTGTCAGGAGCACTTAATGCCCGTCTGACGAGCCTGTCTATTCCAGGTCCTTACGGACCAGAGGCGGTGTCCTGACCGGTTCCCGTCCCCCCAGGTGATAAGCCCTGTCAGCTATCAATCTTGGAGGGGATGGAGAGGTCTGACACCTTTTTGACTTTGAGAGCGCGCCGTCGCGCGCCCATACGCATGCCTTCTGCACCTGGTCCGTGGGGTCTGGGTAGTTGTAGCATGGCCCGTGTCAGGAGACGTCCCAGGAAGTTTTCACCTCCTGACACGGGCACATCATGATGATCCGGTTTCCAACCAAGGCGTGACAGGTGCTTTTCCGCTACAGCGAATCTTCAACCACCGGCGTGGCTTGCCCACGCCCTATTCGTCAGCAACTAGCATTCTTATAATGTATTTTACCTTTCGGCCACTGTGGTGATCTCCGGATATATAAGGGGAGAACCGCGGCCATGCAAAGGGACGGATCGATTGGGGCTCCTCCATTATACAGCATAACCCTAGACATCCGAACCCTAGAAAAAGAAGAACAGGAGCACCTGTGCTGCTAGTTCGTGGTAACCATCCAAATACTCATATATACACAAAAAGCAGGACGTAGGGTTTTACACCAAGAAGGTGGCCCGAACCTGGGTAAATCACTGTCTCTTTTCTAGCATCCTTATCACTCAAGATCAACGTAGTTTCTGTTCTTGCACCTCCCCGGCCGAATCCCAAAGGGGGTCCATCCGGACCACCGATACCGGCGTTTGTACGCCAACAACGTATTATGCTATCATATAAGTTGGCACATAAATTAAGTGTTCAACGTTCTTTCTTGTGGCACAAGGATCTAATCGTGATAAGTGTGGACTCTATATGTGTAGAGAACGGATACTAATTTCTATTATGTGATGAGTTAGAATAGAAAAGAGGCGTCTAAGATTTTTTTTATAAATACGGGGGTCAGACTCCCAAAGCAAGACACCACCAATCTACCTATATTCCATAATAGTTGGACATACGGTTTGCCTCTTTGGAAGACCAAACCCTAGCCGCCACTGACCTTCAATCTCTAGTCAGGGTGGGCATAAAAAACCAAAAAAACCGAACATCCCACCAAAACCAAATAAAAAAACAGAAATATGGGGTTAACTCAGTTTTCGGTGCGTAAATCGGTCAATAGATACGCAGCCATCTTCTCCCAGTCTCCCCTCCCACGACAAACTGCCGCCCTCCTTATCCTCTTGTGACACGCTGCCGCCCTCCTTTCCCTTCCCATGGCGCGTGGCTTCCCTGCTCTCCCTTCCCATGGCGCGCCGCAGCCCCGTTCTCCCTTCCCATGGCTTGTGGCCGCCTTCCTATCCCCTCCTATGGCACCGCTGCTCTCCTCTGTCCTCCCATGGTTCGCTGCCACCCTCTCTGCTCCTAGTGCCTGTTGCCGCCTTCCTCTTTCCCCACATGGCGCGCGTCCTCTTTCACCAACACTGCTTACCATGAACACCGTGGACGGACCGTGGAAGACAAAACAAGTTGTTGTGATGCCATCTCCATTTTCCATCTCATTCAATCATTTTGGTCTCACCAAATAACCAAAGCAGAATTTTAGGTTAATTGAATTTCCGGTTTCCATATATTTATAGGTTATTTTGGTTGTTAATTTTGAGAAACCGAAATAAATAAAAACCAAAAACCGAACCAAGAAAACCGAAAGAACCGTATGCACCCTGAGTCTCCCGTGCGCTTCCTTATCTTCCTTTATTGTAATTTATATTTATAGTAAATGTGCCCGTGCGTTGCACCGGCGAAGCACCTCCGCGCGGAGGCGGCCTCGGGCGGGAGGCGGTCCCGCGTCCCCATCGGGACATCTGCCATGGCGGCAGAGGAATCGGCCAGCCCGCACGTCGTGCTCTTCCCCTTCCTCGCGCGCGGCCACATCCCGGCCTTCCTCCGCCTTGCCGGCCTCCTCCACGAGCTCCGCCCGGGCCTCGCCGTCACCCTCGTCTCCACGCCGTGCCTCCTCGGCTCCCTCTCCCTTCCGGCCACCTCCCATCCCGTCCGCCTCCACGCGCTCCCCTTCGTGCCCGCGGACCACGGCCTTTCCCCCGGCGCCGAGTCCTCCACCCCGCGCGGCCACATCCCGGCCTTCCTCCGCCTCGCCGGCCTCCTCCACGAGCTCCGCCCGGGCCTCACCGTCACCCTCATCTCCACCCCGCGCCTCCTCGGCTCCCTCTCCCTTCCGGCCACCTCCTATCCCGTCTGCCTCCACGCGCTCCCCTTCGCGCCCGCGGACCACGGCCTTCCCCTCGGCGCTGAGTCCTCCACCCCGCGCGGCCACATCCCGGCCTTCCTCCGCCTCGCCGGCCTCCTCCACGAGCTACCAACAAAAATAACATGAAGACATTGTTATCTTCATTATTAATACCAAGGCATGGATGATAGATTCCAAATTATTAATTAGATGAGCTCTATGAAGAATATCTAACAATAAATCCAATCTATTAACACTATACTGAAGTTTAGATAGTAATCACAATAAATATATATGTATGTATATATATTACTGATAAATGGCGTATTGAAAGCTGGCAGTTACCAAGGTTCTATTTGAACAAAATATTTGATAAGTACAGCTTTTTAACCAACAAAATCCCCACGAATGCTCCATACCTCTCGTAGTTCCAGTGTGGCACTTTGACAAAGATAACCCCAGCAAGCATTTCTGACACGTTCTCCATGACTACCATAATCTTGACTTTCTGCAAACAACTACGAACAATAAAGGGGGAAAATAGGACCATAAATAAATAGTTTGACACGAGTTATGATTAATTCATTATGATAAATAGTTCTCATATATGTATATATAAGTCTCAAAGATAAGCCATATAACAGTAATGGATTAACCTGATATTGTAAAAAGTTCGATGTCCAAAGCTCAGAAATAATATAATCTGTGCATATTGTACATAAGCCCTGCAATAGACCATTTGTAAGTAAAAAATAATAGCAAAGAAGTCAGGCACAAAACAATACTCTTAAATGAAGTAAACCTGAAGGTCCAGAAATGATGCAGCTGCAAGTACACGAAACGCATTGTTATCGTTAAGCTTGGGGGGCTGCCCGTAAAGATATGCCAACGCAATTGCAATTGCCTCCGAATCGACATTAGCATCATCTATATGCAAGACCACTGTAGGTGCTCCAGCTTCTCTCCACGGACCATGCAGCATATTCCTGAAAGTCATTTTTTCACAAAACCTGCTTATCAGTTTCAGTTCTGTGCTACAGTATCAATCTGGGCAAATTTGACTATGCCACTCATAGGAAAATATTATACTATAGTGAAATGAAGAAGTTTGGCTGGAGAAGAAGGTTCCTTTCTGTGTTGAATGAATAACCAAATGCGTATACAGGAGATATAGGCACTGAAAGGTATTTGACATTGACAACATCAAACTTCCATATTGATTATAATATCAAATAAGTAATATGTCGCTCATGGAAAATACATTAGCAGAGTGGCATAGTTCCATTGAGCATTAAGTTCTAATGAACAGATCATATCCAACAAGGTAACATTTGGTTGAGTCAGATTACATAGGAGACGGAAGAGAACAGCTTAATCCCTGAATCTTGTTTGTACGATAACAGGGTTTAGAAAGCTGTTGCTATAGAGCGCGTATGTTGTTTCACCAAAAGTAAAATTACTCGACAGTTCTGGAGGAAGTACTTAATCAGAAACAAACGTCAGCTGAAACAAAACAGCAGCAACTGCATTAGCACAAAATTGCAATTTTCCTGGAATACAGCTAGAACATTAACTTATTGTCTGTATCGACATTGAATATGGCTATTCCTCTTCACTGAAGCCATTTATGCAGCTATTAGCAATCACAATATCAGGTGAGCCTTTTGTGATGTAAGATAAGATGTAACTACATTGTTAATTCATCCAACACCCGACTACTTGAGAGTAAAGGAAAACAAAATTTGTGTTCGTGTTCATAAGAAAACCTGAGCTGAAGCGCCCCCAAGTTCAATTATTCCAATGGTTTTGTGAGGATCCCCTCCAAGTGTGCCCAGAACATAGTTTGCCGCAACCCAAGCATAGATGCCTTCATCAGAACCTGTAAGAAAGATAACAGGTAAAGTAAGGATCCAAATTGAAAATATTTCAGGTAATGACACAGTAACCATTTATATCCACCTACTCCCAAATCTCAATAGCCTTTACAGTTACTGATTCACACTGCCCATATCATTTAGATCGGTGTTTCCCTTTTTCTATGATTGGGTCAGTTTGTTGATGTTGTCTTACTAAACTAAAATAAAAATCCGAGTACTCCCAAGGTGAAAAAGAACTCAAGTAATTATTAGCAACTCCCACTAAAAATCATCTTGGAACCCAATGAATCTTATAATTTAATAGAACACTCAGCAGTGAAGTTATTCACAGCTCAAGCTATAAAGGCAACAATTTTACCATACAAACTGCATATCCACTACAAATTTCAGCAATTCATTTCCCAATTCACCAGAGCTACATCCATCACGAAAATAAACAAACAACAATCGCTGCTTCTCTGAATCCCACCTCAAATCATATTTCCATACAACGTTTCCGATTCATCATCTTATTCAAACGATAATGCCTCATTTCAATCGGAACACCCATGAAACTAAAGTGAAATCGTTTGTCCAGTAGAAACTGGCAAGAAATTGAGAGTACCTGGGATCACCTTGGCGTTCCTCTGGACCTGGTTCCAGTTCCCCTGGCCGTGCGCCTCCACGTACGCCCTGAGGCGCTTGTCCTCGTCGGGCGTCCACGGCCCCTTCTTCAGGGGAGGCGCGCCGCCGCCACCGCCAGTTCCAGCTCGAACACCGCCTACCTCCTCCTCGCCATCGCTGTCGTTGCTGTCATCAGCACCAGTCTCATCGCCATCATCGTCGCTGTGCGACGGCGGCGGTGAGTTGATCTCCATCTTCGGCAGCTGCGGCAAGTCCAGCGGAGTCTCCTTCTCTTCCATCTACTAAGATCCTTCACCTCCCTATCAAATCAAGAGCAGAACGGAGCAAATGTTGTGGTGGGAGAGGGAGAGGGAGAGGCGGAGGGAGGTGGGGAAACCGCTCGTCGGGACAGGGGCTCGGCGGCGGGGGTCCGCGGCAGGCTAGTTGTGGTGGGAGGGAGGTGGGGAACCGTGGACCGGGCAGGGGGCAGGGCGGAGCGGGCGGCGCCGGGAGCAGGGGGCAGGGCGGAGCGGGCGGCGTCGGGGGCGAGCGGCACCGGGGGCAGGGAGCGAGCGGCGCCGGGGGCAGGGGGCAGGGCGGAGCGGGCGGCACCGGGGGCGAGCGGCACCGGGGGCAGGGGAGCGAGCGGCGCCGGGGGCAGGGGGAAGGGCGGAGCGGGTGGCGCCGGAGGCAGGGGCAGGGCGGAGCGGGCGGCGGCGGGGGCGAGCGGCACCGGGGGCAGGGGGCGAGCGGCGGCGGGGACAGGGGGCAGGGCGGAGCGGGCGTCACCGGGGGCGAGCGGGCGGAGCGGGCGCGGGGGGGGGGAGGTGTTGAAACGGGAGACGGACCGGTGGGAAGGGAAGACGGACGAAGAAAATGACGGACGAAGAAATCGACCGTCCTTTAATATTATAAGTAAATGTGCCCGTGCGTTGCACCGGCGAAGCACCTCCGCGTGGAGGCGGCCTCGGGCGGGAGGAGGTCCCGCGTCCCCATCGGGACATCCGCCATGGCGGCAGAGGAATCGGCCAGCCTGCACGTCGTGCTCTTCCCCTTCCTCGCGCGCGGCCACATCCCGGCCTCCCTCCGCCTCACCGGCCTCCTCCACGAGCTCCGCCCGGGCCTCGCCGTCACCCTCGTCTCCACGCCGTGCCTCCTCGGCTCCCTCTCCCTTCCGGCCACCTCCCATCCCGTCCGCCTCCACGCGCTCCCCTTCGCGCCCGCGGACCACGGCCTTCCCCCCGGCGCCGAGTCCTCCACCCCGCGCGGCCACATCCCGGCCTTCCTCCGCCTCGCCGGCCTCCTCCACGAGCTCCGCCCGGGCCTCACCGTCACCCTCGTCTCCACCCCGCGCCTCCTCGGCTCCCTCTCCCTTCCGGCCACCTCCCATCCCGTCTGCCTCCACGCGCTCCCCTTCGCGCCCGCGGACCACGGCCTTCCCCTCGGCGCTGAGTCCTCCACCCCGCGCGGCCACATCCCGGCCTTCCTCCGCCTCGCCGGCCTCCTCCACGAGCTACCAACAAAAATAACATGAAGACATTGTTATCTTCAAAACAGACAATAGCATGGTCCTTATATTGCTGGGTATAATATAGTGCTAAAAAGGTAAAGTCACATGTACCATAGTAAAAATGACTCTGAGGCAGGCTGAACTCGGCCCCAGCCCAAAGCCTGACCCAGCCAAGCCTTTGACCAGGTCTGCATATAACAGAATCATTCAAGCAATCTGGTAAGATCAAAATGTCGACCAAATAATAGTTTTCAAGAAATAGTAGAGTTGATGGCTAGAGTTCAAGAATTAAATGATTTTTTAATACGTCAAGTCATTCAACAAATTGGTATTGCAAGAAGAGGCATGATAGTGCTAATAACAGTTCTTGAAGGATAATAAATTCAAACAATGGCCAGATGGTAGGCAGAACTACCAGCAGCTGGTGTGAGCAAATTCTTGGAACCATGTCTTTGCGAACTTCCTTGAGAGTGACCTATCCTGAACAAGATAGTAACAAAATAGTAAAGAATATCAACTGAAATTTGGCACAGCATGACTGACAGCAAAATAGAAGTAATGAAGAAGTACAGTATCTAATAGTAGAAGTGTAGAACCTAATGCAGATAGGAGGATAACACAAGACTTTAGAAGTTAGTCACTCTGGAAAGGTTCGAAAATACTTTCTACGAACAATTTAGTCAATAGCTTTGAGAAGATCAGACATTGAGCACTGAACAGGCAACTGAAGCTGAAAATGCTAAGTGAAATTGTCAGATTGTTAGATCACAACAGATACTGTACATTGTCTAAGGCATGTCCAGAACTTTTCTAGCTATTAATACAACAAGACGCAATGCTCATTGTGTTCTTGAAGAAGAAAAGAAGATTGTTATATCACAGCATGGTCCTCGTGTGTGTGGAATTTGGACATTAAGAAAATATAAACCAGATAGTTTCTAGTAGAAAGACACTTAATTGATGCACAACAGAATTCACTGCGGAAAACACTACCTTAGGGAGCCACCTAATGGATGGTCCTGAATTATCTCGCACTTCAAACATTGCGAAATCACTTCCCTGAAGATTTTGTCAACCGGCATAATGTTAATGCAAAGAGGAGACAGACTGAAAGAGTGGCAGTTAAACTTACAAAAAAATAGTAACAATATGGTAAATAAACTTGGCATTGACTAAACTTATCACCGCTGAAGCTCACTATCATGTTATTGATGCAAAATATAAGGCCAAGAGCGGCTGACCGGCGGTGGGCCTTGGCCGGCGACGAATGGAGGCGGCGGACATGGCGAGGCAGGCGGCGGCGGCTTCAAGCGGGCGGCGCGCGCGTGGGGTGGAGCGGAGGAGGGCCGGCCGAGGCTGGTTGGCCGGTGGCGGCGGACGAGCTGAGGCGTTGCGCCGGGGAGCGACCGGCGGTGCGCGGCAGAGGGCGGGCAGGACCGGCGGGGCTAGCGGCGCGGGGGAAGGGCCCAGGGAGGCACGCGCGGCGGCGCAGGCGGACGGCAAGCTCGGAGAGGGCGTGGTCGGCAGCGGTGGCGAGGACGGGGTGGAAGGCGGAGGCGGCGACGCCGCGGGCCGGGGCGAGGGCGAGGCGGCGGAGGAGGAGCGGCGGGGCGGCGTGCAGAGGGGTCGGGAAGGCGGGCTGGGAGAGGGAGACGGAGTCGAGGTGGGGGAACAGGGCGGGGAGGCGGCGGAAGCGGTGGGCGAGGAAGCGCGGCGGCCGCGCCCTTGTTGCCGGACCGGGGGCGGCGGTGGCGGTGCTTGCGCTTGCGCGGGAAGGAGGACGGGGTGTGGAATTGTGCATGGATCCGGGTTGGACGAGGAACGGAACGGTGGGGAGGGAAGACGGACGAAGAAAATGACGGACGAAGAAATCGGACGAAGAAATCGACCGTCCTTTAATATTAGGGATAGATATATAGATGTTCTAGTTTTTACATATATGATCATGTGAGTAGATCAGATTTAGATCTAATAAAATCCAACAAGTGGTATAAGGAAAAAAAAATTATCCTCCCTCCCCGGCCCAACCCGCGCGTCTCCAGCTCCCGCGACACGTCTCCCTAAAAACTCCCCCAAAACCCACTCCGCCGCGATGAGACTCGCAGCCGCAGCGACATCAGCCACCGCCACCGCGCTCCGAGCCGCCTTCCTCTCTCCTCCCGCCGCCACCTCCCGCCTCCTCCCTCCCCGCCGTTTCCTCCTCCTCCCCCTGCGCCGCGTCTCCTCCTCCTCAGCCGCCCCGCCTTGCGGAGCCTCGTCCGACTCCCAGCCGCCGCCACCGCCTGCCTTCATGGACGCGCAGTTCGAGTCCTTCCGCGCGCAGCTCGACGGCTCCTCCGCCCTCCGCGACCGCATCCGCGCCGTCGTCTCCGAGGTCGAGTCCGCCTCCCGCGCCGCCACCGCTGCCCTTCTCCTCGTCCACCAGCCCATCCCCCTTTCAGGTTGCAGCCCCCTTCCTCCTCCCCCTCCTCCTCCTCATTTCTCCTAGGGTTTTGTTCATTTGCTTGCTCTTAGCCTCGTTGCTCAATGCGGAGCTGTCTCCTCTCCTCTCCTCTCCTCTCGTCTAGATGTGCTCGGCAAGGCGAAGACGCAGGTGGAGGTGATCAAGGGGCTCTACTCTCAGCTCGCGGAGATCCTCAAAGAGTGCCCCGGCCAGTACTACAGGTGATGAGATGGTTTAATTATGTGCCTTTTCCAGGTTGCTGAGGTTGGGATTTGCAGAAATTGCTCATGCGTCTGGGGGTTTGTTGCTTAGGTACCATGGGGACTGGAGGAGCGAGACGCAGGCGGTTGTCTCGATGCTGGCGTTCACACACTGGCTTGAGACCGGCGGCCTCGTTACGCACGCTGAGGCTCAGGAGAAGCTAGGATGTACGTGAGGGCTCTGCCAGTTGTTGCATTACTCGTGTTGTGGCATGTAATGTCAGTGTGCTTGGTTTTATGAAGCTAAATATGTTCTGTCCCTGGTCTTTGCAGTGAGCTCTGGGGAGTTTGGCCTGGACGTTGAAGACTACCTGACTGGTTTGTTTATATGCAGACTGTGTTTTATCCTCTCTGCTTTGTGAATTGGATGCTATTTATGGGATCTCAAGGTCATACTTGTTAAATATTTTGCTCAAGAACAGTTAAGGGGGCAATGTTAGTTTGATGCTCCTTAATTGAAATATATTGATAATCTGAGTACAGATAGATGCTATCAGCATTGACAAGAGAACTACTGCAGCTCTTTTTACAACAACTAAGTTACTTGAAGGTTTATCATGCTTATGTTTTCTGTAATGTTGTGTGCAAAGTACACTGCATACTCACATGAATACTTGTTTTTATCGCAGGGTTGTGCTTCATGTCCAACGATTTTGTAAGTTCCCCATCAACTATCCAACTTTAATTAATTTTGACTATCATACAAAGTATTGTTCTTGTTTATTTCTATTTTGCACCATTAATTTATCTTTTTCATCCTATCTTGTCATCATTTATGCGATTGGAAATAACATAAGTGTAATACGCCCAACAGATCAGTGTTACAAAAGAGTAACTGACAAAATCAACATGCCCCTTTTAAACAATAGTGCTTAAAATTTGGACAAGAATATCCAAGAACTAAAAACAAATGATGTAAAAATATATTTGTCAGTACCTTTTGTGGTATAAAAATAGCTTTGCACCGTCATCTAGAGTTAATTTATTTTGCTAAGCAAACTCGTAGAGTCTTGAATGGTGACATACTTACTGTTTCTGATCTAATTTGTTCTAGTTGCTGGAACTTGCTATCAAGCTCATATGTGAACTCTTTAACAGGAAGTGTTGCACTAAGTTCTCTAATCAAATAGCTGAATGATATCAGTTCTTATGCTGGCTGTAGCATTTACCTTATGTAAAATTGAACATCAGTTTAACAAGTTCATAGGATGTCTGGTTGCATGTCCCTGTAGGTTAAAAGGAGCAAATCAACAGAAATCGAGGATTTTAGTTGAATTAACTCAGACCCCTCTGAAGTCGTAAGCTTATATGTTAATTTTAATTGTGTTTGTAATATAATAAATTGCTTAATGAGGGGCACATTTGACTGAACCGTACCTCTCCAATAACTCAGCTTATGTATTGTCTTTGGCTTATAAATCCATAAGCCCTCTTGTGTTGCTGTTCCCTTCACTGGAGTTGAAGCTGAGCTGGACGGTAGTTTATAGCACTTTGTGACAAATAAATTAGGCCGTGTCAGGCATATCTGCAAAGTGCAAACTTTGCATAACACCACATGCATTTCTAACTCTTAGCTTTACTCTGAGTATGATTATTTCCTTGGATGGATGTTTAAGAAATAATTCTAATCAGCCCATGAGTTGTATTAACAGTGGCTTGCTGAGTTTTCTACAGCCTATATATGTAGTGAATAGAATTGTAATGCTCTACAGCCAATGAGTGGTATTAATGACTGGTTGAAATTTCTACATCCTTCATATGTAGTGGATAAAATTCTAATGCTCTACAGCCAATGAATTAAGGATTGCTTGCTGAATTTTCTACAGCCTAGATGTGTACTGAATAGAATTGTATATTGTAATGTTCTACAGCCAATGAGTGGTATTAATGGCTGCTTGCTGAAATTTCTACAGCCTAGATATGTAGTGAATCGGGTCACTGCTGGAGACTATGACTGTCCAAGGAAGGTCCTGAGCTTTTTGACTGATCTGCATGCTTCATTTAGGATGCTGAATCTGCGCAATGACTTCTTGCGTAAAAAATTTGACGGTGACTTACTCAGCTTATGGTTCACCTGACAAGTTTTTGTTTTTAACACCATCTGATTACTTTTGGTACCTTTTGTAGTATTATTTCACCTTATGGCTATACTTGTGTCATGCTTTTCCTTGTAATTTGTGTTAATTGAGTTATGTTCTTCTCTCCAAACTTTGGTTCGCAGGGATGAAGTATGATTTGAGAAGGGTAGAGGAGGTATATTATGATGTGAAGATCCGCGGTCTTGTACCTGGGGAGACAAAACAAGAGGTTACTCAGTCATAGAAGGTGAGCAGTGCCTTACGGTTTGGTTGGCAGTCGACAATTGTCATGTGTTCTCCTGACTACTGTTAAAGTTCATGTTGGAAGGATGATTCTTAAAAAAGGGTTCATGTTGGACGGATCTCTAATGTGGACTGCAGCATTGCTTTAAGGTGCTGATTTTTTTGGACCCATCTAAAAGTTGGCCTATGGAGTATATTCTCCATTGGAAACGGGATCACAACTAAGAACTATTCTGTGATCATGTCATGTGACTGATATTTTACATCGGTGTATCAACGTTTTGCGATTTCTACTTTGTACTTGCAGTTGACTTAGTGCATGTTTGGTTGGGCTGTGGTTGTTGACAAAGTTGTTGCTGGCTGGTTGTCTGGAAAAGTTGTTGTGGCTGTGGGAAAATGAATATATGGTTTTTGGTTTATCCAAATTATTTACAACATTTAAGAAAATGAGCACAGAAGTTTTAGCACATTGTAAAAAGCTTGTAGAAGGTAGTTTTTTCAAACAACTGAATTTGCATTACAAAGTCTACAGCTACTGTTGGTAAAAATTGATAAAAAGCTGGCCGTTTGGTTGGGCTGCAGTTTTTTTCAGTAAAAAGCTGTTGAAAAGCCCAACCAAATACCCATTTAACTCCTAAGTTTGATAATGTCATGTTTGCCTAGCTAGTCCTTAAGTAGAACGATGTCATGCTTTGCGAGTTGTTTATCGGTTTTTTAGGGGCTTTAGTTCAACATGTAAATATAAAAATTAAGGGTAAAATACACTTTTCACTAGATATTATTGCTGTTATTGCTGTTTAGGCCATATATGTTCAAAGTTGCACTTCACATCAGTGAGGTTCAGACAATATTGCAACTTGGATCTCATACGTTTAAAAGTTGCACTTTAGAACACTCGGCCCCACTGTCAATGACACATGGAGGTCACCTCACTCCTGTATCCATACCACGGATATATCACCACCTCATAGTTTGCACAAAGTTTGGGTCAAATTTTCACCTTACTACATTCATACAACAGATATATCACCTCCTCATACTTTGAACAAAGTGAGTCAATTTTCACAAAGCTTTGCGAAAAACGAGCGAACTATAAGGTTCGGTGTAAGGCTTTTTAAAAATTCACCACGAGTTCAGATTGAACACAGCCTTCACGACAACTTTAGACATCTCAGGTGTAATCCACAAAACGACCATTGTGAACATGGCTGAAACCCTAGCCTCCAATTACTCCAATTAAATTGCCGAATTACCCTAGCATCTCATATCTGGCATATTGGTCACACAAACATGAAGAAAACAAAGCTTAAATCAACCACATGGTGGGGAATAAAGAGAGGAGGAGGGAGAAGGGGAGGGGACGGGGGAGGCTGAGAGGGCAGGAGGAGGAGAGAGGAGTGTTAGCCTGTGGCCAAACCTACCTGCGTCCTCAGTGAGGGGCGGTGTCGGAGAAACGCTTGGATCGATGAAAGGATCTCAGGAGCCGACTAGAAGGGGGGGGTGAATAGGAGGCTAGCTAGAAGATTAAAAACTTCTTCACTTTAGATGCAAATGTTCTCAGACAGATAAGAGGAACTAACAGATGTGTGACAGGTATACTATACAGGTAAGAAGATACACAGATAATATAACATAGTTGTCACACATGTGATCTACACAGGTGCACTATCTAAGATAAACAGGCATGTGTGAATAGAATGTGACACAGATAGCTAACACCGGTATAGAATAAAGATCACAACTAGATTAGATATATATATCAGAGAATTACACAAGCATGCAAGGAAGTAAGCAAGTAAGTGCAGAATGTAAACACATGAAGAGACAAGAGATTTTTCACCGAAGTTTTCACTCTTTTCAAAGAGGTACATCTCCGTTGGAGAAGCTACTCCTAAGAGATAGCCAGCACTGAAACGTGCTTGTTCTCTGAGTACCTGAATCTTCAGGTCTCTTCCTTTTGCTTGTGGAAGCCCTTTTGCTTGGCAGCGGGTAGACTTCAAATCACCCTCACAAACGTCTGGGCCAACCCACCACAAGTTTGGGTGATCACCAGCGACTTCTACACCTGTCTAGGAGTAGACACTCCAAGAGTAATAGAATCTGCAGCAACAACACTTGGAGGAACCAATGCTCTTTGCTCAAAGCTCTAACTCTCTTGAACTAACATTTGGAAAGTTTGGTTTCTGTTCAGGAGATGAGAGGCTTGCAACGGTTGAAAATGATTGGCAAAGGTTGAGGTCCAAGATCTCCCCTGGTCCTCTATATATAGGGTCCGCAGGCACCTGACCGTTACACTCATGCCACGTAGGATTAAGTGAGTCACCTGTGACAGGCACCGGTGACACAGCTAACCACAACGCACAACGGTAACAAGGCTTCAGGCAGACCGACACCTGTGTCAGCCAGGCTTCAGGCAGACCGACACCTGTGTCACCGGTGGCTGACACAGGTGAAACCCTAACTGACGTAGACTCCCTACTCAACCTGGTCTTGGCACATTACATGCCCTCAGCACACACAACAAACTCTGATGCATAACAAGAGAGAACCTCCAACAATTTTCTGACGCAGCAGACAAATCATTGCAGTGCAGTTCCCTTAACATTTTCAAGCTCTCCCCTGGCACAGAGGTGTACCTGAGTCATAGAGCGGTTGTTCACCTGTGACACAGCTATACCACACAGGTAACTATGGCTCTAGGGATTAGGACACTAGCACAGCAGTGTACTACTACAACCCAGTTTCACACTTGTGCAAAACTGTTGTTACAGGGCCACTGACCTCAAGGCATCAGTGTCACTGTCTAACACTCTGAGAATTGAGCATAAGAACTTCTAAAAGTGATTGCAACTTCATCCCTCTTGGTAGTACAGGTGTTTCCTAAAGACTCAAGAAAACTAGCAAATCTAGACTTCAGCTTCGACCAACTGTAGTCTAGCCTCTTGACGCATCAAGTAACTATCACGTTGCTTGCTACTCTTAGCATAGCACCGGCTTCTTCACAACTGTGGCACAGCTGCCTAGCACAGCTATCTCCTTGTCTTGGAAAAATACTTTCATACTTTTAGTGGTCATCCTTTCATAGATGAAACATCTTCCTGGAACCTAATCTTCCTGCTTACACTCAATGTAAATATTAGATCCCAGTTTGGGTTGCCATTAGCCATCAAAACCATTTAGGGGCCTAGATGCTCTTTCAATCTCTCCCTTTTTGGTGGTTAGTGGCAACCCATTCAACATTATCAATTAAAGATATGAATAAGTAGGACACATGCAAGTTGTTAGAATATACTCCCCCTGAAGCTGTGCATAAAAGATTTACTTATGGAATGCAAATGCACATATTTGAATTGTAAACATGAGTAGTATTTTCTCACAACTTGCACTTCATCAGTTCAGAAAGTTAAATGAATCATAAGTAATAAACTGAACTGAGCTGATAATGATGCTGTTTTAAATTTTCTTTTAAAGCATGTTCAGATCACAAAGAAGGATTAGCATGATCAGAGCATTCATTAACATCATTCATTAACATGAGTTATGATAAGAGCAAATATTTATACATGAAGTAGAAAATGATCATGACAGAATAACATAGCTCAGAACATAAATTAAACTGCATCAATACAGAAAAGAAAAGACTTAATGTGATCAAGACATAAGAAATTGAAATAGAAAAAACAAGTCTTGATACACAACACTACTCTGCTCCCCTAAAGCCACTCACTCCCCCTACAGCTAAGCTTTTCTTTCCCTTACTGTTAGGCTTTTCTCCCCCTTTGACACTAAAACACCAGAAAGGGGTAAGGGAAGAAGAAACCTCATGTCGGCTTGGACTTCAAGAGTTGAAGAACCTCTGTGAGCTGCTGCTGCAAGGAGTCTACTTTGATATGCAGACCTTTCACTTCTCTGCGTAGAGCAGCAAACTGAACAGGCATGACTTTGTTCTGATAGGCTCTGGCAGCGTCTTGAGTCATCATGGAGAAGGAGAGGGTGCCATCTTCTGCTACCTGTGTCACAGATACAAGCTCGGTGGGGTCAGTTGCGAGTACATCAGCTGTGATATCGGTGGGCACTTGGCGGTGGGAGCCATGGTCTTGAGGAGGTGGCGCCTGAGTTGCTATGGGAGCAGCTGTGTCACTGGAGACTGGCACAGCTGTGTCTGAAAGATCTCCAAAAAGAGCAGGCACAACAATTTCATCGGAATGATCATCAGCTTGAGGTCTAAGCTGAGTCTTGGATGTCTTGACAGAGATATCGAACTCTGACTCAGGTAGACCTGTCCCCTGAAGGATCATATGCATGATATACGAGCCATACCTCAACCTTGCTTTCTTATCTTTCTGCACTGCATCAATCTCATGAAAGATAAATCTGGCAATGTCAAAGTGTTGATTCTTTGCAATGTGTACCAGCACTTGGCAGACAAGTGAATATACAGCATCTATGTTTCCTCCTTTAGGCTGAATGGTGACATTGAGGATCTTCACAAGATGCTTGTAGTGATTGTGATGCTCTTGAAGTAGACATGATCAGCTGGAGCATTTGCTGGGAAGGAGAAGTTCCTTGGGTAGAATTTTCTTCTGATCTCATTTGGAACTGACTTCAACTTGAAAAGGTTTAGCATATTTGGCTCCACTGGTGCTCTAAACAAGCTGTTAATTCTGGAGCTGTAATGGATAGAAGCTGGCCTCTAGTCTTCCAGATCATTATGTTCTGATTTTCTTGTTCTACCCACACAGTGGCATAGAACTCCTTGATCACTTCTGGATCATAGCCTTATTGAAGATTGTATATGAACTCAAGGCCTGCTGCTTGTATCAAGGATGGAAGAGCACGCAACCTAGAGTCTGTGAGAGCATCCCAATCAATAGCTTTGCAATCTACAAACTCTTTAGTTGACAAGATCTCATGATAGACCCCATTCTGATTGTTATTGTGAAACCTAGGGTCAGAGCAAACTGGCTCAATGTATTCCTTGTCAACTGTGAAGAATGGACAGGTTGATCTCATCTTAATGTAAACACTGGAGTTTAGAGATGCAACCTTGCTCTTGGACTTCTTGGGGTCACTCTTTGTAGCTTCTTCAAGGGAGCTCTGGACAGGAACTCCATCTGTCCTTGTTCAGTCCTGAAAGTAGAGGAGAACACATAGCTATACTTGGATTCTAAATCCTCCTCATCATCAGAATTTCTTGGAGAACTGTTCTCTTGTTCTGCCTCTTGTTCTGATTCTGAGCGGGAAGAAGTGTCTTCAACTACATACTCTTTGTCAGAATCTAATTGAGGCTCCCTAGCTCTTGGAGGGGTCACTGAGACACCCCTGCTATCATCAGATAAGCTCAAAGCTTTCTTCTTCTTTTGTTGAATCACTTGCCTGTGCCACATGTGGGGACTTTGGGAATTGAGCAGCAGGTGAAGTGACTTCTGTGTCAACTGGCTGTGACACTGGTGACAAGGGCAGCTGTGGTGCTTGCACTGGGGTATCTGCTGCCTGTGACATAGCTGGTTGAGACAGCTGTGGACTTGCAATCTGAGCAGATCCTGAAGGCTTATCTGTCCCAGCCTTTGGTGATGATGTGGGCACTTGAACCTCTTCTACATCCTGTTTCTCTGAGACAATGAATGTTGAAGGAGATATTGGCTTGTGCACATCCAGAGATAAGAGAGTGTCCGTACTGACTGAGCTGGAACTCTTTCTCCCTCTTCTCTGATAAGTTTGCATACTTGCTTGAGCTGGATCAGCCACCTGTGACACAGGTGGTGACATCTCCTTCTTCAAATCCTTTAGAGCCTCCTGTTGTTGAACTAGCTGATCTTTCAAAGATGGTTTAGAGCTCTGTGAGGTCTCAGAGATGATTGTGACCTGTACATCTGACTGCTTCTTGGCTTGAGGCTCATCATCAATTACTACAGTTTCAGACCTCTTCCGTTTGAAACTTGGTACGGGCATGGTTGCAGCTTCTTTTCTGAGGTCAGGTGAGAGCAATTTTTGCTTGAGTTTGATCTCCTCTAGCAAAGCTTTCCTAGTAGGTCCTTTTGGAGTGTTCTTCATTCTGGTAAATAACTCAGCGATCTGTTGAAGAAGGTTATGATCCCTGACATCTGAAGATAGAACCGCAATGGGTTTTGATGCTGAAGCTGATTGAGAGCTGGATGAGAACACCGTCTGCTTCTCAAGGATTTGTTGTCTCAAATCATCCTTGGTAGACTCTAAGGTGGCTGCCTGCATTTGAAAGTGCAAATCTGCTATTTCACTCAGGAGAACCTTATCTGCAGCTGTAGGCTTTGGGATAGCAACTGAGATTGGCCTGGCCTGCACTGAGAGTTGAAGATTCTTGGCAGTGTACAACTCAAGAAGTTGCTTCTTCACCTTCTTATCTGTTGTTGCACAAATCTGATCTGCGATTTTGTCCATCTCCTCTAATATGAACTTGTCATTTGTAATGACTGCTTCTTGACTAGATGGATCAGCTTGCTCAGCCTAGGTCTCTTTGATGGTTAGTGTGCCCCTTGGCAGCACTACTTCTACAATTGATGTCTTCTTAACTTTCCTAATTGCTTGCTTGACCTTCTTAGCAGCTTCTTTACCTGAAGATGTGTGCTGGACATCTACTATTGAACTAGACTGTCCAGCTTTGGATGCTACAGCAGCAACTTTCTTTTCTGTAGCTTTCTTTTGCCTGTAGGCTTTTTGCTGTGCTCTTCTTCTCTGAAGAGCTTCTTCTTTCTGTCTCAATCTTTTCCTTTCTTGAAATGATGATCTCTTTGCTTGATTCTTCCGAATCAGACCACTTGAGACCACTGTCTTCTCTATCTGAACCTGAAGACATCTGAAGAAACAAGATAGATAAGGAAGAGTAAAGGAAAGGGTGTTCCTAAATGCAGAAGATAGTAGCTGTGTGGGCCACCTGTGTGAGGTCAAGGTGAGACAGGTGAGGACTTGGAACCAAATTAAAGTCTCTGCCCTTGGAATAGGCGTGCCTGTGTGACAAGTGAGACCCTAGCGGTGACACAGCTACGTGCAGAGGCGGACGGCAGATTGTTTTAACAAAGTTTTGCTGCTAGGTTTCGAGCTAGATGAATCTAGGAATCTAAACAAAGGCTAAACCAACCCTAAGTAAGGACAATGCACTATTGAAATAAGCTCACGAGCGATTACATCGATAAGAAACTAGGTTGAACGCAAAGAAGAGTTGGTGGAAGCTTACTTTAATCGAAAACTCGATAAAGTGCGGATGAATCGGTGCTGAAGTGCCTTGGAAAGCTTCTCTGACGGGTTGGAAAACTTTCGAGGGACAGAAGATACGATCTCGACGAAAACATGCGAATTTAGCACTCAGCGAAAGTTTGGGGTTTTTGTGTTCGAACAGGGTTTTAGGGAAAATGTGACGTTGCTTTATATAGGCCGAAGACACAGGTGAGTGAAAATAGTCCTTATGACCTACGAAGTTCAAAAGAATTCACCTAAGCCACATGTGGATGACTCAGGTGACATGTTTTTCATCTGGAACACCAAGATAAAATGAATTTGATAAGAGAGAAAGCACTGGAGCACTATCAGAGGGTCCTTATGAAATCTCCTCAATGTCAGTTTGCCAAAAATTCAAACAAGCAAAGCTAAAACTGACAAGAGTTGATTTAGAAAACCCAGCTAAGACCACGCACACAAAAGATGTGCACAAACAGTTCAGCGAAAACTCTTAACACTAAGCATACCTGTAACACAGGTGGGTAACACAGATGAAAAACATCAAAGAAAAACTTAAAAACAAACACATGAACTAGATACCAAGCAAACTTTTTATAGCAAGTTTGAGACATTAATGATATTCAATTCACTTATCAAAGTATAGAACTTAGTCCCATCTAAAGGCTTGGTGAAGATATCGGCAAATTGTCTGTCTGTCCTCACATGACACAGCTGGATGTCTCCTTTCTCCACATGGCCTCTAAGGAAGTGGTGCCTCACTTTTATGTGTTTGGATCTTTGGTGGTGTATTGGGTTGTTGGCTAACTTAATTACACTTTCATTATCACAGAAGAGGGGTACTTGATTAAAAGATATGCTTAAATCTTTCAAGGTCTGCCTCATCTATAATAACTGAGCACAACAACTACCAGCAGCTATATACTCAGCCTCTGCAGTGGAAAGGGCTACTGAGTTTTGTTTCTTAGATGACCAGGACACCAAGGAGTGCCCTAGGAATTGACAAGTACCTGAGCAGATTCTTATTGGTGATCTCTACAAACTCCTCTCTGCCTCCAGTCATATGTTGTGTACATCCACTGTCCACAATCCAATCAGTTCCACTGGAGACGGTGTCCTGCAAGTTTAGTTACGAAACTTACGGATCCAAACTAGTTTGGTTTCCCTTAGTAACTTTATCATAAGCAGAGATAACAATAATATGATTAGCAAGTTTGTTTCTAGAGTTCATAGCCTTAGCTATGGATGATATCACATGGATTCTCTTTGGCTGACTAACACCTGCAACCTTAGGCAAAGGGGTTAGTGAACTGTGTAAGCTACCTGTGACACTTGTAATCCCACAGCTATGTGAGGTACCAGTGACACAGGCAACAATAGTCTTAGGTACCCAGATGGCAGGTGACCATTTTCTCAGTTGCTTGAGACCAACATATTTGGCCACTGTCTTGCCTCTCCTATCTTTTTGCAGAACATAAGATGGGTTAGATGGAATGTTCACAACATTCCTATTTTTCTGCTTATGACCAACAAAGTTGTTGTCATTTGTACCTGCCTGTCTCACAAAGTTAGCTGCAAGATTTTTCTTAGACAATGGGTTAGTCACAGCAGGCAGTTTATCTTTATTCAAGACAGGAATGTAATCAAGGCCTTTCAGGCCATTGTTTCTTCTGAACATTTCAGTTCTTATCTTCTGATAATTTTGCATACCAATGTTGGCAGTGCATAGGCCTTTTCTCATAAGCCTTTTCAACTCTTTAAGCTCCTCCTTGAACTTGTTGTGCTCAGCTGCATCCACAGAGTTAGTTGCAATAGAGGTTGAAGCCTCATTAGAGTTATCAGTCACAATACCTATGGAAGTTAAAACATTTATGCGAGTAGCACAATTCAAACATGTTTCAAAAGTAGCAGGAGCAGATAAATGTGTAATATCAGAAGTAACAGAAGAGTTATGAGCGTTAGTATCATCAATATACTTGGCATGCTTTGCCTTCAGCTCCTCATGCTCCTTGAGAAGAAGCTCATGAGCTAGCTTAAGCTTGTCATGAGCAATCTCCAGATTCTCCTGATCTAGCTTGATGTTCTCCCTGTCATCCATGAGCTCATCACAGGTCTCCTTGAGCTCTCTAAGCTTATCCCTTAGGGATATGTTCTCCTTCATCTCCTTCTCGTAGGCCTTATCTGTTCTTTCCAAAATACCCATTAGTTCAGCATAATCAGGAAAGTCATCTTCAGTAAGTACCTTTGATCCTTTTGCCAGAAGGCACATAGGAGCAGAGATGGATGACGACTGATCAGATTTGGCGTTGATTTTGGAGCTATGTCACTTGGCTGTGTCACAGCTGGACACATCAGTCATGCTGATGGCAATCCCAGCAACTTCACCTTCATCTCCAGATTCTTCCTCTGATCCTGAATCATCAGACACCCAAGCTTGTCCAACATATGCTCTTGCAGTAGCTTTGTTCTTGGCATAGATTGGATGCTTGTTGTTGAATGTCTTCTTCTTACCATGGAAGTCTTTCTTCTTTTTGTGCTTATTGTTGTCCTTCTTCTTGGTTGGACAGTCAGCAGCAAAGTGACATTCTCCACACTCAAAGCACTTCTTGTCCTTGAACAGCTTCTTTCCCTTGAACTTGTCACTTGAATCGAATTGCTTCTTCTTTCTGTAGAACTTTCTAAAGTTCCTTGTAAGGAGGTTCAATTCATTTTCTTCTCCACTGGTGATCTCCTCATCAAAATTTTCATTACTGTCACTCTCTGGTTGTGAAGCTGAGGCAGTGGTCTTCAAGGCAATGTTCTACTTGAGTGAGGAGGATGAGCTGTGCTTGCTCTCCTGCTTGATCTCCATCTCATGTGTTAGTATTCTCCCTAACACTTCAGTGAGTTTCATCTGATCAAAACCATCCTTCTCCTTCAACATCAGCACAAGAGTTCTGTAGGGCTTTGGCAACACAGACATAAACTTTTGATGACATCCTCATCATTTACTCTGTTTGATCCAAGAGCCCTCAGCTGATTGGTGATGATGGTGAGTCTTGAGAATAAGGTGTTTATGTCTTTACCATGTTCATACTCAAAACTCTCAAGCTTCGATTCTAGCAAGCTTCTCTTAGACTTCTTCAGAGTGTTGCTGCCCTCATAGATTTGCTCCAAGGTGTCCCAGATTTCCTTGGAAGAGTTTATGGTGCTGACCCAGTTGAAATCATATTCTTGGAGACCCATGAATATAGCTGTGGCAGCCCTTGCATTGTTCTGGATGTTTCTCTTGTCATTGATGCTTGGCATTATGGTGTCCTCCACCCTATAACATGTATTGACAACTTCTCAAACATCTAGATCAATGGCGATAAGATGCATTTATATCTTTCTTTTCTAGAAGGCATAGTTAGATCCATCAAAAACAGTAGTTTTACCCTCATAGCCCGACATCATTTAACTCTGGCTGTTAAGCCAATTCAAAGAGCAACCTGCTCTGATACCAATTGAAAGGATCTTAGGAGCCGACTAGAGGGGGGTGAATAGGAGGCTAGCTAGAAGATTAAAACTTCTTCACTTTAGATGCAAATGTTCTCAAACAGATAAGAGGAACTAGCAACTGTGTGTCAGGTATACTACATAGGTAAGATACACAGATAATATAACACAGCTGTCACACAGGTGATCTACACAGGTGCACTATCTAAGATAAAAAGGCATGTGTGAAGAGACTGTATATATATATCAGAGAATTACACAAGCATGCAAGGAAGTAAGTAAGTAAGTGTGGAATATAAACACACGGAAAGACAAGAGATTTTTCAACGAAGTTCCCACTCTTTTCAGAAAGGTACGTCTCCGTTGGAGAAGCTACTCCTAAGAGATAACCAGCACTGAAACATGCTTGTTCTCTGAGTACCTAAATCTTCAGGTCTCTTCCTTTTGCTTGTGGAAGTCTTTTTACTTGGCAGCGGGTAGACTTCAGATCACCCTCACAAACGTCTGGGCCAACCCACACAAGTTTGGGTGATCACCAGCGATTGCTACACCTGTCTAGGAGTAGACACTCCAAGAGTAATAGAATCTGCAGCAATAACACTTGGAGGAACCAATGCTCTTTGCTCAAAGCTCTAACTCTCTTGAACTAACACTTGGGAAGTTTAGTTTCTGTTCAGAGATGAGAGGCTCACAACGGTGAAAAATGGCTGGCAAAGGTTGAGGTCCAAGACCTCCCCTAGTCCCCTATATATAGGGTCCGCAGGCACCTGACCGTTACACTCATGCCACGTAGGATTAAGTGAGTCACCTGTGCGGTGACACAGCTAACCACAACACACAACTGTAATAAGGCTTCAGGCAGACCGACACCTGTGTCACCGGTGGCTGATACAGGTGAAATTCTAACTGACTACTCAGCCCGGTCTTGGCATATTACATGCCCTCAGCGCACACAACAAACTTTGATGCATAACAGGAGAGAACCTCCAACACTTTTCTGATCTAGTAGACAAACCATTGCAGTGTAGTTCCCTTAGTATTTTTATGCTCTCCCTTGGTACAGAGGTGTACCTGAGTCATAGAGCGGTTGTTCACCTGTGACACAGCTGTACCACACAGGTAACTATGGCTCTAGGGATTAGGACACTAGCACAGCAGTGTACTACTACAACCCAGTTTTACATTTGTGCAAAACTGTTGTTACAGGGCCACTGACCTCAAGGCATCAGTGTCACTGTCCAACACTCTGAGCATTGCGCATAAAAATTTCCAAAAGTGATTGCAACTTCATCCCTCTTGGTAGTACAGGTGTTTCCTAAAGACTTAAGAAAACTAGCAAATCTAGACTTCAGCTTCGACCAACTGTAGTCAAGCCTCTTGACGCATCAAGTAACTATCACGTTGCTTGCTACTCCTAGCACAGCACCGGCTTCTTCACAACTGTGGCACAGCTATCTCCTTGTCTTGGAAAAACACTTTCATACTTTTAGTGGTCATCCTTTCATAGATGAAACATCTTCCTGAAACCTAATTTTCCTGCTTACACTCAATGTAAATATTAGATCTCAGTTTGGGTTGCCATTAGCCATCAAAACCATTTAGGGGCCTAAATGCTATTTCAATCAAGCTCCTTCCGACGATGTTGGCTGAGATCTAGGAGTTATATGAGAGGGAGAGAGATGAGAGGTGGTGTCAGATGAGATAAGAGGTGAGAGTGCTGGGGCTGGGAGTGGAGTACGGAGGCGGGGGCGAGATCGAGTAACCCTAACCCTTGCCCTTTTGGATGCACAGGTGTAAGCTTCGCTAAATCAACCAGCCCTGGTTGAGTGCAAACGACCGAAACCCGCGTTTCCGCTCAGCCTAGCTAGGGAGCCCATTTTGCACGAGCTGAGCCAGGTCCAATAGTTACACATGTTACCAAAAGGGATGAATTTTGCATGGTAGGTGCGGTGCTGGTTCAACTTAGGGAACCAAACACACCCAAATAGTTTGCTCTCCTATTCTATCTTCTACGTCATCATACTTTCCCTCTTATCTTTCTCCCATTTCTCACAATTGTCTCTACAATTTTCTATACCATAGCTTGATTCATCGCTAAAAGACTCTTGGAGGTGGATGTGGCGGTCAACACCTTCAGATTCTCCAAAGATAGCATTGCATGTTGCTCACTTGCAATGCAGGCTCTGTTGCAGTAGCTGCTATACATTGTTCTTCTTATCGCTCTTGTCGTCGTCAAGCTCCCCTCAGTGCCCACAAGCGTGAGCTGCATGAGCAAGACGTGGTCTCAGCGGTGTGCTATGGTAGATGGTCACAGAGTTGGGAGAGGACGACGAATGTATTGGCAAATGCTGGAGGCTCCACTAGCCTCGCTTAACACGGACGCGTGCTGTCCCACTTAGTGCGCTCTCGGTGTGTATACTCTAAAGAAAAATGACACTTTGTTAATCTTATGGATTAAGCCAGGAAGGGTCAAAGGCAATAACCTCGCTTCCACCACTAAGATCCATTAAAAGGTTACTAGATGATATTGGCGTGCCTCTTGACCCCACCCTTAGTTGTACATTGTGGGAAGGGTGAAACTAAAGAAGGTAGTAAGTTTGAAGGTATCATTGAAATAATTATTCCTCAACATTTTGCGAGCACGACCAAGCCACAATGGACCTAGTTGGTTATGTTTAACTTTTTTTTGAAGATCTGTTGATTTATGTGTATGTTAGATGCACTACGAAATTTCTATAGTATCAAAATTCACAGAATCATCCTCTATCTTCCTTCTAGCGTGTGGTTAGAGAACGTGCTCGCTTGAAATGTGTATTGTGTGTATTTGTAGTGATGTTCATAACTAAAAAATAATCTTACATTACATCTATTTTCATTGTTAATGTGGCGTACCCGGTTTTAAGGCCGGATAAACCCTTGTGTTTACTGTACCGGTCCCATGATCAGCAACCGGTACACACAAGTTAACCTGTATATCAAGGTCATACACGCACTTGTTAGAATATGATATATATAGCCGATCTTCGAGATCGAAAATTATACCTTTAGCCCAACGGCTAAAAATCTTGCAGCGAAAATCAAACGGTGGTATAGCCCATCAATATGCCGTTCCCCATCAATATGCCGTTCTCGATAGGCAACTGACTGGGGGTTTCACCCTAGCTTTCGCGGATACCGTCGTTGTTTTCGAGCTGTCGTCCCTTCTGTCTGGCCAAATCAACAAGCCAGGTGAGTACATTGAATGTACTCACAAGCTCTCCGCTGGAGAGTTTAACACAGATATATGCATGCACGGGTATATCAAGAATCGGGCTCTAACTTATGTCTCATGTTGTGCGAGAAAGTAAGTTTGCATTTGGAATATTTAAATAGATATAAAAGCAGAGTTTATAAACGGCCTCGGCTATACCGAGACACGGTAGCTGTTCACTTCCTTCTGTTCACCTCCCGCTACAAGGGGGAATTTTTACCTGCAACTTCCGCTACAACGGAAGGTTTCGTAATCACCCGCTACAACGGGGAGTCTCTGCTCACCCGCTACGACGGGGAAACTTTCATGTCACCCTGCGAACACGGTGGATCGCGTCCTTAAACCCATAACCCATTTTGGTTTTGTAAACCAATCTACTATAGTTGGCCCCAACCAAGTTCGTCCATGACCGTGGACACGGCTATTCGAATAGTTTTGACCCTTTGCAGAGGTGGTACGGCTTCACCCACATGATGTAGGTCACCCTGGGTATACTTCACGACGCATACTACCAGAGCTAGTACAACGAAACTCTTCACTGGAGTAAACCTAGCCATGAACCTGCCAAAAGGACATGTCCCAAACCTAGCTTGAGTCAGTATCATTGCTACAAGGAGGTTGGTGTTTCAACTTTGTGGCGAACACGACATCGCTCCAACGGAAACTGTTCTCTATAGAGGCTACAACCTCATCTGCACACTGCACACTGCCTACGGGTTCATGCTAGTCTCAGACCAGGTACTAGGTCAAGTCCTTCCCATAAAGGACATGTGGACGTACGGTAAGACTTGGCCAAACGGCACTTAAGTTCGGTCCTTATGTGATCCGAGAGGGACTTCACACCACACCCGTAAACGGGCAGCGAGAACCACCCCGGGCATTACCTGGCTTTCAACAAGCTTCCTGCTTTCCCCCTTCATTTTTGACCCGGATCAAAATCTTCTCCATTTTGTTTTGGTTTTAACAAAACCTTTTTGCGGTAAAATATCCCAACCCATGGATATACTACCTTCATACACCTTCGGACACGACGGTCCAATTCCAAACTTTTACCTCATGAGATATGGGAGTATTCCCTTTCTTTTTGAAAACCTAGTTTTGCTACTGCAGGGCTAAGCATACATACATACTCTACCCTAGGTTTCCGGTAACTTTTTCGGAATACGTAGTCCTTAGGGTGACAAGGAGTTCAGGGTCAGACTAGGGTTTTCTAAGCATCGGTTGTAACTTCACTACATAAAATACAAGTCGTAGAACATAGCATGCATGTTTCGTAAACTTGGGATTCAACATGATCAAGGGTGGAGAGCTTGCCTGGCAATATTGGCTGGATCTCGGCCTCAGGCTTGAGATATTGAGTGTCTGGAATCCTCTGCGCGATATCTCGTACGTCGAATCTACACATCGAAAAGTATCGAATAAACAACGGTGCGAGGAAAAATCCAATAAGACCCGAATACAGTAAGAGAGAGGTACAACTCACACCAACTAGATCAGCGAAACCACATCCTCACAGTTCGTTAAGGTAGCTACGGATGTAGAGGTTTTAGAAATTGAGGGAGATATATATATATATATATGTTAGGTTACTATGGCAAGATTCGCCAACTTCAGAGTTTAGGGTGGGTTTTCTTCATGTTAAGATGAATGAAACCGGGGTGTATGCCCAAGATGATGAAGCCTTGATTGTAGGTATTGCCGAACACAACAATTACGAAACCCTAAGCGTATTAGGGTTTTTTCCCTACCCGCTATTGCATTTAGATGCAAGGGAAGGATTTTGAACCTACATATTACTGGAACAAAATGATGTATAAGATTTTGGGTGCCGCTAGGTAAAAGGAATTATCACCTTCGGAGTGGTATTATAGGAAATAGATCATACACTCTCTATGTTGGGATATGTTCAACTTAAATTTTAAAAGTACTTCAAAAATTTTGAATTTGGTTTGGTTGGGTAGGTTTTTTTTATTCTATTTAAATCACATATGTTTTCAACTTATAGATTGCTAGGGTTAGCTCTAAATCTGGCGTTTCCCAGGTTATAACAAAACCCAAAACGTAGCATACGGTTTAGATGATAGGACGAGAAGAATCGTTTTGCTTGGGACCAACTTATGGAAGATATGCATATGGCATGTATGTGTAGATTTTGCTAATAATCAAAAGTCGAATGACTTGGAAAGCTTGACCCTTTTTCACTAGAGTGAAGGAAAGAAAAGAAAAACAATAGGAGCTAAGAGAGAGAGGGAAGCCTTGGCTACTCGGTTGGCTCACGAGCTGCCTCTGGGGTTCGCCGGTGGCAAGAGGAGAGCGGGGGCTCGGAAGAGGAGAGCTTGGCGCGGGGAGTGGGGAGCCAGGAATGGGAGTGGCGATAGCTCCTTGCCGCGGCCGTCGGTGGCTTGCCGCGGCAGGGCAAGGTGGCAGCGGTAGTTGCCACGAGCTGTCGGTGGCTTGCTGTGGCAGGGCAAGGTGGCAGCGGCAGTTGCCACGAGCTGCCGCGGCAGTGCGCGAGGCAAAAAGGGGGGCAGCGGCAGCAGAAAAGGGTGGCAGCGGCAGAAAAGTGGTGAACGGGGAGGCGGCGGCTGCAGATCCGGCCAACCGCGGCAGCGCTCAGGGCGAGCAGTGGGGCGGCGGCGTGGCTGCTGGTGGTGCTGGGCATGGAGAAGACTGGAGGAGGGCGACATTCGGGCTCACCTACCCGTGGTGGCGCGCAGGTCGCCAAGGGGCTTGATGGCCGAGCTGGTGACGACGGAGGACCCGCAAGGGCGCGGTGGCATAGCTGAGGTGGGTGGCGGTTGGTGAGGAAGAAGCTGGAGAGAGGGAGCTCGGGTATTGGGGAAGGTTGGCCAGGGAGGAGAGGAGCCAAGAGTGCTCGTTGGTGCCAAGCTGGAGCGAGCGGGAAGTTGGGAGGGATCAGGGAGTGAGGCGCTCGGCTTGGGGCGTAGCGAGCTATGGAGGTTAGGGATGCCGAGGAGAGGGGTAGAAAGAGGCCGACGCTGGTGCTTGGGATCTGCCGTAGAGGAGCAAAGGAGAGAGGAATTGCAACCGGAGCCGGGTTGTGAACCAAAAGAAAGAAATGGGGAGGGGAAATCCGAGTTCAGCTCGTGGGGAGCTCGGATAGCGGGGATTGTAGAAGAACTCGGCAGCTCGGCTGGTGCCCGTCCTGTGGGGAAGAAAACTAGAGAGGAATGCACTCGGGTGACGGAGAAAGGAGCTTGGCTCTAGAGGGAGAAGAACAAGAGAGTTTTGTTTGAAGCAGGCTCGGGAGCTTGAGAAGAGAGGGACTGCGCTACTCGAGTTGTAGACCAAGGGAGCTCGGTTTGGATGGACAGGGAGGAGGAGCAATGGGGAGGGAGCTCGAGCAAAAAGACTTGGGCAGCTCGACGCAACGTAGGAAATTGGAAAAGTAATGGCGCATGCGTGTCTTGCAGGTTATAGGAGAGGGAATTAATGCCAGGAGCCGTGTTGGTGTTGCACTGGTCCTAACGCACAGGGGAGAGGGGTTTGTTCGGCTTTGGGGAAAAAGAAATGGAGCTTGGCTTGCTGGACTGGACAGTAAAGCAATGAGAGTGAGAAGGGGAGTCAGCACGTGGTGGATTAGAGTGTGGCAGTGGCACTAGGAAAAGAATCTCTGGTTTGGCTTTAGCTACAGCCAAGGAGTAAGGTGTTGATGCGACTGGTGCTAAGCCGTGGCAGGATGAGTCGGAGTAAAGAAAGAAGAGGAGCACCATGGTGTGCTCGGAGTGAATAAATTGAGCAGCTCGCTGTTGTTGCAACAGCAATAATTTGGCACCGCACGCCAGCAGAGATGGCGTGGTGGAGTTCGGTAGAAGAGCTCAGGGCGGGGAGTAGCTCTAGTACAGAGGGGAAAATTGCAGAGGGAGATAAATGAGGAGGAAGCATGTAGAGCTGAAGAGCGCGGGTTGGACTGAATGAGGAAGCTCGGGTAGCAGTTGTAACAACTCAGGAAGAAAAAATAAATGAGGTAGCTCGGGTAGAGAGGGAGTGATGGGGAAGCTTGGTTATCTGCGGTTGCAGTAGCAAGAGATTATTAGTACAGGGCTGCTGTAGAAGCATAATGAAGATTAGGCATCACTCCTGTGCTGGTAGGAAAATCTACGATAATGAATAAAGGAGCAGGAACTGACATTGATGCAGGGGTTGTGCAAAGGAATAGGGGAAATTTGGGCAGTGTTTGCAAGATGAATACCGCTGGTGTTTGGTATAACAGAGATATGTGGCTAAGGAATTTATCCTGCTAGCATTCAATCCTCCTTGGTTGGGTTTTGAATGCACATGTGATTGGTCCTGCCAACTAGTGAATTCAGAAGGGGAGAAGTGCTCATAATTTGTAGGGACTAGGAGTTGAACTAATGGGCACATGAGATCATGGGCTGCTAGGAATAATTTGGAACCAGCACATATGCCTCGATCACGCAACATATATGGTTCTTAAAGGTGATCACGTATATAGAGACAACATATGGAATGGACTCGTATTAGAACAAGAAGTTCTGTGGGGGAAAATCAAATGGCCACATGCAAAGTTATGTTGGGGTACAAGGTGCATGCGCCCATATACACTTGGAAAATTTAAGCATATATAAGGTGGCGACAAAGTTAGATTAGACATAGGAGGTCGTGGAGGGCTAGGATTTTGGAAAATATCACCGGTATACCCATATATACGCATAGGATGGTAGCAGAGCCGAACGAGGAATTAGAGTTCTGATTCGTAGCTCGGAAGAATGGATTAGGGTTTTGCGCAGGTGCGCATATATAAAAGCAGTATATATGTGCACATACTCATGATAGGACATGGAGAAGTAGATGGCAGAAAATCAAGTCATTCGGAAAAGGTTCATGACGTATATATGTTTCAATTTCACAAAAGTACCATGTGGGTACTTAGCTGCAGATGTTGGTCTAGGTTACACTAGCTAGACAAAAGGGAAAAGGATGCCGAAGGTGTGTTCGTGGCGGGAAAGCAGGGGCGAGTAGCCACATATGGAGACAGGGTGTAAAGCAGGGTTTGTATTCCCTGCCGAACAGAGCTTCGACAGAGCGGAGGTTAAGGGAGATAGGAACAGAGGTAGAAGATTTTGGCTTGCCTTGCATTAGGGTTTAACAGAAACAAGATTTGAGTAAAAGTTCTACTCGGGTGTATTATAATTGACATTATTAGCGAAAAAGTTTTTGTTAGCCCTAATTCTCAGGTTTCGGAAAATGGGGTGTGACAATTGCCTCAGCATTCTTCTCCTCCTCCTTCATCTTCTCCCTAGATATGGTTCTGCTCTATCTGAATGAGGCACCAATCGGCCACGCCACGCTCGGACGCGGCCACGCAGGACACGGCTTCGAGGGCTGCAGCGATGGCGGACGCGGCAACACGGGACGCGGGGTCGAGGGCCGCGGGCGCGCCAGACTTGGGCTTACCGGCCGCGGGCACGCCGCAGTCTGGCACGCCGGGCACAGTGACTCCCCGGTAGGACGAGACGGCCGCAGTCTGGGGCTTACCGGTAGTGGACGTGCCATGCTAGAGCCTGCGACCGAAGGGAGCCAGTTCGTGGTGGAGGAGGTCACGGGCACGGTCGGCTAGGGCTGATAGGTCGCGGCTTCGCCGAACTCGGCCACGGTAATAGCAACAGCAGCGGTGGTGGAGGAGGTACGTCGGGCGAGGCCGGCAACGGTGGCGGAGGAGTTACTCATGATGTTGGCAACTTTAGCGGCAACGGCAACGATGCCGGCAACTTCAGCGACAGCGACAACGGCAACGACAACGGCAACGGCAACGGCAATGGCACCATCAGCGGCAGCGGCAACGGCACTGACAACGGCAGCGACACCGAGTTGGATTTAAGTAAGCCCAACATTTCTCTTATTTTTCTGTTGTCGAAGTTGTATACCCTCAAATTGTTGCATGTTTACTTCTTGTTTTAGAAACTCTATGCCGCGGCAAAGTGTTTTTCTTGATCTATATTTTCCACACTAAAATGTTTTGCAGATATGATGGCCAACATTACAAGGAGAACTCAATACACGGATGATGAAAAACGTGTTATATACAACTTGGTTTTACAAAGAAATGGTCATGGGCCGTTGAAGCGCGGAGTCAGTGCTGCAGTGTCACATGTAACGGGCGTGCCGCAGAGGTGTGTGCAGCGGATATGGCAAAACGGAAGACGAGGTGGTGGAGTCAATGCTGTAATTAACAAGAGGGCAAAGAACTGTGGCAGAAAACGGATCGAGCTAGACACCGCCGCGATGAGTGCGTTGCCGTTGGATGAACGGACTACCCTCACTGATCTATCCGTGGCAATGGCCACGATGAGTGCGTTGCCGTTGGATGAACGGACTACCCTCACTGATCTATCCGTGGCAATGCACATGTCTGTGACCACTCTTCACCGGCATTTGAAGGAGGGCAAATTTCGGCGCCACACGAACGACATCAAGCCTACCATCACAGAAGAGAACAAGAAAGCTAGGGTCCGATACTGCCTTTCTATGTTAGAGCCTGCGAGCATGCCGGAGATTGCCACCTTCAAGTCTGCATTCAATATGGTTCATATCGATGAGAAACGGTTCTACCGCTCCCGCAAGAACCAGAAATTTTATTTGGCCAATGAAGAGCCAAAGCCAGAGAGGAACACCAAGAACAAGGGTTGGATTGAGAAGGTGATGTTTCTCGTGGCTATATGCTAGACCGAGATTCGATAGCCATGGGAATTGTACCTTTGACGGGAAGATTGGAGTATGGTCGTTGTTGACTAGAAGCCTGCCCAGAGGCGTAGTGTGAACAGGCCATGGGGAACTATAGAGATGAAGCCAAGTGCATCTGTCACTATGGAGAAGAGCCGAGAATACCTCATCACCAGGGTCTTGCCAGCGATCAAGGAGAAATGGCCAGATCGTGGTACTCCTATTTACATCCAGCAGGACAATGCGAAGATGCATGTTCCGGTCAATGACTTGGAGGTCGTTCAGGCAGCACAGGAAGGTGGTTGGGACATTAGGTTAATGTGCCAGCCACCGAACTCTCCAGATACAAACATTCTCGATCTTGGTTATTTCGTGGGCATTCAGTCATTGTTTCAAAAGAAGATGTCGGAGAAAATTGAAGACATTGTTACAAAAGTGCACGAAGCTTATGCGGAGTATCCAGTTCAGCGGTCCAACATGATTTTTCTATCTCATATCGCAGGCATGAGAGAGATAATCCGGCATAAAGGATCCATCAACTACAAGATTCCGCACTTGAAGAAACATTCACTCGAGAGGAACGGTGTTCTCCCGATTCGGTTAACTTGTGAGCCGGAGTTTGTGGCGGATGTGGATGCGTTTGTGAACGCGGATGAGTAGTTCATTTCATATGTCATTTTGAATTTGGGAAAATATAATGGAACCTCCATCTAATATAATCTCTCTCGTATAATCTCTCCATGGCGCCTTCTATGGGAAGCGCGTCGTCACGAGTCGAGTCAAACGACAGCAGTTCGTCGTCCTCCTTTCCGGCGACTTCATGGTCGCTAGCGCCGCCGGAGGATAGATCCATGGATAGAAGCCGAATCCTGAAGCGACGTCTTTCTCGTTTTATTTTCCGCACGTAACGACTAGCAAGCATGGGGCATGCATGCAGCTTCATTAACACCCCCGAATCCTGAAGCGACGTCGTGCGCATGGGCCGAGTAGAGTTCAGCGTGCGAGCTGGGTTTAAATGCGAGCATACGCATCGTGACTAACAAAACGAAAAAACAGCAATTTGCTTAGCTGCCTAACATACTGAAAGGGAGGGAGTACTCTACTTCTGCACATTACCAGATCTAAATAGAACTATTAAATTTACCTTAAATTTATAACTTATTCTATATCTACTACTAAACCTACCATTTGATCTACTTCTAAAAACTAAAACTAGCTATAATAAATAGAGAAATGTTTTTAAAAAATACCTGCAGATCACTGCAGAAACACCTCTCTGTCTCCTCTTTTTTTCCTCCTCCTCTCTCCTTCTCTTCCTTCTCTTTTCTCCCTCCTCCTCTCTCTTTCTCTTCCTCCCTACCCGAAAACCCTCCTCCTCTCTTCTCTTCACCCTTCCAAAACCCTCCTCTCTTCTCTCCTCAACCAGCACGGGCCGCCGCGCGGTTTATATAGCCAGGGGGCTATCGCCACGGCTCGTGGCGATTACGCCACGTGTCCTGACAGTTACTGAGTTGGCGGGGGATCCGGTCCGGATTAACTGCCTATCGCCACGGCTGGTGGCGATTGCGGGTATCGCCATGACAGGTGTCGATAGCTTTCAATACTATCGGTGGTTGTGGCGATTGGGCCCTATCACCATGGGTGTCGATAGCTTTCAATACTGTCGGTGGTTATGGCGATTGGGGCCCTATCACCATGGGTGGCGATTTCCCCCAAATCGTCATGAGTGGTGGCGATTGGTGTTAGTTTTGCAATTTTTTCGGTTGCGATAATATTTCTGAAATTTTTAGATAAAAATAATATTTAAAAGAAAACTCCAGACTTAAACGAGGCGCTCCATATGCGCGAACAAGTGACAGGACATAAAAGAGGGCGGAAGCTCCACGGGCGCCGGAAAATGGTGGGCTTTCTCGGCGGCGGCAATGGTGGGAAACCACCGCCTGTACGCCTCCTTGCCATTACGCATTGAGAAGAAAGCAAGCGCAACAGGCACCAAGCCACGGGACCCACAGTGCCACTCATCCAAATCGATATGTTGATTTCTGTCACATAAGCTAGCTGGGACCTACGTATGTCCACAAGCAATCAACCGCCAGGACTTATCTAATTCCATGAATCGATCGTATCACCTTTACTGGGACCCACTCACCAAAACCATCTTTCACATGGCGTGGCTAGTTCATGGTGACACGGCGACGGTGGGAGGGTTCCTTGATGTGCACCCTAAAGGTTCTAAATTGAAATTGACGTTCCAAAGTTATACCGGTTCGAGGAATCTTTGAAGTGGCTTGGATCTAGAATTCCCTAAACCCCTTGAACGACAGAGAGGCTGACCTTTCAGTCATTTTTCTTCCGAAATCTGATTTTTCCAACTGCATCCAGGCAGGATCAAGCATGCACTGTTCTTGTCCTGGCTTTGCAGAACATCGGCCCAGCTTGGGATGGAATGATTCACATCAGAATTCTGTGGTCGATTCGATCCAAAGAATGGCGGACAGATTCCTGCAGTTGCCTAGGCCCATGCTGTTCCGGACTTACCTGACTTGTCGTCACTCCCCTGCTCCACTCAAGCCCGAACCTTCCTTCTCCTGCACCAGAGCAGAGCAGAAGCAGAGACCAGACTCGAGCATAGTGTCATGGTCAGTGGGACGTGCCACGCAAGCCACGGACTTTACCAGGCAAGCAAGCCCGAGTGCGGCTAGCGGAAGTGCTCGTCCAGCACGGATCCGGATACCATCCGAGCTGTATCACGTCTGCTACGGCCACACGCGTTGTACCCCCAAACGTTGTTACGCATCCCTGGCGTGACGGGCCCCAACAGACTAGGACCCAATTTGTCATTGTCGTTTAGACGCTTTTTTTTTCCCTTCTCTCCGCCTCCTCCTCCTCCCGTCTCGCTTCCGCATTCTTAACGGCCGCTCGGCCTCACGCCAGCGCCATCGCTATCTTTCGCGTCGTCGCGTCCGCCCGCCCGCCTCCGCCTCCATGCAGAACCGCTCGCCGGCGGCGGCCACGGGCTCCGGCGCCGCCTCCGTTGCTTCTGCGGCGGGCGCCATGGCGCCCGGCGTGGGCGGCGACGCGCCGGCGGTGACGCTCGACCAGGTGTGGCGCTGGAGCTACCCTGGCCAGCGCCTGTACACGCCGTCCCCGTCCTCGTCCGCCGCTGCGGAAGCCGCGGACAGCGGATCCGAGCCCGCGGCGTCCGGCTTCCTCTCGTTCTCTGACCCGCTCACCGGCGACGACGGCGGAGCCGCCGGCGGTGGCCGCGGCGGCGCTTCTCGCTTCCCCGTGGACCACGAGATCAACTTTAGGATCTACCTCTGGCGGGGCCAACCCTGGAACCTGGAGGTCGACGCCGTCGTCAACTCCACCAACGAGGTCGCGATTCTCGTCTTATGTCTTTTTCGGGAATTGGAGTGTTAGAATAGCGGTGCTAAGCTCGTAATTCTTCTTCGGTTGGTGCAGAGCTTGGACGAGGCGCAAAGTAGTCCTGGGCTGCATGCTGCAGCAGGTTCAGGGCTCGCAGAGGAATGCGCCACCTTGGTACGGTCTTGGAATTCAGGACCTCGCATTGCAATTTCAGGGGGAATTTTGTTCAATTGGTGGGGATTGTGAAGTGGCGTTTGTTTTTGGTCGATGTTTTGCAGGGTGGGTGCCGGACTGGGATGGCAAAAATGACCAATGCGTATGATCTGCCTGCGAGGTAGGCTCTTAGTGCTTGCTGTTTCATTTTTGCTGTGTTATGTTGTTTGTTTTTCACATGATGGATCATGAAAAAATGAAATATATGAGCACGGGCATGGATCTGGAAACACCTTTGAAGTCTAAAGCTACAACATTAGTGTATTTTGTGGTTTCACACTTTCACGATAAGAGCTGTGGTCTTTCTGGTACATGACATGAGGGCTGCTACCTAATTTGAATTCATACTAGATATCCTTATGCTGGTCTTTTAGATCTATCCTTGTACTGAACTATGTACAAATCAAAGAAATTGATTCTGATCTAGCACTGTTGTGAGGGTTGATCTTCCAGATTGATAAAAAAACTACCCAAATCTATTAATTCTGCTGTATTAGATTGGACACTCAGATGGTGTCTCTATACTGGAAGTTCATATGTCGGCACAATTATCAGCTTTTTTATGTCAGTGACTTTGGAGTTTGGAATAAATCCTAGTTGTGAGCAAGATAGTTTATGGGAAAATGTGTTACTAATTTACCTCTACTTTAGGAATTTAAGTTTTAATAAAAACCTAATAGAGCTGAAGCAAGTTGTTCAATACTAGCAAAATCATTATACTGTTCTGTTCTGCAGTTGTATTTACTCTTGTTTATACTTAAATGTATATATCAATTGATTACGCAGGAAGGTCATCCATACAGTGGGGCCCAAATATGCTGTCAAGTATCACACAGCTGCGGAGAATGCACTTAGTCACTGCTACCGGTCATGTTTGGAACTACTCATTGAGAATGGCCTTGAAAGGTACTTGTGGAATCATGTGATTCATAAGCGAAGCTTTAATCGTTCTTATTGCTATTTCTAGTTTAACAGTGATGTTTGAAGCTGGTTTTTTGCACTTGGTTTCGGATCTACACGTCTTGTTGCTAATTTGTTTTGATTTTTAATTCCTTAGCATCGCAATGGGTTGCATATACACGGAAGCTAAAAACTACCCTCGTGAACCAGCTGCCCATGTGGCAATAAGTGAGTTCGCCCATTCTATTTACTCTATCTTGTACTTGTGGTATATATTGTTTGTTATGTAAGAAGAAATAAAAATATATTTATATTGATAAATTCTGGTGGTTGCTTCAGTACCAACACATTTTACACACACACAAAAAAAAACCTTTCAACCACCCTCCACTTCATTTATTTTTCCCACTTGAGGATCAAGCGATGTGTTGTAGAAAGCAAAAAAAAGTCTTCGTAAAAATGCACAAAAGAAAATGATTGTACCATAGTCACTCTACAGATACTTTATATAGATATTGTATTGGTTTTATTCTGCACGAACTCACGTTACTCTTCAGGGACTGTTAGACGTTTTCTGGAGAAACAAAAAGCCAAAATAGCTGGTGTTGTTTTTTGTACTACATCTTCATCTGATACAGAGATATACAAGCGGTACTTAAGCTCGGACCCGAAATTTATATTACATTCTTTTTTCATTCATTTGCTAATGATAAGCATTCTGCAGATTGTTCCCGCTATATTTCCCTCGGGACAAGCAGGAGGAAGAGATTGCGGTATCAAAACTTCCAGCTGATGTTGGGGATGAGAATGGTGAAACTGTAATAGATGAAAGGAAAATAAGAATAAGACCTTTGCCTGCTGGTGCGGCAGATAGAACAGTAACTACAGCTCCTGTAGATCTTCCTCTTGATTCTGGATTGGCGTCGAAGAGGTGAGATTGAAACATTCTTCACCTTCCTAGATTTTGAAGTCACTGGTAGAAATGCACATACATTGTATGGAACAGATAGATTTACAGTTGGTTTGGGGTAATCTAAATGCTACTATATGTGCGAATGTGCCTGATGCTGATTCGTAGCTTAAGCATTATGCAGTCTTGTTGGTCATAGTTGACAGCTTATATTGGAGATATTTGGTCTTCATTTGTGCAGATTGACTCATCGCATCAGTATCATCCTTCTTTTATTGAAAGGCTATCTGTAGTGTACTCCCTTATATAACACTGCTCTTTAGTACTAGATGATTTCCCCCATTCAGTTTGTTAGTTCTCGGTTCTTTGTCTTCTTTATTTATTGTCTAAAGATTCATTTTATTGAGTACATATCATGATTGATCTTCAAAAGGTCTTTGATTATGTATAATCTTGATCGACTCAGTTTAGCTGATTTATTCAACAGGACTTCTTTCAAGTTGGATTCGTATTTGGATCCTTCATTTATGTCATTAATAAAAGACCCAGATCTGCGTCGCAAGGAACAGTGGGAAAAATCTTCTCAAGCTCAAAGGGGATTTAATTATGCTAGGTTGCTTGGATATGGCGATCTAGGTTACCCTTCATTATCTGCTGCTGAGGAATATTCACTTCATTCCCGATACCTTGCAAAAGCAAATTCTCTTAATCTTTCAGAGATTGCTGAAATGAAAATAATGTATGTAAAATCTCATGCTATTTAAGGCTTTATTTTGCTAGTTCTTAATTATGCTAGGTTATGTGTGCATATGCTTACTTTTTCTGCCAGTGTGTTTTGTTGCCTGCAGTCTGATGGTCTCTACGAATTGCAGTTATCGTGGCGGAGTTGATAGTGAAGGACGCCCAGTTATGGTGGTTGTTGGTGCGCACTTCCTTCTTCGCTGCCTGGATCTTGAATGGTTTGTTCTACATGTAGTGAAGGTAACTATGCAGTTGGAACAAATGTTGCCCCAGCAGAAGATGGCTAATACCTTTGGTGCTATAAGTTGTAGGCCATGTTTAAATTACAAAACATATATGAAGGCACTTAATCCAAGTAATTCTGTTATTTTAAAGGCTTCGTAGAATTGTATGAAATTGAGGGATGATCTCCAGCAAACCCAAGGAATATACAGAAAAGTCTCCAAGAATATTTGGATGTATTTACAGGGAATGTTTCTGTAAATATTATATTGCAAAAGTCCTGCTCTGTGCTTCCTATAATTTTTCATGGTTTTCTCTCTGTATTTATTCGATCTTGTTTGTCTTGTGTTTTTATTTTTGGTAAGTTCATTCTGAAAACATCATATTTCTTTTTGCAGGAGTTTGAACCTTTGATTCAGAAGCCATATACAATTGTCTATTTCCACTCTGCAGCATCATTACAACCGTAAGTGTTTGATAAATAGGTTACTGAAGAAATCCCTTATTTGCTTTTAACCCATCTGTGTTGTCTTATATGTGAAAGGAGCTTTTTTGTATTTCATTTCCAGGCAACCAGATTTAGGATTCGTGAAGCGGTTACAACAAATACTAGGTCGGAAACATCAGCGAAACCTTCACGTCAGTATCTCGTCTGTGCTCACTACATATCCTATTTGTCTCCTAATAAATTCACTCGTCTAACAGCTTTCACTGTAACAGGCAATATATGTCCTCCACCCTACATTGGGGTTGAGAACAGCTATTTTGGCAATGCAGCTTTTGGTTGATGGAGAGGTACCTCCGAGTTCATACCATACTGATGTTCTTCTTTATCTTTTAACGTGCTGCCTGAAGTTTTAGCATCATTTTTTAAACTAGGTCTGGAAGAAAGTTGTATATGTGGATAGGCTTGTGCACCTGTTCAGATATGTACCACGCGAACAACTGACAATTCCAGATTTTGTCTTTCAGTAAGTAGCCTTACACAGTTTCACAAGTTCGTCCAGCTTTTGGCACATTGGTGTGCCATCTAAAACAGATGCAGTACTTATGAGCTTCAATCCTACAGGCATGATTTGGAGGTGAATGGCGGAAGGGACCTAATTGTTGACCCAAGAACGAAACATATCTATCAGAGATCATCTGGCTGATGTTTCTATCGTCCAGAGCTCATTGGTCTTCCTTTGCAGTTCAATTAAATTATTCATTGTCGATGTTTCCCTTTTTATCTAGTTTAGGTGCTCTATTCCTTTCATTCGTCCCTTGGCCTTTTGGGAAGGGAGTTTGTTTGTAAATGTTGATTTTTACAACCAAATAAAAGTGGTGTTTCATGGTTACTGAGATGTGTAAGGTACTAGGTTGCGAGCACGAGGTTCAAACAAGAGGTTACCAAAGATATAAAAACCCCTTGCAGACTTTGTATGGCAATACGACGAGGGCCTCTTTGGACTTTAGGAATGAAAAATACGGGAATAGAATCTACACGTGAATTAAAAATGCAGGAATAGGAAATACACGTGAATTTAACATGAACGCAAGTGCTAGGATTGCAAAACACAAAGAAAGTTGTGAAGGTAGTCGTTTGGATATAATAAAGGAAAAACACAAGAAACTGCATTGCTGCGACGAGTATGAGTAGAAAAAAGAGGTTATAGCAATGTTGAAATTCCTATGGAATTGGGGCTCCATGGAGGTTGGGCTCCATGATTTTAAAATCATGAATTCAAGCCAGATTTGGGTATATAATTTTCAAAAGTTTTAGTTTTTAGGGTATATACCTAGTTATAAAAATTCGATGAAGGAAGAGCACTCGAAAGATCACTCGAAGTCAAAGATTTTACGGTATATTAGATCACGTACCCAGAATCCAGGGTATGTTAGATCACATACCCTGCATTCTAGAATTTAAGTGAATTTTTGAATGGTATATATTTTATTTGAGTATATATTTCTAGGTATATACGTAGAAACTAAATTTTAAAAAATATATTTAAACTTGCTTCGAATTTATGCATTTAAAATCATGAAGCCCTGATACTATGGATGTGTATGTATGTATGTATATATGTATGTGTGTGTGTGTGTATATATATATATATATATATATATATATATGCCTAAATTTTAAGTGATGGACTATCCATGTAGTGTAGATTCCTTGCCACGGGCAAACTAGGCAGTTCAAGCAAATGCTAGTTTCAAGGTTTAACACAAAAACTGAAGCCCTATATCTTGTGGCTTGTTGTGGGAAGGGTTACCGCCCCACTTTGAATCAATGCATACGACCGGTAACATTTCAACTTCGTGTTAATTTTATTAAGTGTTTTAACATTTGCGCCATGGTGTTGATCAAAAGGACATGACACATATCACGATGGCGGATCGGGCAACGACGCCAAGTGTCACAAACGAGGCTCAGGGTTGTCAGCAAAGTCCGGCACCGCGGACAAGACTTCGGTCCGACATGACATGTGTCGCGACGATAGGTCACGATGTGAAGAAGACTCGCGTTGCAATGATGGGTCGCGCTGAGAGGAATATGCTAAGAAATATCCTATGAGGATAGGGTGAAAATGACTGTAATGCCTTCAGCGAAACTATAACCCTTGGGCAAAATTGTAAACTGTCTAGAGACACAGATGTAAATGTACACCACTATCCCTCTTGCCCTATAAATAGGGAGGCAATCCCTCTCATTGGAGAGTTGGATCTCTTGGGGAAAGAAATCAATACACGCGCCCGTTGTCTCTTGTTTTGTTACATGTGTTGTCATTGTTGGCAGATAAGCACGACGCGTCGCCTCATTTTATTCCCCGTGCACTCCACTTGGCCATGTAATCAAATCGGGGTGCCTCAAATACACTGCCTATGATTATACCTACCACAGTTGGTGCCGACCGTAGGCATAAATCGGATAGATGAATTCAATTTGAGAATGAAACGGATGGTGGATGTAGGTGTCCACCATATGAGTAACCACAGCTTCCGTTAAATAGAGAAACGACTAAGGGCCTCTTTAAATCGTAGGATCTTGAATATAAGAATAAGATGAAACACATGAGTACGATAGAAATATATGTGTAAAATAGAGGACTAAAAAATTTATAAATTTTGTAAACTCAAGTATTTGAATCCAAGGAAGAGGGAGAACACATGAATCCTACTAAGCACAATCAAATCAATGTCAACGCACATACAAAAGTGAAATCTGAATGTTGGCTCTCGTCTCGATTTTGTGTAAAGGAATTCTACAGGAGGTCTAAGTGAATGGTAGAATTCTTGCGTTTTTCCCTTAAAATTGAGATCAAAGGAAAATTTTCTCTATTTTTTCTTTGATATATTCCTTTAAATCACACAGATACCCGAAGAAAATTTTCTATTTCCATATTTTTCCTTCGCTTTTCCTATGAATCAAAGAAGCCTAAAATAATCGTTCCTACTCATTTCATACAGTATACTCACACTACCTCAGAAATGATCTCTGCTACAAGACAATCACTGACGGGCACACCGAGACCCGTCGCTGATTAGTTGAATCGCTGACGGGCGAACACGTACCCGTCAGCGATGGTCACGTACTGGAGCAGACGGCCAACTTCTACTGACGGGCACAAAAAAGACCCATCAGTAGAAGTGGGAACGGAATGCCAACCTGGCCTCTCCACTGACACAAAGTTTCACTGACGGGCGAGTTATAAGTGCCCGTCAGTGATTGTTGTCATTTCACTGACGGGTCATGTAGTGCCCGTCAGTAGAAGTCGGAACGGAGGTCCACCCTGGCTTCTCCATTGACACATACCTACACTGACGGGTAGGTTATACGTGCCCGTCAGTGATTGTTGGCTTTCTACTGACGGGTGACGTAGTGCCCGTCAGTGAAAGTGTGCTCCCAGGAATGCCTCGGTGGCATACTTATCACTGACGGGTTTAGGGTTTAGTGCCCGTCAGTGAAAGTGTCTGCGAGTATAAATTGTGCTTGGCGGCGCCTGCAGCTGGCTGTTGAGCTCGCGCGCCTCAAACGGCCAGCTGCAAGCTTCGATCATTTTCTGCCTCCTTCCTCCCCATTTTTTGCCAATTTTTCCCTTAGCCTCCTCCATCTTCTCCCCCTTTAGCCTCCTCCCCCTCCTCTCTCCCTCCTCCTCTCTACCTCCTCCTCTAGATCTAGATCTAGATCAATCTTGTCCCTCCTCCTTAATTTGCACCCCTTTTTCCCTCTCTCTCCCCCTCCCCTCCTCCCTCCCTCCCTCCTCAATCTATATCTAGATTTCTTTTAACCCCCCTACTCCTCTCCACCCATTTTCCCTCCTCCCCTCCTCTCCCCTCCCCTCCTCTCTCTCGAGTCCGCTCCTTGATGGCCCTAGCTAGCGAGCTCTCTTTGGTACGATGTAGTACATGAAAGAAAAGAATAAATTTTGTGTTTGTTCTGTTAATTTGGACTATAATCAATCAGTTTGTTGTTGTAGGGATCGATGGATCGAAGTTGGATGTACGGCGAAAGGGCAACACGGAGTTTCGTCAATACTCTGAATGGGTTTCTAGATGTGGCCGAGGAAGATAGGGAGAAAAAGGGTGTGAACAAGATGTGTTGTTCGTGTTCCGTATGCAAGAACACGATAATGTTCAGGGAGAGAGGCATGCTGCAGCTACACTTGTTGACTAAAGGTTTCATGGAAGGTTATACACGTTGGACAAGTCACGGTGAGGAGGAGACATAAATTTTAGCTACTCGTGAATGTTTAAAAGAAGAGGCCATACATGGAGACGCAGAAGAAGATGAAGACCATATTTCGGAATGTAGGGATGACTTGACGGGGGAGGCGGGGAATAATTTGGCTGAAATGTTGAGGGACAGTCACATGGCAGACCAGGTGGTCGAAGACCCCGAGGATGAAAGAGAGGTCGCAAAGTTTGCGAAACTGATGGAAGACTCGACAAAACCGCTGTATCCCACCTGCGATCCTGAGCACACGCGTCTGTCAGTCATGCTAGAACTTCTAAGGATCAAGGCAGCCCACAACTGTCCAGACGCAAGCTTCGATGAGACGCTGGCTTACCTCGCAACGGTTTTTCCAAAGAAGAACGTGTTGCCTACGAACACCGAGGAAGCCAAGAAGGTGGTCTGCCCACTTGGATTGGATGTAGAAAGACTCCACGCTTGTCGAAACGACTGCATTATTTATCACAGGGAGTATAGAGAGCTGCAAATGTCCGGTGTGCAACACATCTCGATATAAGCGCGGCAGAAACCAAGACGATGACGAGGAAGAAGTGACGAGTGGTGCCCCTGCAAAGGTTGTATGGTACCTTCCAGTCCTCCCCCGTCTGAAGCGTTCATTCGGTAACAAGAAGGAGGCAAAGCTGATGCGTTGGCACGAAGAGGGGAGAAGAAAGGACGGGGTGTTGAGACACCCAGCCGATGCTTGTCAGTGGAGGGCAATCGACGCCGAATACCCAGATTTCGGTAGTGATCCGAGGAATATCAGGTTCGGTATGAGTACGGATGGAATAAATCCATTCGGCAACATGAGCAGCAGACACAGCACATGGCCCGTTGTTCTTTGGATCTATAACCTCCCTCCATGGTTGTGCATGAAGCGGAAGTACATGCACCTGTCTATTCTCATTCAAAGGCCAAAACAACCTGGAATGGATCTTAACGTGTATCTACAGCTACTGAAAATGGACTCGTCGCCAACCCGAGAAGTAGCCCGCGTAGATGATGACAGCGCGACGCCCCTAGACGTGGCGGCCCCTATTGACGCCCCGCTCCTAACCGATCAAACAGCCCCTAAGCCGGCCAGTGAACCTGCCGTCAAGGCGGGGAATATACCTTCAGCACCTGAAATAGCCATGGCGCGAGATGAGGAGAGTGCGTCTGGCTCGTCAGACGCTTCTCGATCAAGCGAGTCAGGGTCAGAGGAACAGGAGGCGCCGGAGCCGTCGTTAGCAGCAGAGAAGCCGAAGAGACGGTACAACCCTAGAGGAGGGAACCAGCTGACGAACGAGACATTCGTCGTCACTCGGGTCGGCGTAACAGGTGTTCCTGCAAGTCCAGAGAAGGCTGCGAAGTCGTTCAGCAACACATGCGGGTGCATCGTCCGCGAGCATGTCAGGATCACATGCCAGGACTTCAAGAAAATGACGGACGGCCAGAAAAAGGTCCTCTTCGACAAGCTCTGGGATAAGTATGCTGTCCCAGAGGCTGACAAGGAAAGAGTCCGAAGAAAAGCGGACAGCATTATGTGTGCTGCGCTAAGGACATGGCGATATGAAGCAACGAAACTGCTAGACGCCGATTTCGATACTGTAATCAAACAGAAATGGCCAAAGGTAGAACTCGAGCACTGGGAGGAGTTCGTTGCGGACATGAAGAGTGACGAATTCAAGGAGAAGAGTCGCCGGGCGAAGGAGCTGCGCGCGAAGAACAAATTCCTCCACCACCTTGGGAGCCGAGGTGTTCCTGGGAAGAGACCGATCTGGGAGAAAGAGGACGCCGCGCTGATAGCGGCTGGGAAACCGGTTCCCTTCGCCGATATCGAGCAGGAACGCGCCCAGATCTGGATGAGGGCGCACACAGTTTCGGACCCAGCCACTGGGACTCCTATCATCACGAACCCTGAGCTTCAGGCGGTCTCCGAAAGATTGGTAAAATCTAAATCCGATGTCTTCTTCGAATATACTGTTGTGTTTCCAGTTCGCTAACGGTCCGTACGTTGTGTTATTTACGTTGCAGAGGCAGCTGTCCCAGCAGCCTGCCAGCTCCCAGGAATCCGTCTAGAGCCAGAGGTGGGAAGACCATCTCTCGAATGCTCTAGGGACGAGGGAGAAGACAGGGCGTGTCCGAGGGATCGGGAGCGGGGCTATCTGGGACACAGTGTTTCCCCAGGACCGCGAGGCTGCCCGCCAGAGGAGGAGAGGAAGGCAAACATCTCTAATGCAAGAGATGATAAGGGCAGCCCAGGAGGCTGGCAAGTTGGCGGCCCAAGAATTTTTGGCGTCTAGAGGCTACGATGCGTCTCGGCCACCTGTCCATCCTCATGGACATCAGGGCTCCTATCCTACTAGATGGAGCAGCTGCGCCTCAGCCTCCGACAATGCCCCCGAGTCGCCAAGTCCCGTCGAAGACATCGTTGTAAATTTCGTCGCGACCATGAATCACTTATATGAGGGCTCTAATTAATAGAATTGTGCAGATAACAATGCTCTAATTCGACACATTGTTTATTATACAGGACCCCACGAAATGCCACCTCACAATCCCTTTGCCTGGCGTGAAGAAGACGGTTGCACACGGCCTAGTCTTCCCAACGGCGGAGGGCGCGACATGCCGCAACGTTGCAATACCTTCCCACATGGCGAGGGTGCAGGTGGACCGCGTCGTCACCGAGTTCAGTGACGTCGCAGTCCCTGTCGCCCCTGAAGAGGATGTCATGAAGCTAGGAGACTGCAAGGGGTACTACATCCTGTGGCCGAAGAGCCAGATAACTATCCTCGGGGTGTCCTCTCCTAGTACGTCAACTATCCCCTCTCCATCAGCCGGAGCCGGCCCGTCTCCGCTCGGCGTGTGCAGGACGCCGGTTTCGTTCGATGATCGGGACGACGATCTTGCCGGGCAGGAGCACACGGCGATCCTTCCATCCCAGGAGGAGGAGCAACCCAAAAAGGACTCGCCGCCCCGTGAAAAGCGCACCAAGCATCGCCATGACCCGAGCGCAACGGAAAAGAAGGTCTTATCTCCAAGCACGCTCAATGCCGCAGTGGGCGAAGCGTTGACGGGAGGCAAGAGGGCCTCCTCTCCGGAGCCGGAGAGAAAAAGAAAAAGACCACACAGGCGGGGCGGCACCGCTGCGAAGGAGGCAAGCAAGGAAAGCAAGAAGAAGGCCTTATCCTTCCAGACATCTGCCGAAATCATCAAGAAGCCTCGACGAATAGTGTATGAGGCAGGTGAGCCCTTGCTCCCAAATGATGAGGTGCAGAGGTTGCCCACGCAGATGAAACTGCTCCATGACATGATCATGATGAGGGCACGGAATCGGGATGATTATGTGCAACACTTTAAGGTCGAGGTGCCTAAAGATTTCGGTTTCTTCCTGGACAGACAGCATGGCACCTTCGACATCAATTTTGAAGATATATTTAATTTTTTCAACCTCTTCCGGCTCGACACCATGCTCGTCAGGCTATGGGCGCTTTACCAAGCCCAAGAGTCTAGGCGTCTGCCCAGCTGCGCTTTTGGAATAATCGATCCGGTCATCATGAACGAGTACTATATACGAGAAGCGAAGCAGGTCCTAACAAATTTTATCACCGCGTCATTGATATACCATAAGGATAAGGACTACTTGCTCATGCCATACAACCCCCCGTAAGTTACTTACTAGCGTTCCTAGTTTGCTTTTCTTAATCACGTATCTCCGTCTGTTTATATTCCTTTGTTACCTTTTACGCAGCGACCACTGGATCCTCATCGTCATCCACAAGCCTTCCAGAATGATATACTATTTTGATTCCCAAAGAAGTGCCAAGCGGGACTTCTCAGGAATTAAGGAAGTTCTGGAAGACGCCTTTTGGGAATACAACTTGCGACGAGTAGAGAGCAAGAGCAAGAAGCTCAGCCACAAATTCAACTTCCCTTGCAGACAACAGCCGAAAAATAGTGTTACATGTGGGTATTACGTCTGCGCTCACATAGACGCGTTCGTCATATCCCACAACCCGCAGTGGAACCAGGATCAATTCAATAACTTCATACACGACCTGGCCGACGATAAGTATGACTGGAGGAAGGACTTTGCCCGCATCCAGAAGACCTTCGCGTACGTCATCAACAATGAAGTCATCCAGCCAAGCGGAGATTTCTACGCGGGAGTCCAATTACCCCCTTCCCGCCGCCCTGCAAGTACTAGCGAAGTGTCGTAGACGTAGATTAGTAGGGCTAGTGAGAATAAACATTGTTAAATTCAATTATTTGTCGTTTTATTCGTTGTAAACTTGTTTTTATATGTGTATTTACTATTTGTGATATTAATTTGGTATGTGTGATTCATATTTCTGATATTAAATGTTACATATGCTTAATATTTATCATATTAATTGCTATATATTCTTCATATTGCCCTTCCAGAAAGAATTAAAAAAAAAGGTGTGATCATACTTTCACTGACGAGCACACAAAACGTACACGTCAGTGGAAATACTAACCACTGACGGGCGTATAATCATAGCCCGCCAGTGAAAAACACTGTCAGGATGTTGCCAGGCACCCTGCACTGCATCTCTGCTGACGGGCGTGTTGCGCCCGTCAGTGAAAGTGGACATCTACTGACGGGCGTTGTGCCCGTCAGTGAAAGTGGAACTTCCACTGACGTGACGTTACTGACGGGCGAGGAACCCGTCAGCGGTGGACTTTTAGCGCCCGTCAGTGAAGATGTGTTCTGAGATAGTGTCAGCCCAGTTTAATACTATCAGAATCCTCAATGATTCTGCTTTGTCACGCCACTTAGAGATGAGAATGGATTGACCAATTAAGGAACTTCAGTTTAAATCCAATTAGAAAGTGTATATCATCAAATACGAAAATCAATTCTGATTCCATAAAATCTAATCCACTCTAATATCTTTAGGTCCAAGTTCCATCCAAATGTCCAATTAAGAGTTAGAATGGAGTCCAGCCAACCATCGATAGGAGCTATAAAATTATCCATCTGAAATAGCAATTTAAATTTGAGCTTTCTCTTTCATTGACTAAGATTGCTTCAATTATGTTCGTAAACAAGGCACAACAACAAGAGAAGACTTGGTTTTGGCGGTCCAGCTAGCCCTTTTTGGCTACGCAAGAACTCTTCAACTTAAGCTCATCACTCTAAGCAAGTGGCAGCTAGCTCACTCTCCTTTAGCTTGTTCTTCGCGGCATGGGATGCGTATGCTCTAAGCTAATGGTTCGCGTGTGTGATTCCCTTTAGCTAAACTCCATAAATCATAACCAGATTGCCCATTAGCAAAAAATGCAAACCGAATGTAGCAAAACGACGTATCATGTAATGTACGTATTACAAAACAAAGCACGATCCATCAAAAGAAAGTAACATATCCATCAATACACACGAGTTCAATCGGTCTACGCCATCTGAGAGATCGACGGCTGCACCGTGCCGCCAGCCGCCTCCTCGTTGTCCGCGGCCTCGCCGGACATCTCCTCGAGCGACTTCCCGTTGGCCTCCGGCACGAGGAACGTGAAGAAGAACCCGAGCAGGTTGACCCCGGCGAGCACGAAGAGCGAGTTGCGCACGCCGATCCCGGGCTTGTACCCGGCGTCCGGCTTGTGCGGGTCCTGCGCCGCGTACAGGAACCCGAATGCCCCGATCATGGCCCCTGCCTTCCCGGCCGCGGCTGATATCCCGTGGCACGTCGACCGCAGCCGCGCCGGGAAGATCTCTGCCGGCACGACGAACGTGGTGGCGTTGGGCCCGAAGTTGGCGAAGAAGAAGGTGAAGGCGTACATGACGACGAAGCCGATCTGTTGGCCGGGCTGCGTCCAGTGGTGGTACGGCACGGCGAGGCCGAGCATGAACACGGTCATCATGAAGAATCCCATGAGCTGGATGGCGAAGCGGCCGACGACGTCGATGAGGAAGACGGTGAACCAGTAGCCCGGCACGGTGCCGCAGAGCGCGATGAGCGTCTGCGCGCGCGAGATGCGGAACACCTCGTCGAGCGCGCTCATGGTCCGCGCCTTGGGGATCCAGTTGATGCTGGTGAAAATGTCCTTCTGGAACAGGTTCTGGCTGTAGAAGGCGATGTCGAGGAGGAACCAGGTTGTGGCCGTACCAATGAGGTGGAGGCCGTGGCGGCTCGCGAACTGCCGGGAGAAGAGGCCGAAGTTGTTACCACGGGTGACCATCTCCTCCAGCTTCTCCGATTCATCCTCCATATCCACCTGCAGCACCTTGGACATGTCGGTCGCCGCCTGCTTGGCGTTCTTGGCGACGAGGGCGGTGTAGCGCGCCGTCTCCGGCATCTTCATCCGCCAGTAGTAGGTCAGCAGAGCCGGCAAGGCGCCGAGCATGAGGATGATGCGCCACACGAAGTCGGCCTCCGTCCCGGTGGACCCGGCGTGGTCGTCCTGGTAGGCCGGTTTCTGGAACCCGGCCCGGAAGGCGGCGGAGATGATGAGGGTGACAATGCCGCCGGCGAGGATGCCGAATCCCTGCATGGCGAACACCGCGGCGATGAACGCGCCGCGGGTCTTCTTGTTGGCGTACTCGGACATGATGGTCGCCGACAGCGGGTAGTCGCCGCCGATGCCGAAGCCGAGCCAGAACCTGAAGAAGCACAGCGTGGCCATGACGCTGGTCGGGGTGTGCGCCAACGAGAGCCCCGACCCGATGGAGCAGATGACCATGAGCAGCAGCGTCATCCCGTAGACGCTCTTGCGTCCGAGCTTGTCCCCGAGCCATCCGAAGAAGAGCTGGCCGGCGAGCGTGCCGCAGAACGCCACACCATTGACGGCCGCGGCCACGCTGGGTGGCAGGGTGCCAGGGTCCGGCTTGTTGACGTCAGTGTAGTAGATGCGGCCCAGCAGCTTGGTGACGAGGGAGATGCAGAAGAGGTCATAGGCGTCGGTGAAGAAGCCCATGCCGGCGACGACGATGGCCGTGAAGTGGTACCACTGCGTCTTGGCCGCGTCCAGCGCGCTCAGCACCTTCAGCCCCTGGTCCGGCCGCGCCATGCTGACCGACGCCTTCGTGCACAGAGAAGAGAAGGCCGCGGCTATGTGCGAGCAGACGACGGTGCCGGCCGGAGACCAGTTGGGTTGTGTTGTGTTGTGGTGAAGAAATGGCGCAGCAGCTGCGAGTATAAGTAGGCGCGCTGGAGACAAGAGTACAGCTCAGGAATCCGCAGCGAATATTACTATGCTTTCTTCTCTGAACTCATGCCTGAAGTTTCAGTGTTTCACTCATTGCTCCTTCTAATCCCAGGGAGTTTCCACGCATGGTCGCTGAAAGGGACATACATGAGAAATATCATCTGAACGCAGATATCAACAGTTAATAGTAGGATATTAGCATACAAGCAAATTCAACGAGTTTAAACAAGCAAATTCAACGAGTTAAAAAAAAAGAGCAAATTCAAAGAACATTGCAAAATATATACTCCTCGACCAGTACCTCCATTAACAATTCTTGTGATAACTTTGTCTATTGCGTCTTTCACACACAGTGTTTAATTTTTGAACGTCAAGTCAAACAATTGTGTTAAGCTTGCTTAATTTGAGGTAACGTACCTATCATTGTGAAACGAGCCATTGACTAGTCCCTGGAAGAAATTTCTTGCTGCAATAGTTATTTATTATTCAAAAAAATACAAGATATTTCTTATTCAAAAAAGGGGGAAAAGGAAATATGAGACATAAACCTTTTAATTATGTCACGCTTGTTGCGACAGTTCAATTCAAATACTGTTTACATCAAATTTGTGTACTACCTAAGAGTCTGTTTGGTTGAGCTATGGCTGTTGACAAAGCTGCTGTTGACTGGCTGTTTGTAAAAACTGCTGTGGTTGTGGGAAAGTGATCATATGGCTTTTGGTTGACCTAAACAATCTACAGTTTTTTAGAAAATGAGCACTAAAGTTTTAACACATTACAAAAAGCTGGCAGAAGACAACTTTTCCAAACAGCTGAATTTGCACTGTAAAGCCCACAGCTACCGTTGACAAAAACTGCTGAAAAGCTGGCAGAAGACAGTGAAAAGCTGCTGAAAAGTCCAAGCAAACACCCCCTACGAAGCGCGGCAAACCGATGATGCAGGATTTAACCAAGACATCTTTTCTTTTCTTTTCTTTTTTTTTAAATACAAAGAAGATGTACACGTGCATGCATAACCACAACATAAGCACATCTAAGTCGTAACCATCCCGGGAATTTCCATCGTCGCTAAAAGGGATGTCGGGAGAGATATCATGTGAACGCATATATCAATGGTTAATACTTTCACTGTTCAGAAATGTAAGTTATATTTTGATTGGTTAAGACAAGATTTTGATCAATAATTACTTCATTTACGTGTGATTTATATGGCATAAAATTGATATCATTATATATGTATTTAAAACTAGTGATTATAATTTTGTATCACATAAACCACATATTAGTAAAGTAATTATTAATCAAAATCTTATCTTAACAAATTAAAACATGCCTTACATTTCTAGACGAAGGGAATAATTAATAGCATCCATTGATGATTCATAAGTCAAAATTAACCAGCAAATTCAATGGGCATTGCAATTATATACTCATTCAGCAGCTGCATTAACAATCTATTGATATCTTCTAAAATTGCGTCTTTCACACGAACCTACAGTACAGTCCCCCTAGAGTGTTCAATATTTTAATCTCAAGTCAAACAAATGTGTTAAGCTTGCTTAATTTGAGGCTGGGCCGTTGAGTCGTCCCTGGTCCGTATCATTCATGTTTGCCTAAATAATGGAATATCTTTCTTATGCTAAAAGGGAAGTGAGGTATAAACTTTAAGTAAGCGTGGGAAGATTGTTGCAACAGTTAAATTCAAATGGTGAAACTAAATAAGTGCGTCAAACCAGCGATGTGGGAGGAAACCACTTAAGACTTATTTGGAATGAAGAAATTATACATCAATTTTATAGGAGACAATTCAATTCTTGTAGGAGCCCAAAAAAATTGTGGCCTTCCAAATACGGGAACTTATTTGCTGCACTTGTGCCGGCATATGGTAATATGCCGGTCGTCCCTGCGGCGCCCTAGGAGAAGAATACTACTTACTAGCTACTACTATACAGGCGCTGCCAAATTTAAATTGATGAATTGATTCCCAGATCGTAATAATAATAATAATATAATAAAACTGATTGGCTGTTCTGTGACTTGTCTAACCAATTTTTAATCCAACAAACTACAATGAACGATGGCGTGTACATGTGGATGATGATAGCATATACACTATTGTAATTCGGCAACACGCTTTCCTGTCCGTTGCCGTTTGGTTTCTATCCAGATAATAAAACTAGGCTAGACGTACGCATCTTCGTGGGAATTTAGGATCAATAATCTGATGGTAACCTAATTTATAGTCTGTAAAGTCTCCAGTCAAAGCGTGTCCGAAGGGATAAAATAATGCAGGTCGAGTGTTATATGAGAGTAAAAAAGACTGTCTCATAATAAAGGCGCACGATGAGTACACAAATTAGAGAATTCCTTCGACCCCGTTTAGAACGTAGGGACTTTTTGTCTGTTCCTACGGGATGAACTAATCCCTCTACCAAATTCATATGAAATCCGTCCGTGCTGCATGTACACTTCGCGCTTGTCGTGAGGCAGCTGTGAACATGAGGAGCAATTTCCTGTCGATTCTTAATAGCACACGGCATTTGGCGGCACCCAAGTTTATGTTTTAGAGTCGAGCGTCGAGACAACAAGCACAGGACGTTTCATAAGAAAATTAACGAGTATGAGATAGTGTAAATACAACAAGAATGGAACGGCGGATACTTGGGATATGCGCAGGTATATCCGGTTAAACCGTTGACGAACGGGCTCCACTCGGATAGAATATAAGCCAACTATGGGTATCTGTTTGATGAGCTGACGGAGACAGAGTAGAGTGAAATCATATGCGTCTTAGCTAACGTTAGCTGCGGATTTTAATTTTAGATATTGGAACTGCATTTGTTGGCTAACACATGTGCTGTTCTTGAATTAATGGAGCATTATTGGTTCTAATTTATGCTGGATTAGATATTAATTCTTATGTTTTTGTTCTTGAGAACACCAACCTTGCCCATTTTTACATTGATATTACTTTTACTATCTTTGTGACAAATACATGTTGTCTTGAATGTTGATACAACGGATTACCAATATCCATCTTTGACTATTAATTTTGTTGGTTCTTAACTATCACAAATTAGTATGTATCTAGTCTATGCACTAAAGGTAACCATCTCGAGAATGACACCAAGGCCTCCTTCTTCTTATCTTTTGATTTCTTTGTCTGTCTCTAAATAAGTAACCAGTCATCTATTTCTTCTTCTCCACCTGAAGTTCGAGTCCTCCAAAACTCCACCTTTCAACTCGAATCCAAAACTTTCAATCGAAAATTCGATTCAACATGAATTCGAAAACTTCCTACTCGTGAATCCAATTTTTAATCTCTAATCTTCAAAATTTCAACTCGAGTCTCCCCAACTTTCTACTCAAATTATTAAGAACTTATATTGTAAAACTACTTTTCTTATCAAATATAATAATATTATTTCCACTTAACCAACCTAAATAGTTTTTTACTAATGAGTTGTCAAAGCTGGAGAATTTCACCACGCACTTTCTAAAGCATCATCTATTTTAATGCTGAGGTAGTATTACCTATCTGAATGCGTGCTAGAAGTCAAACTACTTAATGTGTACATAATTAGATTTTCACACAAATTAACAAAACATAGTAATTTCCAAGTTTTTACAAATATATTATTATTAGTTTTTAACTAAAATTTTTTGTGTATATCTATATCAGTATAAAAACACAAGTTAGGATGTGATGTTTTAATCCGAGCCATCCCAAATCTTTAATCCAATTTCATAATTCTTCATCCATTGGTTGTGGACAAAGATTACACCTTCTCCTAATTACTCTTATACTTATTACCTCTTAGTTATACTTATTGTCTTCTAATTACTCGCCAAAATCAATTTTGTATATTTGAGAATTGATGTTTTTCATGCTTAAATTTTACCTCTTAGTTATACTTATTGTCTAATTACTCGCCGAAATCAAGTTTGTATATTTGAGAATTGATGTTTTTCATGCTTAAAAGTATATTTTTAACGTGTTATTTTTTATTCAGTAAAATTTGATGCATACATTTTTAACAACTTAATGTCCGGTTTTTTTCCCTTCAAGTAAGTTTTCATAAATATGAGTATATATTTCATGTAAGCATCAATTTTTCATTACACCATTTTACAACGTGTCCTTTTTATAGAATTATCTTGTATTGGTGTACTGTATGCAACTGCCACCACAGATTTCTCGTTCTCCGCAACAACAGATACTTCGTTTTCCTTCTGAGAGACTACGCACTTTCCGAACTACAGGTAAGGCGCTCTGTTCTTGATTCTTACATGCATCTGATATGAAATATTCTTGTAAAATCATGCCATTTTCACTTTATCACCTCCTCTGGATTTGTGAGCCAGATTTTGTTTTCTAGCCTTCGTAGCCAAATTTTACAGTTCATATGACAGCATTATTGCCTCCAAAATTATTAAAAATTATTCGAAACCCTCCTGACCCAGTGACAAATAAATCGGGACGACTAGTTAGCTGGCCAGATAATGTACGCAAAAATCGACATCGTTCCGTTTCAGGCGTGCACGCCATATTGACTGGCATTTGCGCGCGTTGGCATTGACAATTTGGTTACGATAAAGTGTTCATATGTACAGTTGACTTATAACAGTTTTAAACTTTCAACTGACATGCATAGCTCTCTTTGTATGTCCTCAGCAACGTTGCTAGAATGAGAAAGGAAAAAAAGAGGAAAACTCTTCCCATCGGCCTAAAGTCCAGCTGTATATTTTTGTACTATTCATCCAACCGTTTACCCCTTCCTATAAAATCCCTCAATCAGGTTTTGCCTTTCCCTATCTCCTGTTCTCGTCTCCACCGCCACACTCGTGGAGCTCGCTGTACGCCTTGGCCGCCATCACCGTGGAGACCTGGAAGCGCTGCACCGCCGCCTTCATCAATGAGCTGTCCCCGACGCCACCCCACCTCGCTAAGCCCGGCCGCGAGCGTTTGACCCGCTCAACACTCTCCGTCGCATATTTCCAGACGCCGACCCGCGGAACCTAGAGGCCTGCTTCGCCGCCTCCAGCCGGGACATACACACGGCCGTGCAGGCATACCGGGCGTAGCTGTCCTCGTGAAACAGATGATGGCGGCGACTGACGCCAAGAACCACGCGTTATGGATCCTGGTGCTGCTCAAGAAGGCCATCGCTGACAGAGCGTGGGAAGCATCGGTCGACGATTGCGAGGAAGCTGGAGGCGTTCGGCTGTGTCGTCTCCTACCACTCCCTATTTTGACAGAAACATTGGAAACCAATTTGAATTAGACAGGAAACAAATATGTGTTAAATTCGGAACAAAATGAGTATCATTGCGCTGCAAGTTGATGGAAACGAATTATTGTTGTATATGAAACAAATTATTGTTGTATAGGAAACAAAACACTCCGATGAATGAAACATAAACGAATTAGCTCGGATGAACAAGCTTTAGTTGTTGTATTGGTTTGATAAATTTATTGTGCAAGTTTGAATGAAATATTTTCCTCTCACTATGCATATGTTTCCATGTTGCCATAATAGAAAAAGCCCACGATGACGAAAATCTAGCGATTGAATCATAAGTTTCCCAAAAATTGGGATTGTGTCGTACATATTCCATTGTTGTCTTGATTCCAAAATTTTGTTGTGCAAGGTTTTCATAAAATATTTCCCTCTCACTAATCAAATGTTTCCACGTTGCCATAACAGGAGGAGCCCACGATACCGAAAATCTAGCAATTTGAATCATAAGTTTCCTAAAAATCCGGAATTGTGTTGTAAATATTCCATTGTTGTATTGGTTCAAAAAAATTATTGTGTTAGGTCTATAAAAATGTTTCCCTCTCATTATGCAAATATTTCCGCTAACAAAAGGAGCCTACGATACATATTACATACAAATAGTGGCTCATGTTTTCTATGATCACTACAGTTGTTTCTCATAAATTTAGTTCGCTAATCCTATAGTCACATTCGACGGCTGTGACTTAGCCCGATGAAATGCTAATATCGGCGTATACCGATTTGTAGCACTTCCCAAAAAAAATCATCGCATGAGAAAGGAATTAAGGGTGTGTTTGGTAGCCTGCATGAGCCTGCGTGTTCTCGATTCGACCCACTTTTCGCTGTTTGGTAGCCTGCACGGGGCCTTCTCAGCTATGTTGATCTCAACCCACCTACCCCCGTAGCCATGCTGAGTGGAGAACACCTGAACAGAGGTTCGCTGATCAGCATGCATGAGTCCAACCCACAAAATTTTCTCAGCCCGACCCACCAGTTCGCTGGTCAGCACCCACCCAAAAAAAATCCCAAGCCGCTAGGGTTGCCTCGCCACAGCGAACGCCTCTCCCGTCCCAACGAAGCGACGAGCGGCGCTCCTCTGGTCGCCGCCACCTCCCGCCGCCCCTCTGGTCGCCTCCTCCTCCTCCCCGCCTTCTCCGCCGTCCCGACATGCTCACCCCTCTGGTCGCCGCCACCTCCCGCCGCCTCCTTCTCCTCCCCGCCTTCTCCGCCGCCCGGACGTGCTCGCCCCTCTGGTCGCCGCCGCCGCCTCCTCCTCCTCCCCCTCCCCGCCTTCTCCGCCGGCCCGACGTGCTCGCCCCTCTAGTCGCCGCCACCTCACGCCGCCCCTCTGGTCGCCGCCACCTCCCGCCGCCTCCTCCTGGTCGCCACCGCCCCGGGTCGCCGGCGCTCCAGCTACCTTCCTGGATGCATTCATGATGAAGAATAGAAGCCTGTTGCTACCTTTTTTTAGAATTTTGGATGAGTCTCTGCAGTAGGCCATTGTGTGTGATTTCAGAGATGTATAATTTGTATAATGATTTTTGTGCATTCTCGAAAAAAATTCAGAGATGTATAATTTGTATAATGATTTTTGTGCATTCTCGAAAAAATTCAGAGATGTATAATTTGTATAATGATTTTTGTGCATTCTCGAAAAAATTCAGAGATGTATAATTTGTATAATGATTTTTGTGCATTCTCGAAAAAATTCAGAGATATATAATTTGTATAGCATTGATATTTATATTTGTAAATGCACTGCGTTGTTTCCCATTGATCATATTTTGTGTTAATTGTTCATTTGTCCAAACATCTACCTCAGATACAGGCTACCAAACAAAGTCTCAGCACAGCATGTCTCAACAGATACAGGCTACCAAACAAAGTCTCAGCTCAGCATGTCTCAGTACATACATGCTACCAAACAACTGTAGTTGTATGTACTCAGTATGTCTATACTCAGCATGGCTCAGGGGAGAACAACATGACAGAGTCATACAGGCTACCAAACACACCCTAAGTAGTACATGTGCAGCATTTTACCTCTCGAACCCACTCAGAATGGAAAGATATTTTTTTCCATTTAGCGAAAGCCAAGAGCTGTATTACGGTATCAGTAATTAGGTTGTAACTCAACCAAGTCCTTGTGGAGGGAGCAAAGAACCGCGGGCAGGAAACTACCCAAACAGTCCACACCTGTGAATTACAAGCAAACTTAACATAAATATGAGCCTCACTATTAGCCTCCCTATGCTTAAACGAGACTATGCGACTATATATTAAAACTCGCAGCCAGCTCCCGTTCAGATGTAGGATAACGATTACTTGCCATCACATTTCTTTCAAAGATTAACAAGCCCTTACAATCGGACTCGATAATGAAACCATGATAGTGTAACCGACGTGCCAGAGCAATGCCATCCCAAGGGCACAAGCTTCAACTGATAAAGCATCATTACGACCCGCATACTCGCGATAGCCTGTAGCCAAGAATGCGTTCGCACGGGTCTGAGCCACCGCACCGGAGCAAACTGTGCCGCCTGCAGGACCAAATTTATCCATCCTATTCACCTTCAGCTCCCTATCCGGCGGCTTCTCCCAGCTTGCTGCACGGTTACCGTCCGCATCAGTGCCCGCCGCGTATAAACTCTGTCGTCTGGCGCGGACGGAAGCCCTCGTCATCGTGGCTCCATTTATTCCTGGAGGCCCAAATATTGCACATCAGAGTAATGATAATAGCCACGTCCTTCGCTGCCACCATGCTCCCGGCTAGGATATCAGCACACCATGCATGTCATCGGATGGAGCTTGAGCAGCTTCATGGCGAACATTTTTGAAATATATTGCACACTCGTTTTCTCTGTCGGTTTAGGTTCTTGGATGAGTGGTTGTGCATAAAATTCAATATAGTATTAGAGGTTTAGAGCTAAAAGGTATTGAGTTTAAGACCGAGCCAAGCGGTGTGGAGAAGTCTAGATATAAAAAATATTAAAATATAGTCTATCTTTCTCCATTAATTTAGATTTTTGAGTAAATTGATCGCATGAAACTCGCTTGATTGAAAGTTTCGACATTCTGACACTCAATCAGCAATGCATTGTCATATCATCGTGAGCTTTGCGCAGCCGAATGGAAAGAGGTGCGGGCTTCTTTAGAACCATGATTTTTGCACTATGCTAGCTGAATGTCTGTCCGTCCCTACGAAAGTAACACCTCAAAAATTTACATTGATTTTCGTGCAAAATCTACTGCCAAGTTGATTTGGTGCGCCACGTTGTTCGTGCCATTTGTGTGAGCTTTGGCGTTGTACTCTGTGGTTACAATAAAATGTTCTACAATTGACCTTCTTAGAGGCATATATACACAACTGACCTTTTAGAAGCATATATACAGTTGACTTGGAACAGTTTTATATGGCAATATCAGCCATGTTAGTTATTTTTTTTCTTAGAGGCATGTATACAGTTGAACTTTTCTTAGGCATATACACAGTTGACTTGGAACAGTTTATATGGCATTAACAGCAACTTTTGTTAGCATGCTAAAAAAAGTTCGGTTGCCGCATCATTTCCCCTCCCGCACCTGATCAGAATGGAGCGAATTTAGGGTTGCTTGTCCGTTCTCGGAACCTGCAGGACTTCTACACCATACATTATAATCCTACAAAATTCCTTATGAATCCTCCGCTCAGACAAGCCTACAAGGGAGACTTGGTGCTTCTTTTTTTTAGAAATGACTAGGTGCTAATTAATAATTGCCTGTCCGTCCAATTAGTGAGCTCCCGGTGGTTGTCCTGACAAGCTTAGGTAACTACTTCATTCATTTGTAAATAGATCCTGTTTTAGACTTGAGCAAACGCAACTTCAACGGCTACTTAAACATATGAATATGCTACTAAATATATACAATATTTATAATATTTTGAGATTATTTTTATGATAAACCTGATAATACTGTTTTCATTTGACCAATCTAGAGTTAATATATAACTACATATTTATAAAACATCATCTATTTATGAACGGCCAGAGACAGAAGGTTCTAGTTCTCATCTCAAAGGAACATTGCAGTTGTGCGCCGACCATACATGACCTACGAGGAGTTCGTAATACAAGACCTTGGTAACATCGTGTGAAGAACTAGTGTAGTCACCAGCGAAGTAGAGCAGCCAGGATTCTGAGAGACCCGGGCACTTGTAACACAAAATACTCGTGTAGTCTCATCGTAGATGTCTAATTGGACGCTTGCTTTATTGATGGTCCTAACTTGAGTCTTTTTTTAAAATATTATTTTTAAATAAAATTTTCGAGGTCTATATGTCTGGTACCGGAAATTGCAAAAATATGCCCCTGTCGGCCGACCGTCGACCGACTGGAGGCCTGTCGGCCAACGGTCGACCGACAGGTCGGTATCGGCCCACCGGAGACCGATTGGGCGCCGAAAGCGGTGCTGGCGACCTGATTCGACTTGATTTGACGCGGTTCGACATGATTTGACGCGGCGGGACCCGTGGGGGGCCTGTCGTCCGACGGTTGGACGACAGGCTCCCAGTCGTCCTACGGTGGACCGACTGGAGCCCAGTCGTCCAACTGTGGACCGACAGAGCCCCACAGCTGCAACTCCCTGCGCATTATGTAAAGCAGTGCCTGTTTTTTTTTCACTTGCTGCGTTAGGTAAGCAGTGCCTGCTTTTTGCACTTCCTGCGTTGGTCGGGCGTGATTGTAGTGTAAGCAGTGCCTGCTGTTTTTTCACTTCTTGCGTTGGTCGGCCGTGATTGAAGGATTTTTCGCCTTTACATCACCTGCAGTACATCACCCAGTGTATCATTTCTCTATTTATACATCTCTTGCCTGTCTCTCCTTCTTCACCCATGCACGAGAAATTTATAAGCTCAGGGGAGGAGTTAGGATTCGGGAGCAAGGTGAGAAGAAAGAAATTTTCGGAAAGGATTAGGGTTCGGGAGGGATCTCGGCTGTGGGTCACGTGTGAGGTAAATAGTAGGGAAATTTTTTTTTAGTTTTCTCGAAGTAGTAACTATGACCGTATTGCAAAATGGCAGGAATGGCCTCATCTGGTGCTGACGAGATGCCGAAGCAGAAGATGGTTGCCGACTTGCCCGCAGGTGTCGAAGTTCCCCTTTGCTGGTGCCAAGATCCGTGCAGACTGATGAAGTCGGATGAGTTCGGCTACACGTATGGAAGAAGGTTCTTCATGTGTGCTAACTACGACGAAGAGCCACCGAAGTTTGGCATGTCCAGACGGAGTGAACTGGTAAAACTCGCACATACCCGCATTTCTAACACGATGCAATACTATGGTAACAGTCGTTTGCTTGCAGTCTCGACCTACTATATGTGACTACATACAGTGGCTGGACGTTACCCAATCGAAAGAGGATGAGGAAGAACTCATGTGGAAGGTTAACTGTGCTCGAGGTCGGATTCAGGAACGTATGCACGAGGCAGAGGAGGAGGAGAAGAGAAAGCGTTGGCAGGAGATGTAACGCAAAGAGAAGGAGGAGGCGGAACGTCGAGCTGCGGAGGCACGTGAGGCCGAAAGGGCGAGGAAGCGCGAGATGGCGCGTCGCGCGAAGGAAGAAGGGGAGGAAGCTCACGCTCGTCGTATGAGGAAGGGAAAATATCCTAAAGGCGCTGAGTAGTTATTTTAATATTGTATTAGGTTGTTCGGCTGTACGTGAATGTTATCGTACCCTGTTGTCACGCCCTGATGATGTTTCGAAGTTTTCGAATAAATAAACGAAGTGTTCCATGCAATTCAGTACAACTAAAGATAGTCAAAATGCAAAAGAAAATGGTGCGAGTGTACGGCTAAAAAGAACTAGTCCTGCTCATCTCCCTGCTCATGTCCTCCTGGGCCTCCCCGTGGTGCGGCGGGTGGGGCGGCTCTACGAGTACGAGGACGTGGTCTCTTGCGAGGGCCGGACAGTGTCAAGGGCTGTACCGGCCGTGGCTGACGGTGACCCCTGCCCAAAATCGGCTCAGCCGACTGACGAGGTGGCGACTGCGTGACCTGCGTGGGTGGTGGCGGTGGAGTCTGAAATCCCGGGAAGTGAGGAACAATCCCAGAAGCGTCCGCTTGGCTCCACATGTCGCCGTACTCAACAGTATCTGGTGAACCCGCAAACGCCACAACGGGAACCACGTCACCTATATTAACCAATCGTATTTAGTAATACAATCCAAGAAAATACTAAGACCATATTAGTAATACGGTTTTACCTGTGGCGTGGAGCATCATGGACTGGTGATGCCACGACGAGCCACCCGCCTGTGTCGGGAGAGGTGGTGCTGGCTGGGGTGTCGAGTATGCCTGGTGATGCCATGACGAGCCACCCGCCTGCGTCGGGAGAGGTGCTGCTGGCTGGGGTGACGAGTGTGGCTGGTGATGCCAAAACGAGCCACCCGCCTGCGTCGGGAGAGGTGCTGCTGGCTGGGGTGACGACTGTGCGTGGTGATGCCACGACGAGCCTCCCGCCTGCGTCGGGAGAGGTGGTGTAGGCTGCGGTGACGACTGTGCGTGGTGATGCCACGACGAGCCTCCTGCCTGCGTCGGGAGAGGAGGACGTGGCTGGACTTGCGGGTGTGGCTGCCACGACGACGAGGAGTGCCGTGGGGGACGGTGCGCATGACGAGTAGACCGTCCTGGAGCGACGTCTGAAGCGCGCGCACAGGTCAAAGTCTCATAGATCTTTCGAAGCTTGTCGTTCAGACGTCGCCACGCGGATCGATGATCCGATGGACTGATGTCAACCCCCATCTCAAGTCGGTTAAGAAGTGCGGCAACCTCCTCCTGAGCCTCAAGCGTCATTTGCGCCTGTAAATGCGAAAGGATTATTGTTACTTGCTCAGGACTTCTGCAAATACGAAACAATGAAAATTGTGACACTTACCGCGTGGTGCCTGACGCCAACAACAGAAGCAGCCGGGTAGTGATCCGACGTGCGGCCCTGCTGCATCTCATCTGGGTCGGCACGTGGTACGTAGAACAACCGCGTACCGGGCCGGTACCACTGGAGGTACACATCGTACTCGGCCGGGTCGAAGGCCGTGTCCTCGTGCCAGAGATCTGCGCTTGCCGTCGTCCACTGCTCGACAAACGGCGCAAGGTTTCGTGCCCACGTTGTTGCCGTCTTGTTTCCACCTTTACGGCTGTACCTACATTTCATGATTATTGGTACGAAGTGAGCAAAAACTATGTTTCAATACTATTATCTGACATTAAAACATTATGTACTCTTACCTGTGGATGTGAGGCTGAAGCAAGGGCGGTGCTGGGGGAGGACACATTTGGCGTTTCCCGAATTGACGCATCACTCGGTGCACAGCGGTTATCTCCACAGTGACGTCGAACACTACGGTAGCCTTCGTCATCCAGTAGTCCAGGTCTCTAGTACACAACAATGAAATCCCGCCAGGCGCTCGTCGCGTTAACGCGTCGACAGTGTACGGCTCCCAGATCACCTGACTATGGTGCAACGTATCGAACTGCGATGTGAAGGCTGGGTAGCAATTCCTGACCTGTTCGCTAGCATACCGTACCTGTCGGGATTAAAAATAATGAATAACGAAACACATGAAGTATTTCTGTTAGAAACCATATTTTGTATAAAACTAACCCGTCTCCGTGTCCAGAGTGTCCCAAAAGTAGGCATGTCGATATGGTCCCCGTGGTACGCCGTATCGTCATACGGTATATCGAACTGCACGTCTGGCCGTCCGACCGGGAATCGCTCGTATGACCAAAGCTGCAGCAAGAGTGGGCAACCCAGTACCGCCGACTTCTCGGCGCGCCTGCTGCAAGCATTGCACATGCCTCTCAAAGTGGCTGCCAGGACCGCTGAACCCCAACTCCTCTGAACTATGTCCTCGCGGCAACGGGCGTCCGCGATCTCCCGCGCTATTCCGATGTAGCGAGCGTCCACAGTGTTCACGTGATTGGACGTGAACATCACCTTGTCGAAGAGCCACAGGATATATGCCTCTAGACAACGGTCAACCTGCTGCTCCGTAAGCGCGACACCAGGGTAACCAAGCGCGCCGATCTACACGCGAGAAGTAACATCAGCAAGGTAATAGCATTTTAAACATTCGTTCGCAATGAATAATAAAGGCAAGTGACGTTACCTGAAAGTTGCGCAACCACCGCCACATAGGCCCGTTTGTATCTCGGACCAACTCCCCGACGCCCTGAGCAACACCTGCGAAACGGGCTACTATGTCCTCGTGCCAACCTACCTGAGGCTCCAACGGTCCAACTGCGGCTCCAGCCAACGGTAGGCCCAGCAAGAACGAGACGTCCTGGAGAGTAGGCGCCATCTCTCCCCAAGGAAAGTGCAGTGTGTGCGTCTCAGGCCTCCAACGGTCCACTAAGCAGGTGATCAGTGACCGGTCGTAACCAAAACGACGAGACCGCTCGTTGTACTGCTCTCTAGGCTCGTCGTCGTCGTCATCTTGCGGCATGAGCCTCCACTCTGCCGCAGTAGCCTCAACCATCCGTGCCAGCGGTAAGAGACCCGCCCAAGCCAACCTGCCAAACAAGTACAGTATAGCAAAATTAGTGTGACGTTTCGTAATAAAGAGTAGTTCGAAGAACGTATGTAACTACGAGACCCACCGGTCAACCCAGTCTGGGTGTATCATCCAATCCTCCTGAGGCGTGCGAGTGATGAGCACAGGGAGCTTTTCCCCCTCCTCCAGTAGCCTCCCCCGGTGTCGAATGTCAACCGTAGGGTCCAGATGACGATACGTCGTCATACCTGCGGTAATAATGGATTCGTACAGATATAAACTTACGGAATCATACAAATATAAACTTACAAGTCCCCACGAATGGATACCGTGTTATGAAGACTTAACCATTCTTATAGGAAATACAAACTTACATGAAATACACGAAGGGATAAACAAAACTTACAGGAAAAAACAAACTTACAGTTCAATAATAACTTACAGGAAAACACGAAGGGATAAACAGAACTTACAGGAAAATACAAACTTACAGTTCAATAATAACTTACGGAACAAACTAAGTTGAAAGTAGAAATTATTAAATCGTATTTCAACATTCTCCTGGTGCGTCTCCATGCGCCGATGTGCTAGCGCCAGCTGCAGTATCCCCTTGTCGTTGTTTCTGTAACTCAGGACAGTATTTCATTCTATGCCCATACCTTGAGCAATGCATGCACTGTCTAGTTGGACCACCAGCCTCTGATTGGTCCATGTCGTTACGAATACGACGAACCTGCCGTCGACCTCGTCTTACCCGGAGTAGTCTGAAGTCTGGGATGTATTCCCTTTGAGCCTCGTCTACATTGTTGAAGTTGCCAACCGCATGGAATCCACTTATCTCGCCGCTCCAAGTATGCAGCACAGACTGCTTCAGATAGTATGGTGACACGAAGGAGATTGAGTCCATCCCTATTTGGCCACACGCAGCCAGCACATGAGAGCAAGGCAGGTGTAGCAGCTTCGGTTTGTTGCATGTGCACTTGCAAGTGGGCGTGGCTTCCATTCCAATTGTAACCTCATGCGTCTTCGTCTCGTTCGCAGCCCCAAAACCAGATTTATCTCTCAGACGTATCTCGTACCTCCTTTCAAGATTCCCAATGCTATAGACTGTGTGCCCTAATCCCTTTTGAATCTTCTCCTCCATGTACGTCATCACCTTCGCACAGTACGGGGTCGCAGGAAAATTATTCATATGCAGTGCAGCATTTCTGTACCTCTCTTGAAAGTACCTCACGGTGCCATGCATCGCACCCTCGACGATAGCAGTTAGAGGTAAACCCCGCTGCCCTCGCAGCACAAAGTTGTACACCTCCGCAAGGTTGGTCGTCATGATGCCGTACCTAGCGCCATGAGTGTCATGAAGCAAAGACCACTTCTCAGGAGGCTCTTTCTCTATCCACTGAGAGAAACTCTTTATTTGTTTCGCCTTCCTCCTCCTCGTACCAGGAGGGTCAATTGCTGGAATAGCAGAAAGCTCCCGTGGCTCTTCTTCCGGGCTAAGTACTATATTTTTTTTCTTGCGATCAATGATCTCGCTCTTAGTAAAGTCATCGAGCTTCCGCCACAAAGTTTTGTACTTCTTCTCCTGGTTCTGCTTGCACAGCCTCTTAAACAGATTCATAAGGCGCTTGTTCCTAAACTGGCTAAAAAATTAGCCCCTAGATGGCGTATGCACCAACGGTTTTGCAGGTCCGGCCAAGGGTGATCTTCATCAGCCGTTGGTTCCTGGAGTGTCTTCACTGCTTTCAGTATACCAGGGTGCCTGTCGTGAATAACACATACGTTCTCTCGATTCTTCACTACTCCATGCTTAAGCTGCCTGAAGAACCATAACCAGCTCGAGAAGTTCTCACCCTCAACGAACGCCATCGCCAATGGCAGGATCTGATTGTTGCCGTCAACACCAATCGCCGTCAGGATCTGCCCCTTGTACTTGCCTGTCAGAAATGTCCCATCCACGCATAGCACTGGACGACAATGTCTGAAAGCTTCAATGCATGCACCGAAAGAGAAGAAAGCTCGGTTCAATACTTTATAGCCTGAAAAGTGCGGGCTCACCGAGTGCTCTATGTCAATATGTGTCCCTGGGTTCCGGAGGAGGAGTGTATAAAGCAGACGGGGCAGGTTGTCGTACGAGTCATAGAAGGTGCCGAAGCGCATCTCCATGGCCTTCTGCTTAGCCCTCCAAGCCTGCCCATATGGGATTTCGTACTTGTACCTGTTCTTTATGGCAACTTGTATGTGTTTTGCTTCCATGTCTTTCTTCTCCACTATCTCGCTATACATCAGTTCAGCGATGAGAGTGGATGTCAGATTGGGGTGGCGTGCTAGGACATTGCTTCTAACGCAAGTGTGTGGCACGACGTTGGTCACGACCCAATTCACTTCGTACTTGGGCACGTGGCCGTGCACCTTGCTTTCACAGCCATTAGCCGTGCATGTTAAGGTTAAATTATTTGGGGAAGAAATGTCAGTCCTGAAAACCCTCTGCGTGGACATGGCCCATTGTGTGACAGCATGCTTCAATTCTTTCTTGGTAGCATACATCGAACCAATTTGGATCTGGTTCTTGTTATATTCCCAACCAGAATCATGGCCATCATTCACAGTCATGCCACCAAGAAGTTCCTGATTCCATGCACTCGGAATCGGGGACGCATGACTGTTATCTTCGTCACCGCTATCTTCGTCGACATCTTCAGCCAATCCATCTTCATCTTCCTGTTCCATTACCTCCTGCATGGACCCGAAATCCTCTTCTTCATCCGCCTGCCCCGTGGGACCTATTTCTGCCGGTTTACTGCTCTGCCCAGCTTCAGGATTGTTCTGCTCCGCTTCGTAGTGAACTACCTCGTCCACCAGTGGTTCAGGATTGTTCTGCTCCGCTTCATACCCACCGCCTTCTGACCCGGCACCCTTCAGGATGGCTTGCACAAGTGCGACCGGAGGACTTTTTCTAGCATTGCAAACCCGCATCCACGATCTCCAGTCTCTAGTACTCTCGATCGGCAATAGGTCCCATTTAATATCATGACAAGACTTGGTAAACACTGCCTGAATGGTCACAGCATATACTGCAGGATCCATCGAGAAGGTACGTGTAAGCCAGTGATTGGCTTCCTTAAAGTTGAGCCTCTCCGGATCGGATATAGGCAAATCAACATGGCTGAATTCACTAAGATCAACCCCACTATGATTCGAACGTACAATCCCAGGACCATAGTACACCGTCATATTTACTACCTCCGACATACCTGCTGTAACATAAATTTATATCTTCGTCACATACATAGTAAGACATGCAGTTATATTACGAGAACTTTTTTTATAAATATTATTTTTTTAGAAAAAATTTCAGAATTTATAGGTTTATTTGAAAAAATCACAAAACTAGCACCCTGTCGTCTAACGGTTGGACGACAGGAGGCCTGTCGTCCAACCGTTAGACGACAGGGGCCAGTCGGCCATTTGTGAAACGAGATGACCTATCGTTCAACGGTGGAACGACATCCCGAGTACTTTAGCAGCGAGTACTGTAGCAGTAACAGTACTCATATCTTCGATTTTTTTTAACTGCTTCCAAATCATCTCGTGCATTAAATCTTAGTAGAAAAATGGATCATTTACAGGCCCATGTATCTACGGGTGCGATCGGATTTCAAATCCGTGCGCCGGTTTTCGAATTGCTATAAATTTGAGTGGTCAAATTTACAGCAATTGGGTAAAAACCACTCAAATTTATAGCAATTCGAAACCCGGTGTACGGATTTGAAATCCGATCGCACCTGTGGATACATGGGCCTGTAAATTATCCATTTTTCTACTAAGATTTAATGCACGAGATGATTTGGAAGAAGTAAAAAAAATCAAAGATATGAGTACTGTTACTGCTACAGTACTCGCTGCTAAAGTACTCGGGATGTCGTTCCACCGTTGAACGATAGGTCATCTCGTTTCACAAATGGCCGACTGGCCCCTGTCGTCTAACGGTTGGACGACAGGCCTCCTGTCGTCCAACCGTTAGACGACAGGGTGCTAGTTTTGTGATTTTTTCAAATAAACCTATAAATTCTAAATAAAAAAATTTGAAAATAATATTTATGAAAAAACTGCTATATTACGACGCGCGCGACCGCTAAATTCTTTCGTGCTAAATGTAGGTCGAGTACATGCTTACAGCGTGTACAAGGGTGATCCGGAACACACCAGGATTATCAACCGATAAATCGGGATAGAACTTTTAGCACGATCGAATGCAACGGTCAACACAAACACGTAATAATTAACCTAACTAAATAACAACATTATGCATGTCTCATAATTATTAATTAGGTCGACCTAACTTAACCTCATTTTTTTCGGACGTCTAATCGATTCTACTTATTCTATTCAACGAGACCTAACTAAACTATAAATTTAAACTTATTCAAAACATCGTAATTCAATATCTACATAGCCCTAATAATCTTACTAACTTTTTTATACATAAATAACCATACTAATTATACTAAATAAGTACAAAACATCATAATGAAACTATGATAACAAGTACAATCATAATAATTTATATTTACATACAGACACCGGCAATGAGCATAATAATCATACTAATAATTATACTAAATATGTTTTAATAATTAACCGTGGATTTAGCAAGCTCACCTCCTCTTCTTTCCCGCGGGCACACCTCCTCTCCCTTCTTCCTTTCTTCCTTTATATTTACATACAGACACCGGCAATGAGCATAATAATCATACTAATAATTATACTAAATGTGTTTTAAAAATTAACCGTGGATTTAGCGAGCTCACCTCCTCTTCTTTCCCGCGGGCACACCTCCTCTCCCTTCTTCCTTTCTTCCTTTATAAGACACCGACAATGAGCATAATAATCATACTAATAATTATACTAAATGTGTTTTAAAAATTAACCGTGGATTTAGCGAGCTCACCTCCTCTTCTTTCCCGCGGGCACACCTCCTCTCCCTTCTTCCTTTCTTCCTCTTCTTCCTCCCCCTTTCTTCCTTTCTTCCTCTTCTTCCTCCCTTTCTTCCTCTTCTCCTCTCCTCTTCTTCCTCCCTTTCTTCCTCCCTTTCTTCCTCCCTTTCTTCCTCTTCTTCCTCTGTTCTTCCTCCCTTTCTTCTCTTCTCCTCTTTCTCTTTTCTCTGTGGACTGCGGGATGGATTCGAATGCTGCGGGAGGGGAATAAATGGGCACCCGAGGCGCTGGAATCACGGGCGCAGGCGCTGGAGTCACGGGGGCAACGTTTAGGGCTCTGTCGGTCCACAGTTGGACGACTGGGCTCCAGTCGGTCCACCGTAGGACGACTGGGAGCCTGTCGTCCAACCGTCGGACGACAGGCCCCCCACGGGTCCCGCCGCGTCAAATCATGTCGAACCGCGTCAAATCAAGTCGAATCAGGTCGCCAGCACCGCTTTCGGCGCCCAATCGGTCTCCGGTGGGCCGATACCGACCTGTCGGTCGACCGTTGGCCGACAGGCCTCCAGTCGGTCGACGGTCGGCCGACAGGGGCATATTTTTGCAATTTCCGGTACCAGACATATAGACCTCGAAAATTTTATTTTAAAAATAATATTTTTAAAAAAAGTTCGTCCTAACTTGGCATGCCAATATGTTTGGCAAGCCTACATTTGGCAATGTAAAAGTTGCCAAATTCTAGCAAAAAGTAGTGCTACCAATTACCAAACCCACATATTGGTAATAACAAAATTTGGTAAAGATCAGGAAGATTGATAATTTATTGGTAGCAAACCATCGATTTTTGGATATGCCAACATATTGACGAGACAAAAATTGGTACCAAATAAAGCAGGCTTGCCCTGCCCGTAGCGCCTTGCGCGCTGGTAACCCGCGAACTCGATAACCTCATGCGCATCCCGCTATCAATGCAGTTGTGTGCTAGATTATTAGCGCCACGACTTGTTTTCTTTCTGTTGAATATGGTGTGACTCATATCCTAAATTTATTACGATTTAAAGATGTGTACTATAAGAAAATCCCAAAGGAAACCAGCCCTGTTTGTTTAGGCTTTTTTTGGCTACTGGACTTTGGCTTCGAAGCCAGAAAAGCACAAAAAGTTGTTTCAAGCTTTTCGAAGCCAAAAGCCAAAAGCAGGTAAATATGTGCTTTTCTGGCTTCAAAGCCAAAGTCCAAAAAGCCAAAAGCCTGCCAAACAAACAGGTATTACGATTTGAAGATCTCCTTGCTTTGGAAGATGCTATGTGAAAACCTATATAAACCCACGAGAGGGCCGCCATAGGAACATAACCCAAGCAATCAAGTAATCCAAAAGCAAGATGCAAGCAAGAGAGGATTAGAGGCTATGTGAAAACCTATATAAACCTATAAGGAGGTCGTCATAGGAACACAACCCAAACAATCAAGCAATCTAAAAGCAAGGTGCAAGCAAGAGAGGATTAGAGGCTAGGTTTCTTTAGCACTAGATTTTTATATAGGGTAAGGATCCGAGGATAATAAAATGTGAGAGAATTGTGAGAGAGTAACAATCACTTGTAATCTTTTGAGATCATGCTTAAAGAATTTGCAGTTGGTTTTGCCAAATCTTTTTTCTTTTGTTGTGATTGTTCGTCGTTATTATTTTGGTACTCTCTGTGGGGTTCTCTACTTTGGTCTTTATAATGTGCACGTTCGTGCCGTATCTCACTAACTCTGATCAAATCTAGGGGCTACTGTACATAAGAAGGGATACCAGAGTATAATAAGTGGTATCGGAGTCAAGGTCAAATTAATCAGATTTGTGAGAAGGTCGATAAGGCGTCAGGTGGCACATAATCATGAATAATGTCAACGATGTGGAATAAAGTGAATTTTTTTGACAGCGGTGGAAATTTCAACGTGTGACAATGTGTGGTGAAGGATGTTTTTGTCCAAGAAGGGCTAATCAATGCCTTTGAAGGGGACAAACCAGTTGGGTCATCCGATAGACACTAGAAAGTGATGGAGTGGAAGACTGTCAGTACAATCCGCATATGTCTCTCCGATGAGGTAAACTACTCGGTGATAAAGCCATTAGAATTTTCATCCTCAAAAATCAAGCATTGACTGCTATCTATGTGACGAGAAATGTCATATGATAAAATTGTCCAAATTTGAAGCAGATGAAGAGTGCATGCTCAGTGGCGGTAGCGAAAGATGATTGGGATGTACTTGTTGTAAGTCAACAAAATACGTCTCATGGGTGGATATAGAATTCAGGTACTTGCTTTCATATATGTTCGGCAAGGGAGATGTTTGACGAAGGATCTGTACGCTCAACGCATGGCACTGATCACTTAGCGGATTGTAAGGGGTATGCAGTCATTGAGGCGGGAACGGTTACATTGGAGATGTATAATGGAGCTTGTCGCACACTAACGGTCTGATTCGGTTTTTTCCCAACTTAAAGAAGAATCTAATATCTCTGAAATCACTTAGAAATCCATGATTGTGAGGTATCACTTCGAAGTGGAGTTAAACGAGTTACTTGCAAGGGGCAGTTATCATGAAAGGTATCTAAGAAAAACATGGATATAGATTTTTGGGAAATCTTAAAGGTAGTGCAACCAACAAGGGGTTTGATAAAAATCCTAGCCGGGAGAAGGAAACCATTTTTTCAAAGGTAGGTACTCAGATCGTAGCTATAGCTGTGTGCGGAGCTACAAAGAGGATTGGAAACTAAAGGATCAAGATCTTGGTCTAGAGGGGGGGTAAATAGGCGACTAAATAATTTAAAGACCATCTAGAGCAAGAACAATATGAATATTTCTATGAAGAACATATCACACAAGCAAGTTGAATATATATGAACAGAACAAAACTTGTAGAATATAAATGTGGAAGTAAATAACCAAGTGAATACAAGTTGTTTGTTGCCGGAGTTTGGATTCTTGGCGGAATCCTATGTCTCCGTTTGGGGACCTCGATCACTCTTGATCAAGAGCGGGCTTCCTCTCAAGCCTTTATCCTCGATGATATGCTTGCATCTCCTCGACTTCTTCTTGCTGATTCTCTCTTCGCGGAGGCGAATCCTAGCCTTCACAAACTTCTTGAGACTCATCACAAAGGATGTGAGCTCTCTAGGACTCCTAGCCATTTAGGTGACACCAATCTCCAAGAAAAATAAACTCAATGAAGTCTCGGAGATGAATTCAATGCTTTTCTTGGATTGGATCTCAAATCTCATTCAAATCTTTCTCATTCTCACAAGGATTCTCGCTTGGTGCTTGGGGGAGGAGGGAAATGATCTTGAGTAGGCAGAAAATCAAATGGGGAAAAAGTTTTCCTTGCTTGGAGCAAGGGGCCTATATAAGACCCCATCAAAAAACTAGCTGTTTGAGAGAATCTGCCAAAATCTAGACTGTCCGGATTTTGAAATCCTAATGGCCATATGCTGACGTGGCAAGAATCTTCTCCTGATCGAAAGTTCTGAAGTCATCCGGACTCTGAGCCAAACCCTCTGGACATCCGGACACTCCGAGCTAGGGTCCGGGTAGTCAAGTACTGATTCAGACCCTCCGTCAGACTATCCGAGCTGAGGTCTGGGTAGTCCAATACCAATCCAGACACTCACCCGGACTGTCCAGGCTTGGGGTCCAAGCCATCCAGTAGAGATCCGGACCCTCAGCCGGACTATACGGGCTGAGGTCTAGATTATTTCTGGATAGGCTGGACCCTCATCTGAAGTGTCTGGGCTGAGGTCCGGATTCTTTCTAGACAGGCTGGACCCTCAGCCGGACTGTCCGGCTGAGGTCTGGATTTCTCCAGAAGTTTCTGGACAGGCTGGACCCTCATCCGAAGTGTCTGGGCTGAGGTCCGGATTCTTTCTAGACATACCGGACCCTCAGCCGGATTGTCCGGCTGAGGTCTGGATTTCTCCAGAACCTTTGGATTAGGGTTTTGTTTCTAGCTTTGGGCGACAAAGGATATAACAACTTACATTGAGTCATTTCTTGACATATTCATCACTTCTGATGATGAATAGTACGGTATCCCGCGTATTAGGGGTATCCATGTACAGTTACCCGGGACTTTAGGAAGGTACATCGTATCCGATAAGGATCCCCGGACGATAAGGTAACCCCTCCAAGGAAGGAATGACTCCCCTTAAACTAGGAAGCCAATCCCAACGTTTAAGGAAGCCAGAGTCCTACTCGGGCGTGAGTCCACGTCCAGTACGACCCTGGGAACCCCCTATATAAGGATCAGCAATTCCATAGGGGAGGACAGGTCTTTCTAGTCGCAACACAAGCAGCGTAGGATCTCAGGAGGCGAAGCTCTAGAAGACCCGCAGTCTCGAGGGAGTCGAGCCCGGAGGATTAGCTAGGATCAGTCTACGACCAGGCCTAGGATAGCCACTAACATACACCCCCTTTGTAAAGCGTGTTCCCGATCAATATATAGCAACAGGACGTAGGGTTATTATCCTGAGGGAGGCCCGAACCTGTATAAAAACGGCTGTTCCCTGCTGTCAGAACTCCTGGCGATTGGCTCCTAGAGGTCCCTACCCCCCAATAATCATCACTCCACGAATACCGTAAGATCGCCGATTCACCAATCGTCGACAGATGGCGCCGACCGTGGGGACCTCTCCGGACCAAGCCGTCCAGGAAGAATCAGAGTCGGCAGGACGCGCAACTAAGCGCGATCAGATCCCAGCGCCGGTTGCACAGCCCTCACCGGTTTCGACCGAGGAGGAAGCAGCAAGCCCGGCAGGAAAACCGATCGCAATCTCGCCCCGTACTGGGTACTCGGACCAGGGTTTCTACGACAACTTTGGCCCTATGGACCCGTACCCGGTTACGGATCGAGTGGATTTCGGAGAGTACGCCCCTGGAGAGGACTCGGATGGCAAAGCAGATCACTTCAGAACCGAGTGCGCCAGGGCCTTCAGCGGGAAGTTGGTCTTGAATGACGACTTCCCGGCAGGAATGACCAGCCCCATGGTTGGAATTTTTCCTGTAAACTCTGATCGTGAGAACGGTCAAGATCTCAATCGCGGTATCCCTCCCGATGGAGTGGAACTACACCTCATCTAATCCAGACCCTCGAGTGGTTCTCGCGATCCATGACGGTCGAGAAAGATCTCGAGGGCCCGGATCAGCATGGGGGCTCACAACACCAGAGCCCGACGAGGTCGTTCAGCAAGACCTCCACCGCAACTACGAGCGACGACTTCAAAAAAATACCCCCTCCAAGTCGGAGAGCAGGTTCTACGACTAGTTCGGAACTGGGGCAAAAAGGGCTTTCTCCTCGGCAGGACAACGGCTCCACATGAGAAGACGCCCGATCCAGGTCGCTCGAGTTAGCAGTAAAGAGATAGTCGAAGTCCCCTTAGAGAGTTCCTCGTGCAAGCACCTTCGGTAAGATCGCACAGTCATCACCCCTCCGACCGCCAGTCCGTCTCAGGTTGCGCCAGCTCCAACCTCAAGTCGTCAAGCTATGAACAAGCCGACGATAAGACGCTCCGGGCGCCGTCGCCTAGCACGCGCACTCGACAAGCTTTTTCAGTGGTTCACGACAAGAGCACGAGAGTTTCTGGAGCAACCAACGACAACTCGAGAGGAGGAGGTGATGTTTTTACTTCTAATTTTTCCTAGCAGTTTTTTCTTATAGTAACTTATAAATGATGCTTCAGTCAGTTCACAGTTTTTTAAATATCAAGTTCCTAGTTCGATATTTATTTTTTCAGACTGCCTATCCGAGAAACTTCTCGAATAAGACAGTCGGGGGCTGGATAAGTATGTGGCATCAAGCAAAAACTGGCGTACACATGCACGTACCGACGACCCAACCTAAGCAAAGGGAAAAGGGTTATGCGCTGCGACCGTCTGGGATGAGAGGAAAGCCCCTTAACGTGTCTACAGGTGACAGGGGAAGCCACTGAGCCCCCCACCTGACTAGACCTAAGGCCTGGCCGACCAAACTCCCCGGTTCCCGCAGCAAAGTTCCCCGACTCCGAGCAAGGGAAGAAGAGAAGGTACAGGTATGACTAGGCCAACAAAATCGTACGCTTACCGGCCACCCCGACTACTTTGAACAGAAGGCGTCCCGGATAGAGTGCAATGTCATCAGAGCAAGGGTTACGAGAGGTTCACTAACTAGCGTTCAATATCCCTTCGACAAGGGAACACTGGTTGCTGCTATGGCTATGACAGACCGTACGAAGACCCCTTATCGTGTTTACTGATGACGAGGAGCCTCTGAGACCTCCATCCGACTAAACCTAAGGCCTGGTCGATCGCAGTCAGCGGCATACGGCGCAACTCATAAGCCTAAGTCAAGGAAGGTGGACGCGAAGTTCGACTAAATCCTCGAGAACCTTTGCATCTGACAACATTCACAATGCAGTTATTTTCAAAATGATCGACTTTCAGAAAACAAAACACACAGATTAAGCATAGTTACTAATCAAAAAGTGTTAAGTCAGTTTAGCAGGCTATCTGCATTCAGCCATTCGAGACCTCTTCGCCTCGAAATCGGTTCCCCGCTCCTGCTCTGACCGGACCAATCACTCCTCTAGGTCCCAGACGAAGCAAGCAAAAAGGCAAAAGGTTAGTTTCAGTAAAAGCAAATTACGACTAACGTTTTCAGTTGTTGATTATATCTAGAAGCGCCGCGATCAGGGGCTAGACCTTCGCTCAAGTCGGACAACAGGCGTCCTGAGCTAGGGGCTCAATGAACTCCACAGCCGACTAGCCCCATGCTGGAACTAATTTCCCCAGCCAAAGAATGCCTGCAGTATGCACTGCGGATTGACTTCCCGGCCACGAATAACGTGGCCAAGCGTGAGGGTTTGCTTGCCGGTTTCTGAGTCGCTTCCGCACTTGGTGTCCGCCGCCTACTCGTGAGTAGGGACTCATAGCTGGTAGCGAGACAAGTGTCCAAGGAATGTCAGACCTTAGACCAGGACATGGCAGCTAACTAGCAGAGATGAGGAAGCCGGAGAAGAAATTCATCGGGCTCAAAGTACGGTACATCCTAAGAAAGGATAACTGCCGAGCCAATAGTCTTGCTCGCCTGGCGTCCTCACGATCTCTATGCCCACCCGGGACCTTTGCAAAAAGGATTTCGACGCCGTCCATTGCTTCTAACGAACCTGTGGACGAAGGAATGGCCACCCTCAGAACAGAGCACCATTCAAGGACGTCACCAGGTATTGACGATCCAAGAGGAGTTACGGGTCAACTCGTAACCCCCCTCGGTCCTGAGGGGTCGTGGATAGAACTCATCCGCATGTACCTTCACGATCGAACAGTACCCGGGGACGATGCACTATCTGAGCGAATTGCCCGACGCGCCTGGATGTACTCCCCGGGCGACGGGGCCTTCTATCGCCGAGAAGCCCACGGAGCGCTCATGAAGTGTATCACTCAGACACAGGGTAAAGAACTACTCGAGGAAGATCCATAGAGGGGTGTACGGGGCACATGCATCTTTCCGAATCCTGGTCGGAAAGGCCTTTAGACAAGGATTCTATTGGCCGACAGCCCTCTGTGACGCGAGCGAGTTAGTAAAGCGATGCCGTCAGTGTCAAATTCACGGTAGACGCGTTCACCAGCTCGTCCAAGCCTTGCAGACAACTCCCTTGTCGTGGCCCTTCACGACATGGGGCCTGGATATTCTGGGGCCCTTCCCGGTCTCGCCCGGGGGCTACAAGTTCCTGTTCGTCGTGATTGACAAGTGCGCTGCGGTTTCGCTAACATCAGCAGTACATTGGCGCAGAAAAAGGAAAGATTCTTCATCACCACGTGAATTTTCCGCCACGATGGTTCCGTTTCCTAGAAATACGCCAGGCGAACGCGTGTCCGTGATCAACGGATCAGATCAGATTAGGAAAACGTTCTGATTTTTTCCAAGAAGTTATTCCGATAAGGTTCTTGCGACTACTCGGAAGAGATTGAATCTACTCGGAGAAGTCATCGACAAGGACTAATTTGGTCGCCTACTCGGGGCTGCACCCCGACAAGGGCAGATTTCCAACCAAACCATCTTGACCTCATTTCACGTATTGATGGGGGGCTTGATGATGAATAGTACGGTATCCCGCGTATTAGGGGTATCCATGTACAGTTACCCGGGACTTTAGGAAGGTACATCGTATCCGATAAGGATCCCCGGACGATAAGGTAACCCCTCCAAGGAAGGAATGACTCCCCTTAAACTAGGAAGCCAATCCCAACGTTTAAGGAAGCCAGAGTCCTACTCGGGCGTGAGTCCACGTCCAGTACGACCCTGGGAACCCCCTATATAAGGATCAGCAATCCCATAGGGGAGGACAGGTCTTTCTAGTCACAACACAAGCAGCGTAGGATCTCAGGAGGCGAAGCTCTAGAAGACCCGCAGTCTCGAGGGAGTCGAGCCCGGAGGATTAGCTAGGATTAGTCTACGACCAGGCCTAGGATAGCCACTAACATACACCCCCTTTGTAAAGCGTGTTCCCGATCAATATATAGCAACAGGACGTAGGGTTATTATCCTGAGGGAGGCCCGAACCTGTATAAAAAGGCTGTTCCCTGCTGTCAGAACTCCTGGCGATTGGCCCCTAGAGGTCCCTACCCCCCAGTAATCATCACTCCACGAATACCGTAAGATCGCCGATTCACCAATCGTCGACAACTTCCATCACTCAAACCTTGGAAATTTACACTTCTTTATATCTTGCCATCTTCTTTTCTCCTTTTTCTTTTGAGGGGTCATCGACAATTAACTTTATAGTTTTCTTGGGACTAAACCTGGTCATTCACTTCATAAAAATTATTAGTCCCTTAATTGTTTTTCATTACCACCAAACCTCACTTAGGGGCCTATATGGTCTTTCACAAACTCTAACAGATGTAAAGGCAAAAATACGAGTTATTGGAAGAAGGAAATTGTGGTAGGACCAACCACGTGGTACCAATGAGCAGGTGGAGCTCAGAGGTGGTACAAACCTATAGCATGAAGGGCTATAGAAACAAGTGGTATGTTTCACCAAACTACATAACAAATGAGCTTTCAGGTGGAGGGTTCGGTGGTCCAGTCCGAATACCAATATGCACATCAGGGTGGTGCGCATGAGCCCCTATGGAGGGAGCGCTCCCAAGGTGGGAGCAAAACGGTAAAGCTAACTTAGAGCAAATTTGTAGACTACCTGGTTTTAAGGCCGGGTAACCCTTGTGTTTACTGTATCGATCCCTGGATCAATAGTCGATACGCACAAGTACTTGATAGCATAACCATGCCATACATCGTTTATTACAAACATTAGCCATAATTGGTCTTTAGTTCTTACAAACCAGGCCTATTGGCCGAATAAAAACAGCAGCGGAATAAAATACGGTGGATAACCCATCTATATGCCGAACCACAGGCAACAGACTGGGGAGAAACCCTACGCCTCGAAGTCGCTGTCGCTATCGCCAGACTGGTATTCCTCCTCTTCGTCTGGCCACATAACAAGCCAGGTGAGTACATTGAATGTACTCGCAAGCACTCCGCCGGGGAGTTTAATACGGATATGAACATGCTCGGTAATTATCAATAACAAGGCTCTATCCTATGTTTCATGTTGTGCGAGAAAGTAAGTTTGTATTGGAAATAAGTACATAAGCATAAAAGCGATTTTATCAAAACATCTCGACGCGACGAGATAAGGTATTGCTCAAAACACTCGCCCGTAGCAATGGGGAGTTCGCTTTTGTGCTTACCGTTACAACGGTACAGCACGGTACTTACCCGGTTCCATAGGGAGACGCAGCTCCTCGTACTTACGGGGTTCCCAATCACCCGGTTCCTCAGGTAGACGACGCTCACCTCGTACTTACGGGGATTCTAGGGTTTGCCCGTAGCTACGGGAAAACCCGACTTCACACCTCCCGATACGACGGGAACTTGGCAAACTGCCCTGTGAACACGACGGTTCACGTCCTTAAACCCATATCCCAGAAATCCTTTTTGGGCTCAGAGAGCCAGACTACTTTAGTGTGGCCTAACCAAGTTCGTCCATGACCGCGGACGCGGCTATTCGAATAGTTTTAACCCTCTGCAGAGGTGGTACGGCTTTACCCACACGATGTAGTTCACCCTGGGCATACCGTGCACTGCATACTACCAGAGCTAGTACAACGAGACTCTTCGCCGGTGTGAACCCAGCCATGAACCCGTCAGAAGGACATATCCCACACCTCGCTTGAGTCGGTATCATTGCTACAAGGAGGTTGGTGTTCCAACTCTGTGGCGAATAATACCTCGTTAAAACCACGGGTCTATCCTCTACAGGGGTTAAACCCACCCCATCTGCACTCTACTAACTGCCCACGGGTTCATGCTAGTCCAGGCCGGTTACTAGATCAAGTCCTTCCCACAAAGGACATGTGGTCGTACTGTAAGACTTGGCCAAACGGCACTTAAGACAGGTCCTTAGGTGATCCGAGAAGGACTCCACTCCACTCCCGTAAACGGGCAGCGAGAACCACGACGGGCCTTACCTCGCTCTTTAACATCTCCCTTCCAACACCCTTCATTACCAACCCGGATCAAAATCTTCTCCCTTTTTAGCTCGGTTCCACAGAACCATTTCACGGTAGAATATCCCAACCCATGCATATCCTACCTTCCATGCACCTCTACAACCGGACGCGACGGTCCGTTTCGATATTTCATCACATGAAATATGGGGTGTTGCTTTCCTTTTCCTTTTTGAAAACCTAATTCATCTACTGCAGGGCTAAGCATATATCTATACATACACTACCCTAAGTTTCCGATAAATCTACGGGATACAATAGTCCTAGGGCGACAAGGATTACGGGGTCGGACTAGGGTTTCCTATCATCGGTGATATCTACTCTACATAAAATAACAGGAATAAAATATAGCATGCATGGTTCGAAAACAAAATAATATTTCGTAAAACTGGGATTCAACATGATCAATGGCGGAGAGCTTGCCTGGCAGGTCTTGGCTCGGTTCCGGACGCGGAGATGCTTCGGGTTCGTCCTGGCGCACGTACCTCACACCGTCAACTACACGTTCGGAAAACTTCAAATAAGAACCGAGTATTACGAGAATCAAATAATAAAATTCAGTATGCGTGCATGCCAGGTTCTAACATTCTTGAAGGTCCTAACTTGGTGGTGCTAAAACTAAGAAGAACAAAATGCACGAAGTGTCGATTAGGGTTTCTAATGTTCGGAGGATAAGCACATGTTTTCTCTGGCTCTTGGACTTATGCATCAAACGAACCAATGGCTACTAAGCTATATGGGAATATGGACTTTAAACCTACTGGATACTTGGGATAGATCTCCTAATCAAGTTCAAATTGGAAAAGAGTTTAAGACTATAATGCATGCTCATGAGTTAGGGTTTCATGGCTTTAACTTATTCTTTTTAAACTCTAAGCTAAGCAATCATGAATGCATGAATGCAACTAGTGCAAAGCTAAGGAAAATGCTGGAGATCAGTATACTGGAGGGCCCTAATTTGAATGCATTTCAAATGGACGTTTTAAAAACAGGTTTGAATTGGAAGTGGCTACTGGACTGGGCTATACAGAGAGAAGCATTGGGATTTTCGAAAAATGTCCTATATAGAAAAGATGGGAAATAAAATTTGGGACAACTTTTATTTGGGGAGTTTCTTGAGATTCGGGCTGGAACTGGGTGAACCGGCTGAACCAGAGGGAATAGAGCACTGAACCAGAGAGAGAGCCGGCCGGTTTAATCCAACCGAAGGGGGGTGACGTGGAGAAGTCGGCGCCGGCTTCACATAAACCTGACAGCGGGGCCTGGGGGACTCTCGGGCCCGCTGGCAGTGGCTTGGGAGCGGCATACCGCTTCGATCGGGGCGGCCCACCGGTCAGTTCAGAGAGACGGGAGGAAGGGCGCGCGGGGGAGAGCTCCGGTGAGGAATTAGGGTTCCGGTGGGATTCCGGTGAAAAGGAACGGCGAGAAATTGCTGTGGCGTTAGGAGGAATTAGGGGAAATGGCTGGTACGGCTGGGTTCAGGAGTTCAAGAGGATTCCATTTTTATGGACAGCAGGCTTGTGCGCTTGCTAGGAAGGAGAGGTGGTGGGTTCCAGCGGAGGTTGAAGGTGGTGCTCGGCGTTGGAGAAGATGACGGGGGTAATGGCGAGTTCAGGGATGCTTGAGGAGTTGTGGGGTTTCCAGAGAGGGTTTGAGTAAAGATAGTGAGCTCGGGGGTCCTTTTATATAGGCGAGCCGGATGGGGTGTCGAATGCTCGGCTGCTCGGGCTGTCGTCCTTGCCGTGGACTTGGCCACAGGAACCCGGCGACGTCGCCAGAGATCTCGGTCGGCTCAGGAGGCGCTAAGGAGTGACTGCGGCGTGGACTGAGCTCGGGTGAAGCAGTGGTCGGCGGGGAGCAAAGCCGGGCGCGCGCGTGTGCATGCCTGGCACTGGCATGGGCGCGTCCAGAGCGCGCGCATTGGAAAGACACGCGTGTCTTGGCGCTGTCCATCGTGTCCAACCATGCCAAACCATGCCACTGCTTGGAGTTGAAGACTGTGGGGCTTGACAGAGGGAGCAACTTCGAGAGGATGGATGGGAAGTAAAGAATTGGAGCTGAGCTCAAGTTGGCATGGATGGATGGCTGAGTTGAATTCTGTGGATTCGAACTGATCCTTGAAAGGAAATAGAGGTAGACAAGGTCCTGGGAGAAGTGATGCTGCTGGCCAGCTCCTGGAGTGGGTGGTTGGCAGTTAGGTTAGAAATCAAGAGAAAAAAGGGATTTCACGCCAGGTGTTCGATGGCTGTCTCTGCAAATACTTGCATTAGAGATGAAAATGTTTTTACAGAAATGAGACAAGATTACAAAGATGAGCTATGTGTAGAATTTGTGGAATTTTCTGAGCAAGGAAAAAGGTAGCTGTAGTTCAAAGGGGAGATTTGACCTAATTGAAATTTTGAATGTAATTCAAAATTTTTGAACTGGACTTCCCAATTTTATCTTATAAGGTGGTGAGGAATATACTCAAGGCTCTACTGGTAAATTTCTAGACCTTTTGGAGACATAAAAGTGCATGCGATAACACTTTCTTCATTTCTGGAGGCAGGAAAACCTAATTAGGGTTTTGGGCGACGAAAGGGGTTTTTAGGGTTTTCGATGACGGCAAGGCGACGGTAGGGTACGGGGAAGTTAGGGTTTGGGTTTTGGAGGTCGGGAACAGGAATGGACGAGTTGCCGCTAGGGTTAGGGTTTGAACGGGGCTCGAGCACATACGGCGCATGAGCTCCGATTAGGGTTTGGATTTTTATGCATGCGATGACGAGGCAACCTCGGATGCTGACATGAAATGCTATGCATGGAAAGATGCTGAAGATCCAATAATCCGACAAATACGTCTGAACACATACGCATATACTCGCTTAGGGTTTTGGGTCTCGGAAAACCCGATTAAGAAAAACAGGGTGTGACAAAATTCTTAGATGAACACAATAACTTCGAAGGATAAGAGTCAAGGTGGAAAATGTTGAATATGGTGTGACTTGTATTCTAAACCTACTAGGTTTCAAATATGTGTGTTGTACGAAAATTCTAAAAGAAGCCTACTACAATTTGAAGATCTCCTTGCTTTAAACGAAGCTATATGGAAACCTATATAAACCCACGAGGGGATAACCATAGGAACACACCCAAGCAATCAAGCAATCCAAAAACAAGGTACAAGCAAGAGAGAATTAGAGGTTAGATTTCTTTTGTACTAAATTCTTGGATATGATAAGATCCAAGGGTTGTAAAAGGAATGAGAGGATTGTGAGAGAGCGATAATACTTTATACTTTTTGAGATTGTGTAAAAAAGTTTGGGATCAGTTTCGTCAATTTTTTTACTGTAGCTGTTCGTCATTATTATTTTTATATTCTCTTTAGGATTCGTTACTTTAATCTTAATACTATACGCTTTCATATCGTATCTTATTAACTTTCGTCAGATTCATTCAGGGCTGGGCAGTGTCTGATCTGTCAAGAAGGGGCTGAAGACATTAAGCATTCTATCTTCACATGCATTCGTGCACAACAAGTATGGAACTAAGCTAGTTTTGGTGCCCTAAGCGACAGGAGTGGCGGCGGCGGATCTACCGGCGAATCCGAGGGCCCCCTCTCCCTCCGTCTGTCGCTCCGGCGACGGGAGGGGGCGGGGACCCCAAAGCTTCGGTCCGGTGGTGGTAAGGGTACGAATAAAGGTCGGCTTCGTCTCTGATCGGCGGCGGCGACGAGACGATGGCGGCGCCGTCGGCATGGAATAAGGTATCCCTGCCTCGTCCTCGTTCTGGTGGTGCTTCGTATCGTCGGGAGGCGTGGGGAGGATGTGGTCCTCGCAGGGGCGGTGCACGGCGGATGGCGGCGCTTCACCGTCGAGATCGAGTTGGTCTTCTGGGCTCCGATCCACCTCGAGTTCATCCGTTGGGATGGATTCGACGGAGTGCCGGCGTAGATTCCTGCCGTCCCTTCGGGACAGCGAGGTTATGGTTTCTGGCCGGGCGTGTGCGCTGGCGAGATCTGGATCGAGGAAGGGGTTCGGCGGCGGTGACTTCGGCCCCGGGGCGCTGGTCCTTCGGGGCACGTGCACGAGGACTTCTCGGCTGTCAGCGACAAGGTCAGGCCGGCTCTGGTAGGGGAGTGGCGGCAGCGGCGCGTCATCGGCTCGCTCCGGCGGCGGGAGTGGTCGTCCGGTGGGCAAAGAACCTCGATGTAATTTCTGTTATTTTCGGGGTGTTTTGTACTGCTAGTGAATTTCTATAATTGATCCAGGTCCTTTTCGCAAAAAAAAGATTCATTCAGGGCTGCTGCGCATGATAACGGTACAAAATAACACCTCGTCCCTCACTGCGCTTCCGGCCGCCGTGTCGCGCCTCCGTGATCCTCGTGTGACTTGGACTGGTGGCTGTAGCGCTGGTGGCCATGGCCCTTGGCGTTACAAGCTTTAGTGGGCTGTCGTGGACGTTGCCACGTAACACCGGTCCACACTACAGCCCATGGCACCAAGCCCTTTCGAAACTTGATGCCCTTCTTCTTTCATTTTCATCTGGATACTCATTTGGTTCTCTGCGAGTGCGTAGGCCCATCTCATCCAGCTAGCACCTCACAGCGAGAGGCCCCATCCAGCAGTCCAGCACCGGTTGCTTGCCTTGCCCCGGCTGTCCCCGCAGTTGAAACACGAAAAGTCAAATAGCTCTCCTAGCTGCAGACCACATACGTGGCTCTGTTGAGTGTTGAGCTGTTCACCTATTCCCTATCTTGACTGCTATGAACAGGCACCAGTTTCAAACGGTCCGACCTGCAGCCGCCAGAGAGACTCTCGTTCTCAGATCACACAAAACTCTAGCTTGTTGGACCTTGTTTTGATCCGAGTTTTCAGATGTTACGTGCGTGTTGAGAGCGCGGGAGTGGCCAACGTACGTCTACCTCCTGGGGCTTGATGGAGAATGTTCGCCATGTGCTCGTGATAGCTACTTGGAGCTAGCGCTGGATCGACTGCTTGCACGCACCATCCTAACCATGGTTATCCCTGGCAGGGATAGGTGGGATGGAAAATGCACACCTTGTTGTTTAAATTAATAAGATGGATACTTTATGTTTTCATGTAAACCTTGTTAGTCAGTAACTTAACAAAAATTTAATGCTTTAATGTTTCTATTACCTTTGATTACTAACAAAACAAATGTTACTAGCTCCCTCGAAAGTAAATGACGTCATATAAAACATGCATTCAAACTTTTTTAATTTTAACTAGTCAAGTGAAAATAGTATTCATGAAAATATTTTTGTAATATTAAAATTATATAATCCATATGTAATGTAATGGTCAAAACTTTCATATATAATACTTGTAATAAGATTAGTGGTGAAAGTTGGATCTTGGAATCTGCAGAAGTCAATAGTGACAAAGGTTCTTATATACAAGTGTGGTTTTACATTTGGAGGCAGTATACTGTTATGTCATATGCTTTCGCGCATGCCTCTCATTTACCACCGTTGTTGCCGTCGGTGAGGAGCTCGTCGAGGAGGCTGCCGTCGAGGTACTCGAGCTCGATCTTCTCGGTGTTCCGGCGGCCCCTGCTGGCGCAGCCACCCGCGGCGGACGACGACCCGGCGGAGCCCTTGCTCCCCGAACCGGCCTCGCCGGGGAAGTTGAGCACGGCGGTGGCGCCCCTCTGGGAGAATGCCGCGCGGTCGTACGCCCGCGCCGCCTCCTCGGCCGTGTCGAACGTGCCGAGCCAGACGCGGGCGCCGCCGCGCTCCGGGTCGCGGATCTCCACGGCGAACTTGCCCCACGGCCGCCTCCGCACGCCGCGGTACTTGGTGCCCGTCTTCTTGTCGTCCTCCATCCCTTGACGAGAGAGATACCTCTCACAGGTAGCAGAAACTAGAGTGAGAAAGAACAAGCTAGGTTATATGTGTAGCAGTGATCAGGTCATAGGCTTAGAGCGCTCTTTGCATGCGTCTAGCTTCACAGCGCGCAACTATTTATAGAGAGGCTAGTGCCAGTGGCATATTGGCATACGTACGTACGGTCAGTATACTGCATGTATTTTGACTCGTTAGTACGTATACCTCGCAAAGCCTACGTACGCGCGTATGGATAGACAGAGGCGCTGCGTTCAGACAGTAAAAGTACGGTAGAAATTAAAAGTCGCCTGCACGCTACACTACAAATGCATGCGATTATTGATGAGAAACCTAGCCAGTAGACCGTTGAAACCACACACGTCACCGGTTTCAACATCACCGAATTGCATCGATCAGCCTATGTATTTACCGGGATTTGATGTGCTATCATTAAAGCTACGCTTAGCATTGCGGTGACTTTTCAAAAGCACTTATTTATTTCTCTTTTCGGATGTTGCATATAGTTAGTTGAAAAAATATTTTATTTAGATGTAACAGTAAAATCTTGCTGGAATTAATAAAACTAGCTACCAGAGTGTCTGACACAATTAACCGGAAAACGATTTTAATCATATTTGATTTCTTTTAATTCAGATAGGTAAATATTATTATATCATTTGCAATAACACCAAAATACTGCTAGTTTTGTGATTGTACATGATATTAAATCAATACATGTAACTAGAGTGCGAACCAAGTACGAGCCAGTCGGTAGTTTCTATGTGTGTCAATGGCGGGTAGTTTTTATATAACATTTGGTTGTGATCCATTAATAATAAAAAAGTCCACCAAACCAATGGGCGGATGATGTTTATGTATAGTTAGGAAAATTTATCAGCTGTGATCTGTTTATGTACAATTGTGAAGGTCTATTGGTTATGATATGTTTAGATACAATTATTAAAATCTAATAGTTGTGATCTATTTAGGTACAATTATGATGATTTATTACATGTGATCCATTGAACTACAATGTTATGAAGATTAGGTACTGTTATGATGACCTATCAGCTGTGATTTGTTTAGATACAGTTATGAAGATCTATCGGTTATTGGTACACTAATAAAAAGATGGTATACTAGATTAATGGTTAGATATTTTGTATTTTTATAGAAATTTTTAATACATGTTTTTTCCGGTTAACCCATTATATTCTTTTAATATAATATATAATAACGCAACTAACTAGACTATGCAGTTGTGCTAAGTGAGCCTAACCGGAAAACATGCATCAACTACACCCACCCCAGATTAATATATAATAAAGGGAGTTCAGATTGACTCCACCGGCCGGCGGCAGGTGAAACATTCCTAATCTCGTACTATTGTTGAGTTGTCTAGGCTAGCTTCCCTCGCATCAAACTCACAGTGCTGCCACAGGCATCAGTCCAATACGCATCAAACCCAGAGTGCTGCCACAGGCATCAGTCCAATTGATCATGCTACACGGAATCGACACTATATTGGGCTCTTGGCAATGCTCTCGCTTATATGGCCATCTTTTTCCTTAAGCCTCAGGCTGTGTGGTAGTAATAACTACGACCTGTAAAAAAAGAATCTCTATATTACTCCTATATATTTAATTTTTTCCGTGCGATTAGAGCCGGGACTAGAAAATCTTGACCTGGTGCACAACAGCAAGCTGGCTACACATATAGGCCACATAGATGCTTTGTAGGGTGATTTGTAGCATGGAGTTCTAGGCGTGATGCACTTCTTTTGGACTAGACCTCGTGTAGTAATTTTAGGATTTAATTGTTAGTAAAACAAATTAGGACCTGGATGCCTGTCACTAGACCCACGGGCTTCGCCCCTGCGTGCGATATCTCGTTGTTGAGGGTCTATCTCTCATCTTTCAAACCTAGTCGAGTGGATTGGTGCGATGGGGTGGATGCCGTCACAAAGCTTATTTCTTTGACCGGAATTGAGAAGTGTAGTTCACGGTCTGCTCGCCTCTTAGCCAGTTGGATTATCATATCTTTGAATCTCTCTTTTATGAGTTGTAATATATTTAGTGATGACATAACAAAGAGCCTCATAAAATTTTAAATAGAATATATTATTGGTTAAATCAGGCGGCCATGTCTCTTTTATTTAAAAAATTGGCAAACTAGGTGCTCACATGAAGCCCAGACTTCTCCAGTCAATATTGTATAGTGGTGAGCAGCAAGATAGTGGGACAACAGATCAAAGATATGCAAACACTAGTGGTGGGGTGGAGTTGGCAACAAGGATCATGTGAGCATATCAAATATTATGGTGCCAATGGAAGTCTTAAGAGGAGGTGGCAAATTGGCAATAAGAGAGACAACAAGATTGCAAGGAAAGAGAGACATAAAATGGCAGTGCCAATAGTAGAGAATGGCATCTCGATGACATGTTGCAACCATGACGAAGGGATTGCACAGCGCACAACAATTAGCATGGCTTGCTTAGCACCAAGCACATTATGATGCTGGATGGTTAACTACTGCAAGGGTAGAGGGTGGAAAGAGACAAAATACAGTTCTTCTTTTAGAAAGCATACAGTTAAACTTCTCTTTCTTTAACAACTAATTGATAAAATAATATTTTGGTCTATATGGTGTGAATGGTACCATTAGATTTATCATGAAAAATTAATTTACAATTTTTTTATAATATTATAACTACAAAAAGAGTGATTAAAATTGCGCATTTAAGATTGTGCAAAGTTAAAAGGGTCCTCCGTTATCTAATATAATGGAGCGATTAGGTGGTTAGTTGTGGAACAGAGGATTGAAGAGGTCTTTGGTTGGTGCCCATTACCGGAGAGGATTTTTAAAACTAATGAAAAGAAGTATTGTGTTGCATCATTTTTCGACAGGGAAAAGAACCACACAAAAAAACACTTGGAAGTAGCTCTAGATAGGTACGAGGATAGAGCATAAGCCCTAGTAAGGCTCTGAGCTATCGCTCGCGCGATGTCGATGGATGTGACTCGACTGTTTCCGCTTTGGATCGATCTCAGCTTCTTAATGATGCTCTCATGACGTGCGTACTCGTAGTCGTGCTCGTCCCAGATGGGCTTCACGCAGGATCACGTGAGCACCCACGCGGTCGCTGCGAGGTCCGCCCGGTCAATTTTTTGGCCAAGTCGCATCGTACGTATGCGCTCTAGTTCTGGACGGGCACGTCGCGCTCGCGCGTCGCACCCGTTTGTCGGCGCGTGATCGATCGATCGAGGCGACGATAACGAGCGGCTGGGATCTCGCGCCTTATCACCTGCCGCAGCTCCCGCCGGCCTAGTTAGCAGCTGCATGCAGACAGGGCGGCATATATACGTACGTACGTACGTGCATACACATTCGTATGTGTACAGCGACGTACGTGTAGCATCTATGTAGACGTGTAGCTAGCGTACGTACGGGCATACGGTTCCGCTGCTACGTATGTCGTGGTTACATGAGCCGGATGTCAGCGCGTGGGCAGGCAGGTTGTATTGCTTGTGCTTGTGTTTCCGCCGTATAGTACGTGTTCTGTGCCTGGATAGCTGTTCCATACGTACGTACTGTCTCCGATGATGGAAAGGCTGCATATGGGCACGCCAAATCAATATGAAATATTTTAGTTCTTTCTGATTATGCAACGTCTAGAGTTTTACTATGACTCTTAACAAATCTCAGCCTTGAATTCACAACGTATTAGAAGAATTTACTCTCCCAATCGGAAGAAGATATACAGGTTACTTATGAAGATTAGCATTCGATCATGTTTTTTCTTTTCTTTTCCTTCTGATTTACCATTTTTCAAAAAAAATTCTCATTTTTGTTATTTTTAATATAAAATGAATTTGAGCTTGCAATTCTATACATCAAGAGGTACATCTAGAATTTTCTGAAGAGGATAATGCTTTGCAGGACTGGAGCCGTGATTCCATGCGTCACTGCCGTTGGATCCTTTTTTCCATCACTGTTTACGGAGATGCGTGCCATTGAACACATTTGAGAGCGTGGCTAATAATATTGGGACAAGAACCCTCTAATTCTAGCACAAGAGTTGAGGCGTCTTACCTTCTCACATGCATGCCGTGAGGTTCAGTGTGAGCTACTCAGACTATTTAGGGTGCGTTTGATTTATACCTAAAAAATTAGGGGTCGATGACTTTTTAGCTCTTACTTAATTGGTTGTTAAAATTTTAGCTGCTCATAAGAATTTGCTCATTCTCTTCATAGTTCTTACTAAAATTTTAGCAAACCAAAGACTAAAAAATCTTTAACTAATTTTTTAGTTAGCCAATAGTTAGCAAATATTGACAGGACATGCTATGGCATAAACCAAATATACCCCTTAGGGGCAGCACTGCCTGTAAGCCAGGATCCGCACTGTCTCTAAGCTGAATGTAAAACTGTGTAGTGTATAGCATTTTCCTCGGCCTTCACCCACAATAAAAATTAAAAACCATTATCTACCCAACCGACCCGTCCTCCTGATGTCTCTCCCCAGTTGCACCTCATCCTCCGATATCTCTGCAATTTCTCATCCTCCTCCGCCCAATCCTACTGCAGTCTTCTACCACACAATCTCTCTTCACCTCCTGACCTCTAGGGATCACACCAATCGCTTTAGATCTTGTTTTCTTCAATCTCCCAACTCTGTACGCCACCAGGCACCACTGATTCCGGGGTGTTGAGGCTGCCTCGTCAGGCTAACGTCTACCCGTCGCAGCAGGTAGTCTTCACGGGTGAGTGATGGGCGACTCGTCGGCTCAAGAACGGGGATGCGTGGTGGTGGTTGTAGGCGAGGTGCTTGCCGTTCGCGAGCAGGTGGTCGTCGCGGAGCAGGATAAGATCGTCAGCTCGGCGACGGGGGCGGCGGGAGTTGTTGTAGGCGCCTTAGATTTCGGCCAGATCTGGGCAGTGTTTTTTATTTGGCTTGAGATATCTTTTCTTTTCGTTGAATTTTGTGCTTTTGCTGATGAACTCAGTTTTTGTTCGTGGTTCCTTCGTTTGATTCGCCGATCTTTGGTTCCGATCCTTTGTTCCTTCTTTCCATTAGCCCTTTTTTCGTGCTCGATGAGCTACACGAAGACGAGGCTGCAGTGGTTGTGCGAGAAGCGATGGGCCGCGGGTCGTCATTGTCCCGGAGCGCGCAAGCCTCAACCACCGGGATGACAACTGGGGCTAAATCATTTGTTTAATCGGTGGAGGTTGCCTGTAGAGATGGAGGCGACGCCAGACTCTAATCCTTAGAGACAGTGGTTTGCAGTGTTTGGAGTACCACACTATGGATGCTCTCACGCTACTACAGAATCGATTTGTACAGACGGTTCGGAAATACCGGACAGGATAGTTTTTCAAATCGTCTGGACAAAACAGTCAGTACAAATCAGTTTTGTACAGACGGTTATTGAACCGCCTGTACAAATAATTAGTATAGACGGATCCACACACGAACCGTCTGTGATATTCTCTGGTACAGTACCTCCAAAGCATTTATACAGACGGTTCCATCCACAAAACCGTCTGTCCAAATGCATTGAACAGTACCTCAAAAGTATTTGTACAAACAGTTCCATACCCAGAACTGTCTGTACAAAGAATTTGTACAGACGGTTCTACCCCTGGAACCGTCTGTACTACTGCTGTGGCAGGAAAACAATGCTGCCGCGGTAGCAGTGCGGTTGTACAGACGGTGCTGCCGCCTGCTGCCACGGCAGCAGAAACAGACGTTTCGGCTGCCGCGGCAGCCGTGCGGCAAGGCGGCGTTGCTGCCACCTACTGCCGCGGCAGCGGAAATGGCTGATTCCGCTGCCGCGGCAGCAGTGCGGCAGACACTGCTGCCGCGGCAGCGGAAACTACCGTTTCTGCTGTCGCAGCAGCCGTGCGGCAGGGTAACGATGTCCGGTGCGGCCGCGGTCCTGGCGCGGCAGTGAAAACGCTAGAAACAAAGTGATCAATCACAGGCATAGCATGCACAGACACACAATGTACTCATTGATCTTAGACATAGCATTCAGAAACAAACATTAAACGTCATTCTCAACCACAAAGTCATTCACATGCATTGTTAGAGAAAAAAAACTCTCAAGTCATTGAGGAGGAACATTTTGAGGACAATGGAATTCTCCGGTTTCCTTCAACACCTCTCTAAGTATGAAAGCTATTAACTATTTTTGAACAAACCGGACGCCCTCAGTGTCGAGCTCATCCGTAGGGAACTTAAAACTCTGCAGAAGGAAATTAAATAGCTAGGTTAGGCACGACGTCCGAACGATGAAAAATGGAACTACATAGTGTAATGACACTAACCTCCACATCTACCGGACTAGAGCGAACGATCTGCATCATATATGTCGCGACATAGTATCCACAGAGATTGTTGCCTGGCGGCTGCTTGTGGCACTGTAGAAATCATGGTTACGTGCAGGGTAATTTAGTTTTACCGAATACATATTAGAACGTGCGAGGTGATTATTCTTGGGCGAGGGAGGAATTATTACCGGGAAATAAAATCGGTGGGTCGGTTCGGTTTGTGTTGTTTTCACAGCCCCCCTCTTGGCAACATACTTCTTGAACACCCCGTTGAACACCGTCGTCAAATCTGCGTACTTCTCTGGTGGGTAGTCCCTGGAGTCGAAGTACGTGGCATGTAGATATTGTGGCTCGAGGCAGACGAGCATCCAGTGGAATCCATAGTTGTATGGTAGAAGAATGACGCGCTTAGTAGAGAGAAGGATCATGGCGTCCGAAATGTATTCCTCGATCTCGTTCGGCTGGAATTGGACCATTGTGCATATGACCACTTGTGGATCGAGGAATCCAATATTAGGATTTTCTGCCCTACCCTCTTGAATCATATTTCTACACATAAAAGTAATGTCATTGAAAGAGCGTATCAATAAGTTAGGCAATTCATTTAGCTTAAACAGTGATTGAGAATACTTACAGTGTCCAGCATCTTAATAGGCTGACATCGAGGGCGTCATGACGGTAGAGGTCGGCTAAATCTGAGAAATCGATGGTAAAGGTTCCACCTGGATGGAGAAAATGTTGCCGCTTGTACATGGCGCTGATATTTTGAGGAAACGCTGTCTCCTCGTTGGACCTCTTCATGTAAAATTCATGCACAATCTGAGCTGCCCAACCAAGTCGTTCTAACGTCGCCCGTGTCACTAGCGGCTGCCTTTCCTTGTAGACTCTTATCTCGGGTTCTTCGTCTACCTCTTTGCTCTTGGCCGACTTTGTGCTATTTCTGGTGGCCCTACGCTGAGCTTGAGGAGTCGTTTTGGTAGTCTGTTGGCTAGATCTGCTAGATTGTTTAGATTGTGCTGAAGCGGATTTCACCTTCGGTAGAGGAGCACGGATTGAGAAATCTGGACCGTAACGTACCAGAGACAGGGGCCGTGCAGGAGGTGGAGGGGCAACCAGGGAAATGTACTTCTTCGGCCACTGGATGAACGTGTTGACGACCTGCCCCAGTGTCCTGACGTCGTCCTCCGGCGGTACAGGAAGTGTGAAGGAGGAGAAATTCGCATGCACCATGTCCACTGCCACCTTAGCGTTACCCACCGCTATCGGAACTCCGTGCACCATTGAGTCTTCAACATATGGAAATGCTAACCCCATGCCAGCCTCAAGCATGTCAGTGGGGCCAAAACAGCTGGGCACGAGGAGCTTGCAGTTAGTTACCACCACTATGTCGTCGACAGGGAATCTTTCGCTGACGTCTTCACGCGGAATCAGCTCAACATGTAAGTCGTCGGTGCGGTCGTCATCCGGAACGTGGTCATGAGCGGATTGTTCGTGGACGTCTTCCACGGATGCGCAGCTACTCCTGCGCCGAGCATGTGGGGATGAGCCTGCGGGGCTGCGTTCGGCCGCGGCGGCTGCATCCTCCTGCCTTATCTGCCATACCCATTCTTCGACCCTTGCATCGATCCTCTGTTCTAGGCCTGCATATATTTCTTCCATCAACTCTTTTTTCATCCGTTCACGCTCGGCTGCCTCACGCTCTGCTTTCGTTCTCCTCCGACTCCTGTACGAACCCGCATCGTCGGGGAATCCCATCTTCCATGAAACTGTCACCCCCACGCCACGCGTTCGACCCGGGTGCTCTTTGTTTCCCAGAGCCGAGGTTAGTATATCCTTTTTCCTGGCTGCTTGGAAAGTTCCTTGAGCGGATTGTTCTGACAGTCGTAGTATGTTTTCAGCCACCTGGACGGTTTCGGGCTTGTTGAAGACGACGGTGCCATCAGCCGAGATGTTGGCCCTCGCGCGATACCAGTTCTGGGCCCGCCTCTCTGGGATCTGGGAGAACGGTGTGTCGCGACTCTCCTGAGACACCCGCTCGTCCTCTGTTTTCCATTCCAACTCTTTGCGCGCATACCCACCGCTTCCGAGCCTGTGGGGGTGAACGTTGCATGCCTGGCGCGCCCTGTTTGCCTGACTCTACTGCACAAATTCCTCCGACGTGCACCTCTCCACAAATTCCATCCATTGATCCTCCAAGTACCCGTAAGTCTTCGGGTCCTGCCTGTAGGGCACAAGATCGTTCTTTATGTACGTGTTGTAAAGCTCGCTCTTGAAGGTCTTCCACGCCTTGCCCATCTTGGTTTGCCTGTCTTTCCACGACCTGCTCGGTACCTTCGGAGAAGTCGAACTGTGCTTTGATGGTGTTCCACAGGAACTCTTTCTCGTTATCCGGCACTGACGGCCAGCTGGTGTACGTTACCCGGACCTTCGTCCTCGCCAGTGAAGCGCACGCACTACGGAATGCCGCCTGAGCTTGCTGAGGCAATATGGGCACACCCTCATCACTGACATGAGTTATCGTGTAGTGACCCGTGGGCATTTTATTTTTGCCTCGGCCACCTCGCTTTCGCTTCTGCCCACCCGATTCTTCGGTTTGCTCATGAGACGAGTCTTCTGCATGTTGGGAGGGCAATAGTTGAGCCAGTTGAGGAGACAAGTGCGGCTCATCTTGTCGAGGAGAAGAGGCCACCGGCAGTTCACGTTCATCTCCTCCGGACGCCATCTTCAAAAGACGAAAAATTTAGATATGCAGTACACGACAAGATTCCAGACATTTTCATATAAAGACACATGAACTCTAGCTAGACTAAGAAAGTTTTTTGTATGCACACACACATACGAGTCCCCTAACACCCCTCATCAGAGGTTTACCTTTCCAAATGTCTTGGTCGATCCTCCACATACATCGCAACATTCTTGCAACCCTAACCGAGCTCAATTTGATTGGAGGACATTCGTTTAATAGCCGAATGTGCAAATATATAACCCTTGTCGAAAGTACAACAACTTCGTAAATAGTGCTAATGTTTGTAATCTCATCATAAATATCTTCCTGAACTCTTTTATACAATTCCCAAAAATTTTGAAATCATATTTACCAAAATATGTTAAAGAGGCCATTCGAAGATCAAACCCTAAATCCTCGGATTAACGATCTTAAGTTGGACTTTCGTGACTAGCCTAGTCAGTTGATAGGACTGGTATCGTGACTAGCTACTTGTTTACATTGTAAGCTTCATTTGGGCATAGAACATTGAGTTATACATGAGTTATACATGAGAAGAACAATTTGCTTCCGACGCCTGCAATATTAGTCTTGTTGGTAGGAACAACTGCCGTGAGCGATTGCCGTGAGTTATTGTACTGGACAGGATAGAAATATCTTCCGCAAAGCCAACTCTTGTTAATAGGTATGCTAGCACCAAGGAAAAAATTGTGCAACATGTATCATTATCAGACTTAGAGAATATTTGACCAAAGTATAAGTTAGACCAGTATTGATCTTACTACCATAACAGCCGTTAAAATTAGCTAGTAAAACCTTGAATTATAACTCTAGAACCTTAAGTAAATCCTCTATGTATGAATTATGTCATATCACAAATTGCCTAAAGTAAGAGCATAATAATGTCAAGAGTAGAGATATATTAAGTGAGTGTCAGCATACTCATGTCACCAACTTAAGTTAAGAGCTGCTCTTCCAATTGAGGAAAAGTGAGAACATATGTATACATGTAAACACATTGAAAATGAAGAGAACTTAAGATCAGCGAGCATAAGCCGTAAGTATATACTATATATCAGTGCATTGAGTTAACAAGCTCCTATAGGCATGTAGATGGTAGGTATAGGTAATCTTTAGAATTCCAGGATGTCAGGAAAGATCAAGTAGTAAATTGTTCTTGTCAAATCTAAAATGGCCATATAGCAGGTGCATTGGATCAATTAGTTAAAAATAAGGAATTATATATGCACCGCAGGAAATTTCAATCCGACATCAACTTTAGTTAATTACAAAAATACAGGAACCAGTAACTTTTATCAACTACTAATACATGCACATCAATTCAAGTCCCAAATTTCCAATAGCCAATTCCAGTACACAAACTAAAGAATAGCAGAGCATATATGGGACAATCCACTAGAAGAATCCATCCTCAAGCATGATGTTAATGTTCAGGAATTACACAAATATAGTAATCATACCCATAGGTAAATATTAGTCTTGATCATTCAACAAGTTCATTACATGTGTACTGGTATGGCAAGAAGATTAAACAGGTCACGATTATGCTATCCAAGACCAGTTAAACATTAGGAGCACGGCATAAGCATATGCACAAGAACTAAAGGACCAAAAGGGGCAAGTGTAGCAATTGGCTAACCGGGGCAGGGACTCTAGGTTAAGAATTAGAAGGGGGGAATTCGAGGCTTAGCAGAGGAGGAGACAGTGGGGAGCACCCCAACTCACCACCAACGGGAGTGGGGCTCGGTGGAGCTCCGGCGGCCCTGGAGCTCCTCGGGGACGGCTTGGGGGCGGCGACGGCGGCGGCGGAGGAGCGGGACGGCTTGGGGGCGGCGGCGGCGGCGGAAAAGCGGGACGGCTTGGGGGCGGCACTGGCGGTGGCTGAAAACCTAGGGCGGGAGATGAGGGCGCGACACGGGTTTTGGAAAGACACAACCCGCGCCGAGGGGTACTTATCGAAAAGGCTAATCCAGACGGTTCAGAACGTAGAACCGTCTGGATTAATAGTACATACGGTTCTCAATACGGAGCCATCTGGATTAGCGTTAGTGCAGACAGTTCTCAACGTGGAGCTGTCTGTATTAATACTGCAGGTGGGACGCCTGCAATATTAGTACAGACGGCTCGTAATAAAGAACGTCTGTACTATTAATAGTACAGACGGTTCTCAATACGGAGCCGTCTGGATTAGCATTAGTGCAGTCGGTTCTCAATGTGGAGCCGTCTCTACTAATATTGCAGGCGGGATGCTGCTACATTAGTTCAGACGGTTCTGTACTACGAGCTGTTTGTACAAAGATTTTGCCTGAGTTGACCTATGGTCCCACTTGTCATGACTTTCATGTTATTGATTTATTACTAGAAATGACTTAAACTTCTGAAAATCATAGAAAATTCATATGAATTCCAATTGAGTTGAACTTTTTTTGTAAATTTATATTTTAATCTGGATAATTTTATGGTATAACTATTATTCATGTTACTGTTATGAAAAAGTTTGAAAATGCCCTTAAACCCATAAACTTGTAAAATTCATAACTAATGCAAACAAACTCCATATGACAAGATTTTTTATGTAAATTTATGGTTTCGTACGTACTATCACATGGTGTAGGTCTCATTCATATTACTGTAACTCAAAATCTACAAACCTATTATTGCATTAATAGTTCATACAGAAAACCCTGGTGGCGATACATAACAATCGGGTTACATCATAGAAAATAACCTAATCTCCTTTAACAACCAGCCCTTCTTGATGATCGACGCGCAGATAGCAGGTGGCCCCGATCGGTAGTTGTTCTTCATTGAGCGCGGTGCCGTCTCAAAGAGGGAACTCATCAAATTGATTGTACTCTTCTTCGTCCACGACATTCTCAAGTCCGACAATCCTTCTTTTCCCCTGAAGGACTACGTGAAGTTTCTGATTTGCCGGGTCTTGGACATAAAAGACTTGAACAGCTTGCTTAGCGAGTACAAATGGTTCATCTTTGTATGCGGCACGTTCGAGGTCCACTGTAGTCATGCCGTACTTGTCGACCTTAACACTTGAGAGTGCGACCCAACGGCACTGGAAGAGGGGGATCTTGAAACGTACATAGTGGAGTTCCCAGATCTCCTCAATGTACCCGTAGTACGCACACACCCCACGTTTGTCCTGGAAGGCATCTATGCGGACACCGCTGTTTTGTACCGTGCTCTTCGTATCCTGTGCTCTGGTATAAAAGGTGTACCCATTTATGTCGTATGCTTCAAATTTCAGGATTGTGTGACTTGGCCATCTAGCCAACCAGCCAATATTCTCCTCTATTGTATTATTAGCACTTCGAACCCGCAACCAGTTGTTGAAGCTGCGGTTGTGCTGTCTGGTAAGCCAAGCCTCCGTACGGCCTGGATTCTCTCTGCGTAGCTCGTCCTTATGCATGTTGATATGCGGGGCTACTTCAGTCATGTGTTGCAAGACTACGAAATGGGCTTGAGATAATGACGCGTAGTCAGGAATGAGTGTTTTCCTTCCTATGGTCCCTTTGCCTTCCAGTCTCCCCTCGTGGCGAGACGTAGGCACACCTATTGGTTTGAGCTGTTCCATGTAATCGATACAGAACTCGACCACCTCTTCGGTTGTGTAACCTTCGACGATGCTGCGCTCTGGACGAGATCTATTTCGTACGTACTGCTTGAGAATTCCCATGTACCGCTCAAACGGGTACATCTGACGTAGAAATACCGGTCCACAGATCTTTATCTCTCTCACGAGGTGGACGATAACATGGACCATGATATCAAAAAAGACGGAGGAAAGTACATCTCAAGATGACATAATATCTTCACCACATCGGGCTATTGATTGTGTCTTGGAGATAGGTCGGCTGGATATTTCGGATTGCAACAGGAAGCATCTGTGTCATCAACACATGGCAATCATGGGACTTCATACCAACTAATTTTAGATCTTCCATCGAAACAAGTTTCGAGATGTTGGCGGAGTAACCGGACGGAACTTTCACACCTTGCAAGCACCGGCATAGTTCGGTCCTCTCGGCTTTTTTCAGGTTATAGCAGTCCGGAGGAAGCCTTGTTCTGCCTTGTTGGGAGGGCTCAGGTGCCAACTTGGGCCTGATCTTCATGTCTACTAAGTCGAGACGTGCGTTGAGGCCGTCCTTCGTCTTCCCTGGAATATTAAGTAAGAGGCCAATCAGGCTGTCACACACATTCTTCTCTACGTGCATAACGTCGATGCAGTGGCGAACTTCAAGATGCTGCCAGTAGGATAACTCTCAAAATATTAATTTCTTCTTCCACATGCCGCTGGCCTTCACTTTTTTACCCCTCTTTCCAAGGACAACATCGATATCCTTAACCATATTGTACACCTCTTGCCCGCTGTAATGCCTTGGACATAAAGCTATCTCCCTCGTCCCGTCAAATTGTTCCTTCATATTGCGGTACGGGTGATTCCTCTTAAGGAACCTACGGTGGCGCATGAACACCGTCTTACGGGAGTGGGCCAGCCACCTACTCGCAGTACCATCCAAGCACTGAGGGCAAGCCTTGTCTGGTTCTTTACTCTGGCCCGAAAGGTTACGTAGGGCAGGCAAATCATTGACCGTGCAGAACAAAATGGCATGTAGGGTGAAGTTCTCTTGTTTGTACGCATCCCATACCTGTACCCCTTCATTCCACAGTGTTTTCAGATCTTCCACCAAAGGTCTTAGGTAGACGTTAATATCATTCTCAGGTTGCTTCGGCCCTTGGATAAGCAGTGACATCATGATGTACTTTCGCTTCATACACAGCCAAGGTGGTAGGTTGTACATACTAAGAGGAACTGGGCAAGTGCTGTGCCGCCTGCTCATGTTGCCGAAAAGATTCATTCCGTCCGTGCTCAACGCGAACCTTATATTCCTCGGCTCCGCACCGAAGTGTTCGAAGATCATGTCAATGTTTCTCCACTGCGCGGAATCGGCAGGGTGTCTTAGCTTTCCATCTTTCTTACGGTCCTCCGAGTGCCAGCACAACAATTTGGCCTCTTTTGGGTTCGCAAACAAATGCTTCAGACGCGAAATTACGGGCAGATACCACACCACCTTAGCGGGAATTCCTTTCTTCGGCTCGATGAAAGACTCACCATCGTCTGGTTGACTCGTACGCTTATAACGAGATGCTTTGCACACTGGACATGAACGCAAGTTCGACAATTCATTACGGTACAAGATACAGTCGTTCGGACATGCATGTATTCTTTCTACCTCCATCCCCAGTGGACAAACCACCTGCTTTGCTCGGTATGTGTTTTTGGGCAGCTCGTTACCATCCGGAAGCATCTCCGAGAGGAGACCTAGGAGCGCCGTGAAACTCTTGTCTAACCAACCATAGCTTGCTTTCAATTTAAGCAGCTCGAGCACGGATGACAGCTTTGTGTATTTCGGCTTGCAACCTGAAAACAAAGGTTTTTCTGAGTCCTCAATCAAGTACATGAACTTGTTTAAGTCTCTCTCAGTATTAAAGTTCACGTCAGCATCGCGCAGCATCTGATCCAACCTATCATCGTCCTCTGCGCCACCACAATCATCGTCTGCACCTACTTCCTCATGGCGGCCACAATCATCGTCTGCACCTACTTCGTCGTCATCTTCTCTCCTTTCGTTGACTTCGGGTTCTTCGACGATGCCAACGTCTTCGTGTAACATGTTCTGCTCTTCACCATGTTTGGTCCAACACGTGTAGTCCGGTTTGAAGCCCCTAATAATCAAGTGCGCTTGGATCTGTAGGGCTGAGTTGTGTCCGAGAAATGATCTCTCATTACTACAATCGCAACAAGGACAATATGTAAATTCAACACTCTTCTTCAACCTATCCTCCTCAGCAACTCTAAGAAAATTCGTCACACCATCAAGGTACGCTTGGTTCGTACGAGAACCGTACATCCACACCCGATCCATCTGGCTACACGCGCTGCACAACAAGGAAATTAGTGTTAAATTGACCTAATAAAAGAAAGCCACCTAGCTTCTCATCGAAAAAAAGGAGCTTATGTGGAAATCGTACTGCAATTTAAGGGTTTAAGGGTATAAACATAAATATCAAAATGCGGAACATCGACATGAGATGAAATGCATGTCATGGAATAGAGGACATAAAATAAAGACTAATGCAAATGTAATCAATTTAATCGGAGTCCGGACGCTCAAAATATCGCGATTCGAATTTCTCCGGCGGTTCCGGAAATCCTAATTTGAGTTTTTAGTCAATTTTTTTCTACAATGCAAACACAAATGAAAATGACATAATTGCATAGATGTTATTTTTCTGAACATTTTGATATATTATTTGCATTTTTCTGACTAATAATGAATTTTCTATGATTTTTATAAGATTTAAATATTTAAATACTCTTTTTGATCTTTTCCTCAGTAAAAATAATAAATAAATAAATTCAGAAATAGTAGATCCTGACAGGTGGGTCCCACTGGTCATATTTTTATTTCTTTTTTTGGCTTAATTAGCCTGAGGGCCGGCGGTCGGCCGGGACGCCGGCCGAGCTCGATCGAGCACCGTGGGCGGCGGCAAGCGGCGGTGGCGCGGGACCGCGGCGGCTTACGGGAGGCGGCGGGGCGAGGCAGGCGGCGGCGAGGTGGAGGCCACCGGCGGCGGGGAAGCTTCGGGGGCTGGCCTGGCGGCGGCGGGAGATCGTCGGCGGGTGGCGGCGGCGGCTTGGGGAGGTCGCCGGCGGGCGGCACGAGCTCCGGTCGGCGGCGGCGCTTGCGGACAGCTCGAGATGTCGGAGGTCACGAAGCTCGGCTGGGAGTGGGAGTGAGGGAGTGAGCTTATGCATATTAGTACAGACGGCTCCAAGTAGGGAACCGTCTGTACAAATAACACATACGGTTCCGGTAGGGAGCCGTCTGTACTGTATGGTTTAGTGCAGACGACTCCCAACTGGGACCGTCTGTGACATTAGTACAGAGGTACCGGTTGGGAGCCATCTGTACTGTATGGGTTAGTACAGACGGCTACCAACTGGGACCGTCTGTGGCATTAGTGCAGACAGTCCTTGTTGAAAGCCGTCTGTACTGTGATACCCAGTGTAGACGGCTGCAATTGGAAACCGTCTGTATTATTTTTACAGACGGTTCCGCGTGCGAACCGTCTGTACTGTGCCGTCTCGCTTGTTCGCCATCCTTGGTCGTGATTTGTACAGACGGTTCGTGTTGGGAAACCGTCTGTGATAAGAATTGTACAGATGTCTCCCGGTTGCCATCTGTACAAGGGGCGTCCCGTTAAATGGTATCTGTAGCAGTGTCATAAGCATTTCCTTCTTCTCAAGTCTCAATCATTACAACATACTGTGGTATGCTCTCACACAAGCAAGCAATTGATGTCCCATTGCCATTGTTCTTCCCAGTCGAGCTAGCGGTGGAGCGAGAATAAGCTGTGCGCCCGCTAGCCATGGGAGAAGAAGACAAGAAAGCTCCGGCAGCAGCCATGGGAGAAGAAGGGCAGCTTGCTCTGCCTGAGCTTTCAGGCGTCTATGATGAGTAGGTAAGGTTTCATACCATGCTGACAGGCCGCTTAAAATATTCTGAATTATAGCTAGGCCTGCGACAGAACACTATTTACTCCGACTTGTTGTCTAGCCCAACAACTTAAAAAACTATACCCACCCAAGTTTAAACATCAAAAACCTGTTAATGCATCTGTGAAACTGTCAGCTGAGCACGAACGGCAGGTGAGGTTGGAGCCACATCCATGGAGCTGAAAATGCCCTCTCTTTTCTGAAGGTTTTCTCCGTAGAACAACATAGCATATGTCGTCGAGTAATGTATAGACACTGCAATATAGGAAATCACAAATTTTTAGCTAATATCCCGTCATGATTAGCCATGTTCAAAGTTAGCATCAGGCAGACTCCTGACCTTGAAAGGAGGTCCGAGGCCCGTCCTGAAGCCCTATAACTTTTTAGGCCCTGTGTTCGTAAACAGATAACATTCTTTACGTGATCACAATCTATAACATTTAACGGAATATGTTAGTAAAAGTTATAAGATTGATCCTATAATACTATTTTCATCGGACCAATATAAATATCTTATTATGCATTACTATTCAAAGTTAGACGTCAGTTGCACGCTTCTAAAGCTCATCTATTGTATAGGAGTAATGATTTATTTGTTTATTTTGTTAGAATTAACATGTGTTAATTTGATGGGATTCGTAGCATAGAAAACAAAAATTTTCCTACGAGATGCAAACGAAAACCTAGATCCAATCTAGAAAACCAAGATCCAATCTAGAAGAAGTTTGCAACGAGAGACAGATCATATTTACATACCCTCGACGAACACGTCAACGCAGCGGAGAATTTGACCGTTGTCGATGAAGCCCGCAGCCTCCCGCAGCTAGGTTATACCTCCCAGCCGCGAGAGGGATCTTCTCGTGTTCCAATCCGATCAAGCACCGCAACGAGCGGCACCTCCGAGATGTGCACACGTACGGCTCGATGACGTCTCCTCCTTCTTGATCCAGCAAGGTGAGGTGGAGAGGTAGATGAGATCTCCAGCAGCACGACGGTGTGGTGGTGGATGTGGTGGAGAAATTCCTGCAGGGCTTCGCCTAAGCAGCTGCGGGAGAGGAGTAGATGGGAGAGAGGGAGGGGCTGGCAGCTAGGGTTCAAGGGGGGCTGCGCCCAGCCCTCCTCCCTTTATATAGGCTCAGTACTGTTCACGTGAACAGTACATGAACAGTAACTTGCCTCCCAAGTTCCCCTTTTTCCTTTATCTTTAGATCTCCTATTTTTAAGGGATATCGATCTTATCCATCTAGGAAGGGGGGTACTGTTCACGCGATACTATTCACGTGTGTACTGTTCATGCAGTACCCTTGGTCCATGTGGACCCCTCCGGGATAAGTGGGCCCTACTCTAGAACCCTCCGGAACCTTCTAGAACTTCTCCGGAACTCTGCCGGAAAAATCCCGAACCTTTCCGAAACCCTAAAAATACTTTACCATATATGAAATTGTATCTCCGGAACATTCCGGAGCTCCTCGTGACGTCCTGGATCCCATTCGAGACTCCGAACAAAATTTCGGTCTCA